>JAOXJK010000019.1:11726325-11736547 GCA_025774025.1 Xenus cinereus | reverse complement strand
CACACTTTGCAAAAGCAGCAGCCACTTTCCATCCAGCTTCAGTCCAGAAGTCAAACACTCACACTTTGGAAGTGTTTCAAATAAAAAAAAAAAAAAAAAAAAGAAAGATATAATGGCAGACTATTCAAATGCATCCCAGTACTGTCATTATTACCTTACAATTCAGAGAACAGAAGCATACAGGTCAGCCAAACTGGATTACTTGAACTGAATGTGCAGTGCTAGTACAAAATAAGAGACACACTTGATTGTAGAACATCCTGTGTTTGTAAACCATATCCCAGATGTTGCACAAACACCTCCCCTTTGTTTTTAAGGAAACCAATGGAATAAACCTTGGAAGAAGAGTAAATTACACCTGGATTCCCATTCAAATGCTTCATAAGAATTTTGACTTATAGATGTGTAGAGTTTACAATACAAAATTATCGAAGCAAAGCAATAGCCCTGAATAGTACTATAGATCCGGAAAAGAAATAACATGTTATGATTCTTTGCCTTCTCATGGAGGGTACCCGAGTTTTACAAACCCACAGGAGGCTTCCAGAGAAAAAGTGAAATAGCATTATAGGAAAGGAACCTATCCACTCTGCAAACTCCTATTACAACTAAGAAAATGGGTTTTTTCTAACCAGCAGCAGGAGGGCACGGAGGAACTCTGTCGTCACTGAAGGGGACAGATGCCCTGTGTGCTGGGGAATACAGACCATCAACACCAAAACTGTATTTTAGGAGAGATGAATGAAAGCTGAGTGTCAGCACATTGATACGTTCAGAGAAGCTTGCAGAAAATCCTGTTAGCAATCGAACAGGCTCCTAGCTGCTGCGGTCATTATAAAAAGCATTTCTGACCAGTATGTTGCTCCACAAGAGAGCATTCCTTTTAATTTTAGCATAACTACTCTAAAAAGGGCAAGCGTGTTGATTTTTCCCACCAGAGATAATAATGTTATCAAAAAGCTACTCTAAAATCCCAACAGCAGCTAATGAAGGCACAACACTATTTTCTCGTGTGCACATAGAAATAATTATCCCTTTGCTGTAACATAACTGTTAACATTTATTGCAAAACAGGTTAAAAAACGGTAGTAGGTCTCAGAAAATCTCCATAAGGATAAATAAACATGCATTTTATTCCAAACAAATGTTAATATGCAGATATCTTCTTTAAGACGGTTGGAGATGAAGAAGCTTCTCTTCCTCTGAGTGCAGACTGTCAGCTGAACCTTCCCTCGCAGAGAGGCTACCAGAGAGACAACAGACACAGGCACCAGGGAATCACCCGTGAAGGCTTTGGGGAGTCCCACAAGACTTGCCAGTCTGCAAACTCAGATGCAACACAGGGAAGGAAGATTATGGCGTGGGGAGACAGCAGAACACCACCACTACTTTTGTATTTAGATGCTTTCTAAGTAATTATTGTTGTGCAGTCCATAAGGGACCTGAAAGACCCACAGGCATTTTATAGATGAGGTATGCAGAAAGCATTTGTTGTGAGCAGAGACACCTGGCAACAGACAGGCTGGCAGCGACCCTTGGATCACGCCTTACCTACACGGACCCGATCTCCTTTCTGATGTAGGAACAACAATTTCATGAGTACAAGGGTGTTCTACAGATCCCCACCAACCGTGATCCCTGGGACATCTGATGTTGGTACTTTGGTAGAGGTTAAAGACAACCTTCATAAATACAACAGATAGAAAAGAAGGAAGACATTTAACTGGAGATGTAGCTTTTCCTGTATGAAGAGAAGTTTCTAGTAACTCTCTGTTAGAGTCACAATGCTTCAGCTTGCTTCTTTGCCACTGTGTGGGAGGCTTTGAAAATGCAGAGCTTACTCATCTTCACGGGACTGATAAAAAGACACCTAGGCAACAAAGCTTAAGGGAAATAAAATGCCCAAAGTAAACTATTGCATGGACCACACAGCTCATGAGAGGTGAAAAGGGACAGTTTCTAATCTTCTGGCGACTGGCTCAAAGCAGGCATGTCCTCCACTCACCATCTGGGCTAGTGTACAGTACATGGTTTTAATGATCAGAGGGCCTGGATTCACATGTGGGCACTGGGGGCAGGCAGGTAACTTGCAATCAATCTAGGAACCAAAGCTGGCACCAGTTACTGCCTTGGTGGTCTCCTCACTAAGAGTGGAACAGTGGAAGGACAGAAAGGACTTTTCAGGGTACCCCACAGCTACATAAGAAGGGAACAGTGGTGTTTTACACCAACAGCTTGCCCTCTCAAAAGAAAAACAGAGCTTCACACTCCAAAACCACCAATACATCATGTTCCTGGGGTCAGGGCTTTTAAAAGTGAGAGACGCTGACGGTTCTTAAATATTTGCAGGTGCTTGATCAGAAGTGCTGACTGCGAAACTACGAGGCATGGAAAAATAAGACTGAGGATACGATTTGGTACCTGTAACACTAGAGGAGAACAGCCATTAAGTCCCCCCGCTGCAGATGCTTACCATGTTCCAGAAAAACCATGTCATGAACCACACTTGCCATCTCAGTATGTGATCTAGTCACATAGCAGTCAAAAAGAATAGGCTATTCACATTTAACAGGGAAAGACAAAGATTAAAATCAAAATAATTGGTATACAATGGCATCTAGAAGAAGAAAAAAAAAAAAAGCAAAAACATTGCTCCAACAACTTTGAGTTGGAAATGAAAACAAGTAAATTGATGTATTTAATCTCCTGACATAAATGAGGATAATGATACATAAGACATTTTGCCCCAGAAACAAATTCAATATAAGTGGATAAAATCCCAGATCCCACACCCTCTTGTACTACTTAAATATACTTTAGAGAATTGGTAGGAGAGGCAATTTGATGATTTGATTGAATTTTTGCTCTTCTCCAGTCCATCAATTCTACTGTGTCGTGTAAAACTCGGATTTGAATTTATGTAACTTTAGGAGTCACAAAGCCGTGTCCCTAGCTGAAGGCTACGTCAGTTAAGCAGTGCTGCAAGTTGAAGATGCAATAGCTACATGTCTGTTCTTCTTCTGGAAGAGAAGCTCCCACAGAGGGACTGCAGCAAACGATTATCAATTAATCCCTCTTTGTAGACAAAGTTCTAAGTGTGAAGGTGACAATTCTTGAGTCATTTCTCTCAGGGCTGAAAACTCTAGTTTGATTCTGGCATAATTAAGTTCACAAACACAGAAAGAGAACAAGCAAAACAGCAGAAGTGAAGAAAAAAATGTGCATGCTACCACAAAGCTTTTTTAACATGCAGATACAAATTCCTGTGCCATTTTATAACTGTCAAGTCTTAATTAAAATACTACATTTCTCTGACTCATGGTGCTGTAGGATGCATGTATGTTATTCACATGAATATTAATCTCTTCCCAGCTAGGAGGCTGAATTGCTCAGGGGATTTATTATCACATCACATATGGAAAATTCTTGGGGGTCTTTTTTTTTTTTTCCCTTTCTTTTCTTTTCTTTCTTTCTCATTTCAGCCAGATCATTAACAATTAAGAGTCATAAGAACCATCTTGGTAGTCTATGTGAGAGGAATCCAGCAGTTTATATCAGCAAGCTGGAGCTCCACATGTATTAATGAAATGATACTGCGCATGAGGAAGGGGAACATGGAAAAGAGCTGGAGGCATCACTTTGAACATTAAGGACATAAGCAGCTGCTCTAAGCGCTGGAACAAAAGAGGAGGATAGTCCTCTTAAAAGCTACTAAGTAATGATAGAAGATGGAAAGATGTTAATAGGGTGATCAGGGAATTGAGACATAACCTTTTCCAACAACCAACAGAATCACCTGGTTAGACTATCATCACAGGGACCTTTACAATCCTGATACTTATCTGGATAATTTGTATTCATATCAGCGATTTTCAAACAAGATCTAGAAATGAGCTGATGATGCACAAGGCGCAGAAAGCAGCTAGCATAGATGCTCTTCTGAATTGAGCAAAAGTACAGAGATAAATGAGGATGTAAATAGATCCAAGAAAACTGTGACGGTCTTCCTGATACCTTGGAAAGAAAGTAATTAGACAAGATAGAAAAACACTATGAAATTCAAGAACACAAACTAATAAAAACTAATAAAAAAGTAAGTAGCTAGAGCTCCTGAGAAACAGGCTTAAAGGACCAAGAGTTCAGGAAGCTGTTAACAGTTAATGAAATAGCATTAACAGAAAAAAAGCACAAGTTATCCCAGTGAAGGAGAAGGAAAGGACGTACAATGAGAGACCTGTCCAAAGGAAAAATCACAAGCCCTTCAGAGGGCTTGAACCTCTAACTACAATTATCTTCTTATTGGAGTTTTAAGAACAAGTGTGATTGTGACCAAAAAAACCCTGCTATTCATAGGAAGGCGAAGCTATCATCGGGTGACTGGAACATTTGATGCCTTAGTTGCTTCAGGTCTTCACTGTCAGGGAACTGAACTGCAGTCAGGCAGCTGACAGAATTAATATTTGTTTTTTTAAAAAAAATGGAAAGGAAGTTTAGCAAGTCATAAAAAACAGGCTGCAGTAAAGTAAAACAAATTTGAAAGCAAAAAGATAAGGTAGTTATTTCTAAGTCAGCTGGTCCTGATAAATCTTCATCCTCAGGTACCAAGTTGTAATGCTGACAATCACAAAGCAGTAAGAATTTGAAAAACAGGCAATGCACTTGAAGATTTGAAAAGGGCAAAGCAAGCATTTATGCTTAAAAAATAGGAAGAGGAGGACTTGGATAATTATGAAAGCGCTAACTTGACTTTTTTCCCCTGCTCCTGGGAATTGAAGACTGGAACAAATAATCAAATTATTTGCAAATCTTCCAGAACATAAAAAGGAGAGAAATAACAGCGCGTTTTATCAAGAGTAGAACTGTGTCAAATGCATTTAACTTCCTTCTATGACAAGGTATATTAGTCTTAAGGGTAGGAGAAGAACAGTAGAAGTTTTATATCCTGAGGTCTGGATGAAGCTGCTGAAATAGATGCAAACACACTGGAAAAAAATTATACTCAGGGTAGCCAACCTCAAAGAGTGTATCACGCAGTGTCCCTCAGGCAGCTGTGGTAGCACACAGCCTGGCAGCTTGGTACTACACAACTTTTTCACATACAACTTGAAGGATTTGTAGGCATAACATATTAGGAAGAGATGCACAGCAATGTGCTTAGGGAGTGAAAAAACCCCACAATTCTGTACGAACAAGTGCAAAGCCATATTCAGCTGTAATCCAACAGAAATATAGGCTAGGGAACAACTGACAAAGCCCTTCTTCAGAAGGAACCTCAGCTCTGGGAAAGATGAGAGGCCAACTATGCATCAGTGTTACTCTGTGATAAAAAGGTACCATCACAGCAGGATACCCGGTATCTTGGGATATCAGGATCACAGCCTGGAGAACAAAGTCTGTGTTGCTCTGTCGTGCACATGAGCAGGATCTCTGCTGGGTTTCTACATTCAGCTTTGGACACTGCACTTCAGGAAAAATAAGAAAAGTAGAGAAAAAGGGAAAAAAAAAAAAAGGCTGTATAAAGAGCCTGAAAAAACCTGACAAGAAAAGGCTAAAACAAAATGGGTCATTTAGTGAACATGAGAAGAGTGAATGGGGCTTTTTCCTCTCTTTGCAGGAGCCCTTCACAGTTCCACAGAGGAAAGGAATCCATTCTGCTCCTTTAATATTTCCATAAGAAATAGATTTATACAGCAAAAGAGAGATCTAGAGCAAAGGTTAGAAAAAGCCTTTGGACAGCAAAGACAGCTAAGCCCTGGAGCAGGCTGCTGGAAAGCTCCATCTCTTACAATTTTTTTGTTTTAAAGAAATTTTGGATCTGTAATTGCTGGGCAAGGTCAAAGCAAAGCAAATCATGACATTTTGTGGTCGTAACTAAACTAGTATTTCTGTAACAGTCATCTCAAAGCATGTCTTCCTTCCAATTCAGCAGAAACACAAAGATTGATGCTGAACTACCTCACGGACCTTGTACTCTCTCAGAAAAAGAATGGAGAGATACCCAGGGAAAGGCATCGCTTAATCTCTTGTCCCTTCTAGTACATTCTAGCACTTCTTTTCCACAAAGCACAGAACTAAACTGTTTTGCTTCCATGCTCTACAAAACCACAACAAAAGTTCCTTTCCTTCTTAGATTTTCTTCAATTTCACTTTCCATGTCAAGCTGTCAGTTTTGACCCAAATCCCTGCTGCTCAGAAGTGAAATAACACAGTAATTGTTAGATGAGAAAGAATTTACAACCCAGATAAGCCAAGGTAAAAGCTATTTCTGCTATGGCACTTCCAGATGCCTCCCAAAAGGCAAAAAAAACCCTAATTAAATAACTGTTTTCTTAAAAATTTGCAATAAAACCAGAAGAGAAAGAAAAGTCCTGCTACTGATAGATAGATACTGTAAAATAATTTCTTTATAAAAACAAAACAAGAGAGCTCTAGAAGAAAGTTGTATTTCTGAAACAAATATATTAACTCTGCATGTTGGGTAGTAGGCAATAGTTTATCATCTATAGAATATGAACACCATATGTTATCTTTCTGTGGGCATACAGATGGATGAAAGCATAAGACTTTTTTTTTAGAAAAACAACAACTTTTTGGGTCTTAATCGCTGTTTTCTAAAACAAGAGTGTTTATACTGCTGAAGAAAATGTCAAAAACCTTTTCCTTTTGACTTCCCAAATGAAGATTATTTATTTTTAAATCTTACTTTCATGAGATGGAAATACCAAGACTTATTATACACCCACTTTCAATTAGTATATATAAAAATATTTGATGTAAAGTTTCCCAAGGAACATTTTCACATGACAAATAATACAGATAACTCCTACTAAGCTAACAAGCTATCCTCAAGTTGCCTTGAGAAAAAGTCTTCATGTCAAACTGTTTAACACAAAGCATTTAGTCCCAGACATTACTATTACTAATTTCTCTGCTTATGCATCTTTTCTGATATTCATCTCTAGTTCCACACAATGATGCTCAAAATATTTGATAGAATTAGATAGCTTTAAGACCACCATAACATGTTGCAGTCCTACACAATACATTTGATTAAATTTTTGTCTGCAAAAAATCAAAACTATAAGAGGTGTCTTACAAGGAAGAAATGAAACCTTCAGCCACAGATCTAAAACCCAGGCAGCATAGAGAAGGAGTGAAGCAATACTCCATCCTACCTCTTGAAGCCGCAGTCGAACTTTGCTAATGGCTCTAATCCAATGGGCTCTTGCTGGAGGAAATGGTGGTGGCTCGTTGTCACCATGGTAGCTTAAAAGCAAGAAACAGAAAATCACTATATGAAAAACACTCATTTGCAGCATTAAAGACTCAATGTTACACAGTGCAATCACAGTTTCAACTCTGGAAGCTGAAATAGCTAACAGGCTCCAGTCAACACAGTCCTGCATATGCCCTGGGAAGTAAGAGGCTAAAGCAGAGGTTTCCTCCTACAAAGGAACTGTCTTGGAAACCGATGAGCTGAAAAAGATATAAGCCAGGATGCAATCCAACCCCAGGAGTAAGATGATGTTGGTCAGAACAGGAAAGCAGCCCAAGTTACCTGGTCAAGCCAGTTCAACATGTTGGCATCGTAACTGCACAGACAAAGAGACAGATGGAAGATTCTCCATCCCCTGTTCCACGTCTGTTGCAGGTCTCTTCTAATCACTGCCTCTTCCTACTCATCCCTACTGCTACAAATGTACAGCCCCTCTTCAGTGGAAACACTGGGGTCAGTGGTGTTTTTCACCATTGATGGCACTTTTCTCACTCCACCCTTTCCTACACCTTTTCAAGAGGGCATGTGCCTCTGGCAGCAATGCCCCATCTCAGTGCCCCACAGCACATCTTACACTCCCTAACCTCATGACGCCTTGAGCCTTTGGTTGCATTCCTTCTTTCATATGTTGCTGAAGCGTAAATCACTGAAACAAACATCTTTCCCTGTCTGAAAAGCACCCTGCACTACTGACAGTATAAAAAAAAACCCATAGCTGGGAGCAACACGAATCCATGCTACACATCTAGCTCAGGTGCAGCTCCAAGGATCAACGTTCAGAACTCAGTCCCATGCATACTCCATGGACACAGGAAGGCACTGCCAGATAGCGGAGAGAACGGGAGTCAGTGATGCAGGAGTATCCGAGTCAGATGCCTAAATTAGCCCAAAATAGACCATGTGAATAACCTTCCCTGAGAACAAATATAGGCCAGCCATTCTGGGACAAGACTCCAGCTGCTCTGTAAGGAGAAGAGGAAAGTGACTCAAAGTTTATGAACAGTTTAACGCTTTTTCAAGTCTTGCTTTCCTTTTTTCATCTTTAGTGTAAGGATTGCCTACACATGAACTGCTGTGGTTAATTCTCTCATATAAGCACAGTGACACCAGCTGTACACTTCAAAGGGTACAGACAGGCAGACATCTTTCCATGGACCTAACTGAACCAGAGGAAAACAATCCCTCATACTTATGAAAGTATAACCATACCTACAATAGGAGCTGCAATGACTTGACCACCTCAAGGAAAAAAAAGTCACTCCCAAAGTTAAGTAGTGAAGTTTGAAATTCCTGTAAAACCTGTACAAAACTCAGTACATGACTCGCCCAAACTTAGCTGAAATACTCTTAAAGGCTGTTTTCAATACTGCTGACAGCTTGGAAAGCCCAAGTGCAAGGACAAGAAAAGCTGCCATAAGTGAGTCAGAGCAACGTGTCTATTCAAAATTGGAATTCTACAACCTACAACTACATAAACACTAAATGTGGTAGCCTACTACACAAGACAGGAACTAGTACAGCTCTAACCATGACTAGATGTAGTTCTTTGTTGCTCACACGTAAACTTGATCACACATGGGTAATGGCAGCAGCTGTCTTTGGGCCAGACTACATTCATCAAACCAGAAACAGAAAATGCAGCAAATGAGCTTCAAGGCGCCAGCAGGCGCTCCTCTTTACATACATAGCAAACATAGTTTAAGCTTAGCCAATGTCTCATAAATAAATGGTCCTCTACATAAAGATGTTTCACAGATCAGCCACATCAAAGTTAGTTGTTAGAGAAGACTGTAAAAACAATTACACAACTTGCCCCAGGAAATAGCAAAGGGAGGAATCCTTTTTGAATCAGTTGAGAAGAACTCGGTAATAATTTCACCTACCTCACTTGGGCTCCTGCATCGACATCCTTGGGCTTCTCAAGTTCCAGAGGTAACGTGGCTGCAGAATGGCCTGCACGTTTCTCCTCTGTCTCGCAGACCTTCTTCTCCTCCTCTCCTTTGCCGCAAGGCTCCTCTTGCTCCTTGAGCCACGCCTGACCATCCTTCTGGTAGCTGCCTGAACTGTGGTAGGAATGATTCGACTCTCTCTCCTGGTGATCATCTTCTTGCTCAGAGCCATGGGCACTTTCATGGGAATGGTCCAGCTCACTTAGGTGAGAGCTTCCCTGGCTGACATTACAAGAGGAGCCATATCTACTACTTCCAGCAGGACTATGAGAAAATAAAAAAATCCATCAGAAAAAACAGTGGCTTGGGGAAACACAAAGCAATCTGCACATGTAACAATCTGGACACTAAGTATTACTGAAAAACATTGTTATGAGTTCATATTTAACTATTATTTTCCCTGAACTAGATCTAGACTTCTGAAGCTGAAAACTTTGGTAGGCAGTAGAAATACTTCATACACAGCCAACCAGTATATAGACCATACATACCAATGGTCTTTCTTGCACCGACTACTTCTTCACCTTAGATCAGCTAGAAACTGCCAGTGAAGATATTCTAATAACCAGACAGGAATAAGAATGGAAACATAGCAATTCAGAGTGGAAGTGCTCCTGTCTTCTGCAGTTTCACTGAAGCTAAGGTCTTCACCATGACTGTTTAAGCGGATTATTGTTAAGAAGTACAGTTAACTTAAAGTTAACTTTATTTTTATATATATTATACATTTATGATAAGATACATTGAAGTCAAGATGAAGTTGTGAAGACTATCAACTTAAAACCTTCTATAAAAGAAGAGCAATTGTTCAAAGGGAAGCAGTATGTCTCGCTCCAACAGAGCTTTTTCAATAATTTAATTTATATAAAAAACCCAATTCCATAGGGGTGTGATCTCTGTGATTCAAGATACCACTTCCAGGACTGAATTCCTAGAATCCTCACACAAAATAAAGTGGATGGATATTTCTCATGCAGACAGGAAAACTACGGCCAAG
>JAOXJK010000019.1:11667048-11685880 GCA_025774025.1 Xenus cinereus | reverse complement strand
CTATTTTTACACCACACTGCAACTTCATTGTGAAATGAATCACAACAACCCTTTTACCTTCTGGAAGATTTACCACGTTGATGACTGACAGCAAGTAGCAAGCATTATCACCTTTATTTTGGTAACTATTTTCTATTTCACACTTTGAAGTAATATAGTGTCCTAATGGTTTGAAGGGAGCACAGATTTCTGCCACTCAAAATTTCATCTCTCAAAGTGCACCCTTGGAGATGCGGATGAACCACTGTGGATAGCTTAAGGCAAGTGAGGTACAAATTATGCTTAAGGAATAGAGCAAGAGGTCCACAGCATGCACTGAAAGAAAAAGCATCAACTAGGTTCCAAACCCAGGAGAATAAGCTAATTTATTTAGGGATGAGGAGCTGTAAAATCACTGGAAGGAGAGGGGAAAAAAAAAAAGAAAATGTTGTTCGGGTGTTTTGTTTTTTTTTTTTTAAGCCCCTCAACATCCCCCTGACTGTAGGGTTGTTGGTTGGTCTTCCCTCCAGAAAGGGGTAATGACTTCTGAAATTTGGCTATTGATGACCTGAAACTGCACCAATGCAGAAACATCAGAGCTCACACAGGAAGGAAGCGGAAGGACTGCTCCTACTAAGCACCACCAACCCTGCAAGCCTCACCATCCCAAACACTGACAAACAAGGCTGAGAATAATACCAGTTCAGTTAGTTTTCCCATCTCTTGTAATCCTTTACACTCTGAGGTGCCTCACTAGGAGCCAAAATGTTTACACTTAACCAGCTTGTTTCCCTGCAATGAACTGTATACCCCAACAATTTGCTAAGCTATGTGTTGGCAAGAATAGGAGATGCAGGCTGGGATGGTCTCCTGATGAAAAGGTGGTTCTAGAAGTCATATCCATTCTCATTCCTGAGAGAAACGAGAACAAGGTCTATTGGCAGCTGAGCATTCCATTGGGACCTACAATGATTTCAGAAAGGATCATACTTACACTTAAAGGGGTTATCTGTCCTATGTGTGTCGTCTCTCAGCCACACAAACCATCATCTTCTGAAGCCAGTCACCCCAAAACATCTCAAGATAACAGTGGACAGTGTAGAAGAACACAAGCCGTTTTCAATAAGAACAAGGAACATGACAGATCTAGTGGAATTTGGAGTTTCAGAAATAGGTATTTCCTTGGGTTACAAATGGATGTCTACACAGAAACACCACTGTATTCTTATGCAACTGTTCTCATCCAGACAACGGGGATAAAACAGGCCCCACTTGAGAAAGTTTTAGGGAACTGAAAACTTAGTACCTGGCCATAGAAAACCTGCATTAAGTAGAAAAAAAGACAACTTTGAAGGGAGACCAGCAAAGCAATTTTTTTTAATGATAACACACAGAGCCAGTTGCTCTGATGTACAGTACATTGCTTTGTTGTTACATGCTATTAGAAAACAAGGTAAGAGAAACATGAGAGAGTCTTCCACAATTACAGGAATTGTAGAAAAACATACACGCTTCTGATCATCAAGGCTGTGGATCTCAGCTGCACAGATTTATTAGATGAGCTCCGCACAAATTAGCAACAGCGTTCAAAGGAAATCTGGACAGATTTGATCTAGAAAGAGGATATCAATTAACTGAAGGGCTATCAGCACACAACCTGATGAGATTTAGGAGGACAAACTCCAACAAAGACCAGAAGCAACTCAAACATTAAAGTAAAGCCTATGGAATTTTGTCTTTGAAAGCCATCACACCTATAAAAGATGAAGAAAAACTCATGAGCTGAGGACTAAAGGTCAGTGTCAAAACAACTCAACTCCGGAGCCTGAAATCAAGATCAAAGAGATCTAGGAGGGATGAAGCAATGGATTACCATCAACACTTCAGGAACTGCAGTCATCTCAGGGGAGGCTTCAATGTTTTCCCATAGACCATGGTTCAGCAGCATGCCCAGGCACTAAGGAGCACCATGTGCCTCTTGGATTTGTTGTTCCTGTCTTGTACCCAAGATGCCCATTTCATAAATGGACCTATCAGATTTTTAGTGCAGGATCGCTGTTGTTCTATTGAAACAGCTTCTTACATAAGTCAGAGATAAAAATCTGCTACTGTCTTAGATAACGGCTACTTTAAGGACATCTTCTTCATCTTAGAGAAACTCTTGTCATTAATACTAATGGCAGTACAGCTACTGCACAGCAAACTTTAAACTTTAAGCTACTGGCCTATGAACTTGAGTCAAGTTACCTGCTCAGAAGAATCAATACCCAATGACACAGAATTCTTGATTTTCTAAGGAAGCATTTTATAACTATTTTATATATATATATATAAAAAACACTATATATAACTATTTTTTTGTTTCACCGTCTATTTGTTTTGTTGAAGCTGGTTTTTTGGAGTGCAGAGAATGGAAATCTCTAGCGCAGAGATCACAGCCTGACTGCTTGCCAGGCCACGTCAACTGGCCAGCTCCTACACCACCGCTCAGCTTTGATTACAAGACCAAGTTACTCCCCTACATTATCTTTTGCTTACAAGATAAGAAGCTGAACTAGTCCAAACAGAGGCCACCTGATGCCTACTCAGGACTCTGCTGACATCATGCTTGGTAAACAAGAGGAGCAAGGCCATATGTCAGTGAAACAAAACTGCTGAACAAGAACAGACAGGAGATGAGAAGATCAGATCATTAGCTTTTGGGGCTTCTTAATTTGATACCAGCATGGAAAGGTTGCAGGCTTTACTGTCCTTGCTCCTACTGCCATGATCTTTAGCTTTAAGCTGAAACTCTCTTCTTCTCTGGGCTCCTGGTGTCAGGAAGTAGTGAGGTCTGGTTGCTCCCAAAGGGAGGGCAGGGAAGGGAGATCTCATGGCTATCAGGGCAGCCGACTTGCCAGCCAGGGCCCCGTCCTACAGTGCCTGAGCAAGGGGAGCAGAGCAAGCCTAGAGATCACGGCCAGGTTCAACCAGGAACCCAGACCAGCAGGCAGCTCCACAGTGACAAGGCAGGTGTGAGGTCAAGCCTGGAAGTCAGTCCACATCTGGACCTGCATCTATGGGGTCCATGAGCAGGTACAGACATGGCTGTGGCTGATGTGGGGGATCAGTAACTCCCACAGCATCTCTCAGGAGTGAAGGCTCAGAGCTGAGCTGAAGCTGGACTCGTGGGACCATGAGCAGGGAATGTGGGTGGGGGTCACAAGTGGCACTGCTCAGGGACCTGACAGCTGGATACACTGCACCACCACAGAAGTAGGGACACTGCAATATGGAGACTAATTCCTTCCTCAGTCTGATCTAGAGGACAATTTGCTGCATCTATCCAGACCACATCACTCACAGTTAGACCCCCTCAGGTATCTAAACGTGACAGTATTCCCACTTAGAGATCTCTAGCTTGTCCATAGCCAGGAGCTTCAGCCCTAAAGCTTTTCTTCACGTCAGACTTGGTGGTCCATGCTCTACATCTTGCACATCACCTTGTGCCACCTGGGTTTTCCCGGGTAGCAAGTCTTTGGCTGGGGCATACCCCGAGTACACACAACTAAGAACAAGTGCTGGAAATAAGACAGATAACTCCCCTCCCCGCACTTTCCTACAAGCCTTCACCTGTCTTCCTCTCTTTTCAGCTCCAATTTCTTCCCTTTCCAGAGGTATAGGAATCTTCACAAGTTCTTACTGAAATAACTTTGCAGAGCTGAGCATTTCGTGTCTTGCAAACTTTACAGAAAGAAAAGAAGAAAGCACATTTACTCCACCTGATGGCTGGATGTGGATCAGCATGCTCCCAGCCTGGGAGTGGGGAGAACACTAAAAGCATTTTCACTCCAATTATCTACTAGAAACAGCCTGGCACAAATACAAACTGCTATAGTTTGGAAGCCAAAAGCATTTTTGAGTACTCCATCCTGTGAGGGACCTGCACATAGCCACTGTACTTCTAAAAAAGGGAAGAGAGAGTAAAATTGCTTTTAAACAGCATGATTTTACACTTGAAAAGCAGCATCTTGGAAAATCTGTGCCAGCACACACTCACTACATCAAGACAACAATAGCATGACTGTCTTCTCCCTACCAGCAAATTTTCTAAACCAACCAAGAAGAAAAACTGTCTCCTTTCCTTGATATGTTTGTGTTGTTCCTGAGAAGAAATAGATACGATCAATGGAGAAAGCTCCTCCAGCCTGTCTTCACTAACAACCACTTCCTCCCATCAAGAAGGCAGTTTATTGCCATTTTTAAAAGACTACCAACCATAAAAATGCTTTGCACCCTAGGGGTTAATACCAACTCTCACTAACACTTCACATTTCAAATGTTCACGCTTTGCTGCACTTCCATAGAAGAGGATTTTTCAGTCATTCTGTTTCTGCGAGATTGAACATTCAGGAACACAGGGCTGGCAGAGAACAGTAGACGACAGTCTGGTCCCCAGCACCACAGTCCATCACACGCAGATGCTCACTGCAGAAGGGCCCACAGATCTGCTTTGCCCGCCATACCCCATAAACTACCATCACACTAACACCACTACTGAACACAGCACAAGAGCCGCCTCTGGAACGCGCAATGGGACACATAAAGGATAGATCAAGGCCACCATAGATGTTTTTTGTCCCATTAGAAATCTGGGCAATAACAAAGTTTAACTCCTGGATAACCTCAGGAAAGGCTACTTTCTATCCCCAGGATCAGAGACAACTCTTACCAGCCTCTGTTGGGAAATAATCGAAGTCTGATAAACACTAAAACTAACTTTGTATGAAATAGGAAAAGTAAAACACCACCTTCTAAGTTGCTTTCATCATGAACTACCATTAGCAGCATCAGCACTTTCTGCATGTATTTCAGCTTTAGCTGTTGCCAGTCTCCAGAGTACCAGGAGAAGGCATACTAGGGAGGAAGAATCCTGAACACATCAGGTGGAAGCAGAAGCAGCGAACTAATCCGGGATAAATATAGTGCAAACAACAAACCAGTTTCTAAACCTCTTTGCATATACAATCATGTTATACACTGAAGCCTTCAGCTTTTCTGGTTTTCAAAGTCATTTATTCTCTCTTACAACCGTTTAAAAACTTCTCAAGCTCCACCTAAACACAACAAAACATTTAAAATACGCAGACTGCGTAACCTGGGATACCGCATCCATGTGCATCATCTAGCCTAAAGGAAACAGAGCAGCCAGAAGTGACAGAAGAAACACAGCAAAACAGAAGCACACACTATTTTGTTAAAGCTGCTATCCCAGACAGCTGTATTTTACCACACTTGGAAAGCAGCACAAGCCATACGTGTGCACACATACCACTCCAGTGCTAACGTATCTACAATAGCCAGGAGATCTTCACCTGGGAAACAAAATGTGATACACAATGTTCCCAAGTGTCACTGCAAACACGCTGTTATTATAACGTTACCTTTACAGCAACAGAGCTGATGACTTGAGAACCTCTACAGGAGATCTACCCATGATCCATTTAGTTCTCTGTGTTGGCTTAAAGCAGCAGTTCCCAGCTCACACAACAACACATTCTTAACATGTGGGGCGCTAAGAGTCCATACCGCCACCCTCCACTCAAAGAAAAACTGGCCTGAAAATCCATCAGGAGAGATGCAGAGGCAGTGCTATCCTACCTCCATGCATCACTCCAACTCTCACAGCACTGCAAGGACAGACAGACAGAGCCTATTCCATCTTGCAGGGTCTTTCTCTATGCTAAAGGTGATGGCAGGAGATGTTAAGTCAGGGTGTGAAGGGAAGCACCGCTGGAGAAGGTGATACGGGTAGATGCTATCTTACAGAGAATATCCCACACTCTTGGTGCCTACCGGTCTTCAACTTCTGACCTCACCACAGCAGACTGAAAATGGAGAAGATCCAAGAAAAACTGGGGCACTCTTCAGTGAAGAGCAGCAGAAGCCCCGAAAGAGCTAACTGATCCACCCATGTTTTCCTGGACATTGTGGAACACTGGACAGGCCGACAACTCTTTACGCTCTGAAATGAAAGCCCTCCAACACAACAGTGTGGAGTTCCTGTTATTTCAGTATTTGGCATAGTAAGCAAATGAATAAGTAATAGATGTGCTTTAAATGATCAACTGTGTTAGAGAAGAATCACAAAAAGCATTTTATTTACTTAATGTTTTCAGTTTTTTGCATGAAATCCTACTTCTCAGAATTTCAAGTTCATCACATGTTTTAAAATGGTAGTTTAAAAACTCCAAAACAAACAAACAAGAAAAAACTGTCCTGTGTTTTGAGTATAGTAGTAGGGAGAAAACACACTACTACCTGAAATATTTTTTATTTTTTAAATTCAGGTGCTCTAACACATAATGGTTTACAGGGAGTCTGTTTTCCTATACTTTTGAAAAAAAAAATCATAAAATGCAATGTAGTTCAAAACACGAATTGCAGATGAAAGCAACTTCACTTTTGGACACTCTCTGAATACACGGGGAGAGATCAGAACTTCATTTTATTTTAACATAGAGACAGTTTATAAGCAACTATGTCAGAACAAACATAGGTGAGAAGGTAATGCCTACAAGCCTTGCCTTCAGCTAGGTGTACTGTGTTGTCTGCCTTCCAGAAGCCTAAAACACTTGCCTCAAAGAGCCAATGCTTCACCCCACAAGGAAGTCAAGTGAGTGCTGTTCTTCTTACATAACAGGCAATTTCAGTAATAAACTTCCCGCTGACAGGGTGACAGCAGCAGTGAATCACCAGGACGTTTTCATGGGGAAGAGGGATGGCTCCAGCCCAACATCAGACAGCCTAGTTGTCAAGACAGCTGAGATATCAGATACCTTTTCCCCTTCACACACTGGACTGTAGTTAAAGAGCAGTGCCCATTACATCTGTAAGGCACTGCGCTCACCCTGAATTGCACCATCCAGCAGACTGTGCACTCAAAATAGTACACTCAGAGCACAAGATATAATTTGTATTGATTGTAGTGCTGCAGGGCCAAAGCCTGCATCCTCCCTTGCACCCAAAAGGGGGGTACGAGACTAAGAGATGACCTAACTTTTTTCCACAACAGATGGCCAATCCTGACAGTTGCTGGCCAAATGCCAACCGGGTGCACAAATGCTCCACCAGTGCTTCAAGCATGATACAAATTGCTCACACGGCCAGGGGCTTGGCAGCAAAAAACAAGCAACAGGCAGAGGGGGAGACATGAGCCTTGCAATGACAGACAACTTCGAAACACTTCAGTGCCCAATGGAGAGAAAAAAAAAAAATACCCCAAGCCCTGAAAATATCAGTTCTGTTCTTGGTCCGAAGAGTCAGAAAAGAGCTAGAAAGAGAAGCTATGTAAACTTTGGATGTATTGTGGACTTACTTTTGGGGGTTTTTTATTTGTTTATGGTTATTTTTTGTTTGTTTTTAAAATAAAATAAAATTAAAAAAATAAATAAATAAATCACACACCATTTTACTTTAGATAGGTTTGCTCCAGTCAGCTGCTTTTCCACTTTCTGTCCTTTTCAACCACAAGTAATTGCCAAAAAGCCAGTTCTTATAACACCAAGTTATTTATATACTCTGCTAATGACAATGTTCAGGAGCACTGAGCATTAATGTTTCACTAACTGAACTGCACACTTCTAACAGGGTTTAAATGCACCTACAACAGAACAGCTCTAACAGTGCACTTGACCTCTTCTAGAGCCAAATTTGTCTAGATACAAAGAAGTGAATGTTCCCTGCTCAGGAACAAAATGTCTGACTGCACAATCCTGAAATAGTATTAACAGTTTCTTAAACTGCTGCTATTCTAAACATTCCAGCACTTAGACTCCTTCAAATCTTCCCTATTTACTCTGATCTTGTTAGAAAGAAGCCAAACAAGAAATGAACACCAGCAATCTGACCTGCACTGAACTATTTTGGCTGAACTGTGAATGCGCACAACTTGATTATAAAATTGGGGTTGCTCCCAAACACTCTCTCTCCACTGTCAGCACACTGGGCAAGTTACTGAAATACACTCACCAAATGGTAATTCAAATCTTGTGTCCAGCAAAATTTTATGAGGAGTTGGATTTTTGGTTCCACAGATTTCATCATGTTTCATTACAACTTCTGCCTCCAGCGTAGACCACTCCCCAGGACCTTCCTGTGAATCACAAGCCACAAGTTTAAAGTCTGGCAGATCCTCATGCAGTGAGTCTCACACATTTGCGAAGAAGAAAGACTCCAGGAAGAGCCTTACAGTATTATCAAAGCCTGGTACCTGATTTTAACATCAAATTACATACATTCAGCACATGCTGGCAGCTTTTCTTCCAAATCTCAGGCCTCCACTCTTGCCTTTACCAAGACAAGCAGAAAACAACCTCTTAGCAGAACTACTGCCTTCTCAGTAGAACTGCAAAGGCAGGCACCGAGGAGTGCCTGGACAGCCAGAGTAGCTGAGCATCAGCTAGACCTTATGGCCACACTGCTAGGCATCCCCACTCTGGCTTTTATGGAATATATAATCTCTCTCCCCCTGCTCGAATTCAATAATCTTTTAAATAAACGCACGGAAATTTGACATAAAAACCCAAACACGTCCTGCTTAGCTGCAAGAACCACCAAATTCAGTAGTTAGGGCAGTTACAGATATCGGCACATCCCATTTCCCACATTTTTCAATTCATGTTAGCACCACTATACACCTGCTAACATGGCAACCAGAAGCTTTAAGATGATGATGTAGACATGATCTGGGCCAACCTCAACAGTCGGCTTGTCTATTATCAGGGCAACCTCCGACATTAGGAAGAACTCATAAAAACTTGAGCATCAGACTAAGCAGTCAGTCCTGAAGACTTCAGACACCTGTGTTCCTTAACAGGTTAAGCCTCAGTTTTTTGAGTCCACATGAGTGAAATGAGACCCCTACTTTAAGCTGAGTTTTGGTCTCACTATTTGCAGCCTCCTTCAAAAACAAAAACAATGTGATGCCAACAGCCTTCTCCTCTCATCCAGGCTTCCTGACTTTGCAAGTGGAAATTTTGCTGAGGAGCACAGTCCTGGGCTGCACCAGACAGATTTTATTAACTACCAACATTGACGCTGTCAAAATAAAGCTTCTGTGTCAGCTTAACCTCATCAGATTGGTGAATGGCCTTCAGAGCAATCCACACGGTTCCAACCAGGGTGTCCCAGATCAGTCCTTTGTTCCATACTTCAACAATTAGGCCCAGGTCCAGCCGACTGATCTCACTGCAAGAAAAGAAAAGGCGGCAGAGGTGAGAAAAAAAACCAGAATACATTCTAATTCTGCTTCAGGCTGTGCATTACCACCATGATTGTACCAGTGAACTCTTTCCACACAGCTGTGTCAAGCTACAGAGAGCTTCTGGAAGCATGTGGTGAAGGCAGCTCGTACTCAAAGGGAACACTAGTTTTTAATGACCAATTTCTTACAGTTTAGCACTAACTACACAAAGATTGCAAATTAAACCCCTGAACTACTGCCATGCATGGATTGCCAGTTGGGAACTTGTCTCTGCAGCTATGCCCACAGGAGGAGGAAGTATATCTGAGGCCAAAACCTAGAGGTGAGCTGGTCTTTGTCATCAGGCACCTCGTTTCTAACAAACTGAGTGTCTCCCTTCGCTTGGCAGCCCAGCAGCACAAACCCTGGCAGGTCCAAACTTGCCAGAAGTTATCGGCGACTGGAGTAACAATCCCAAACCCAGCATAGCTGCATCAGCAACACTATCTATTGCTCAGGGCTGCGCTGCACCACTCCTGCTCCAGCACAAGCTTCTTCCCCTGCATGACACTGCAAGGCCTTGAGCCGTGCAAATCTCTGTCAGCAAGCAGCAATACAGCCACAGGACCACCGAGTGCTAAGTTCTTAGAAAAATTTATCTGGAGGTTTTCATGAACATCTTCCCCCTCAGTCAGGAAAGAATGCATCTCAAATTCACTTCTTCCCGGTGCTTCACAGCAGTTACGCCTCTCTCTTCCATGCTGCTTTCTAACCTGCCTACTTAAGAAGAGCATAACACACACACAGCCTGAATGCTGGTAAAAACAACGAAGGAGAGAAGAATCCTGGGCTGTCTCACACTTACCATGAAGAAGGCTATTGCTCCTACTTCTTTGAGATCGGGACTTTCCTTTAGTGCAACTGCTAATCCCCCGAAGCAGGTATCTCGGACACACAGTGCTGCTGCCTGCTATCCTTCTTTCCAAATGTATCCACATTAAGTTTATCAAGGGAATTTAAAAGCACTTTAGTCTCTAATTTCTACAGACTGCCATCATGGCCAAAAAAAAGACCTGCTGCAAATCCCAGCATTTATTTGAGCTTTGCCACAGAGACTTCTTACAACTTTAAAAGAGAATATTGTATCTACAATTGTCAAGACAAACCCTATAGCTACAGCAAAGCATATTAATATCTATTTTAAGCCAAGTGCTCCTTTTCTCATTTAAGGCACAGGAATTAAAGTCAAGAGTGCCCAGTACTTGGGTGACTCAGTCTACATAGTTCAAAATCAAGCTATTACACAAGTTTATTACAAGTTTACTGCTGGTATTTTGAAATCGACTCTCCAACTCCTCCTGTTTGGATATGGCTACTCAATATGGACAAAATAACAACTAGCTACCTCCACTATCACTGCTCTGCCCTCCCACTGCTTGCCTCTTGGAAGATGATAATTATCTGATTGCACAAACTTGCAATAACAACAAAAACGGGTGATTTTCTGCTGGCCAGACCAGTCCAAGACCAGAAAGGGAAGGAAGAAATACTCTAATTCAAGCACACCATATTCTTTGTTTCAACATACATTGACAGAGCAAGACATTGATCATAAGACACCCAATGGACTCCTGCACAAACAGGACATATCACCAGATAAGAATAAAAAGAATAAAAGATTTTCAGTACAGTGGCTTTGACTGCCTTTGTGTCTCCCTTTCTCCACCTTCTGGTTAGATGCAGAATGGCTTCAAAGAACAAAAGAGCTGAGATTGGAATTTGTTGTCCCTCCCTTTCCACATGCACATAGAATTTAAATGAAAGCCATTTCTAACACTGATTTAATCTGTCGTGTTCTAAACACCAGTTTGCACTTTCACTCAAGGGGTGCTTGCTGCAAATGTGCACTCCTTTTAAAGCTGCTTCAAAATTAGATGATGTCCCCAAAGAATACATTACAGTGCTTTACTGGTCTGGTAAATAAGCAAGTCTTAAACAACCCCAGAGCCCCAAATTTTGAAGTGTTATGTCTCACAAGGAGCTTGGAAGCAAAAACAACCAACACAGATAGAAAGCATTTTCTTGATTGTAGTCTATTCTTCTACTATGCCTCCTGAAAAATGTAAACACAAACACAGACAGTAAACGCATCCTTCCCTCAGGGAAAAACTACTCTGTTTAAAAGCCTTTTTCAACTCCAGAAAGAATAAAAGCAAACCAGTGAATAGTAGTATTGGAATATCAGTGTAATTTCTCCTGGGACAACTTAATGTACACAGGATCATGCAAAACACGTTCCCTGCCACGTGTAATAATTCTGTTATAAAGAGACATTAGAACAACTGTGCTGTTGCCTGGCTAAAGCAGAGATAATGGTGAGGTAGTTCAGCTAATATTCTGCTTTCATATCCCCTAGCAACTAATTACGGAGCAGCACAGTGACCTTACAGCATGCTAGCTAAGCTCCCAGCTGACAGCAATGAGCAGTTCCAGGAGCTGTTTGAGGGGAAGGAGGAGGAGCAACCGTGAGAGCTGCCACCCAATACAAACAAGTGCCATTCTAAAATCACTAGTGAGCAGCCTCCTCTGTAGCTGGATGTGTTTAAAGATAGTTCCTGTCCAGAGGACAAGCACAAATCACAGGAAGAATGGGTTAGTAGCTTGGGTATGGGCATGTGACTTGGCAGACAGGTACAATTCCCTACCCCAGCCTTATCCCAGTCCTGCATGGTTTACGTCAGTGTTAGCCACAGTCTCAGCCTGACCAGGAACTGCAGAAGATGGTGGTGTTCAGGAGCACACGTTTCACCAAATGCAAAAGGACAGGCTCCAGTCTCTCGGTGCAGAAGCACACACCTCACGTGGTCATCCAAAAGCAGAGTGCCACCAAAGAAGGGAGACGAGAGCACAGCTGTGTGATGGCAACAGTGTACCAACCCAGGTGAACTCCTCCAACCAAAAAGGAAGCAAAAGCTTCCCGCTTTCAGCAGACGAGAACCAACTCCTGCTGGATTGGGAAACATACTCATAAAATCCCTGGTGGGTCTCTTGCTACGGATACTATGTAAACACCTCAGAATCATTCAAAATCAGCAAGACTAACTTTGACTTCCCATGCAACAGCAGCGTGCATGCCAGGTTCAGAGAAAAGATCTTAGGTGTTCAGGGTTTAGTAAATTTAGTTCCCTTTGTCTTCCAAAGCTATTAGAAGCAGGAGCAGATGCAATATATCCATGAGTCATTCGTTCACCAGCAAAAAAACCCCACTATTCTAAAAGATACTGGGAAATCCCTGGCTGCATGTCAGGACTACTGTGGGCCAGAGCAAATCCAAAGTGCCAACTGCACCAGAAACCCTGAGAGAGCTGGAACTGATTCTGCTGCTCATGGCAGGGACTGGCAGCCCCTCAAGCTGCAGCAGGGGAGCTGGAAAACACATTCAAAGGCACCAGGCCAATGGCAGAAAACACCAACACACAAGAGGAGTTCCCACACTGAGGTAACCAGGATCACCCTCTTGAGGCCCTGAGCGCACTAACAGCAGCCCTGACCAGCCCTTCCAGTGGTCTCCACCCTCACCCTCTTCCTAAGGACCAGAAACTCCACTTAAGCTCAGATAAGTCCGTGACTCAGCTATGCTGTAGGTGTGCTTGTCTGCAGCTTAGCTGCAGCTATGCCTGCCCGTGGACCCTGTCAATCCAGGCCCAACGCAGAGACTGGCTTCTCAGCTCAGCCCCAGACTTGCCTCGTCGCTACGGACCCGACGCTGGCAGAGACAATCTCGCAACACGCATCTCGTTCAGCACAGGTCCATGCGTACAACAGAAAAGCAAATGATTTAGGTTGTCACCAGGCTTGTGCATTTTACCTACTGAAGTACTCCAATTTAGACGACACAAGAGCAGCTCCATACAAACGTCAGTGCTGTGGAAGGACTGAACCACAAGCACCTCATCAATGCGCAACCCTGTACTTACAACATAAAATCCTGTTCCCAGCAAGGTTGGTCACCACGCACAGCTACCGTCGTGCTCTTCACATTTTGCACTTTCAAGGTCACATATGTATTGAATTTATCTGGGGAATGAAAGGCAAAAAGTTACCACCTTCAGTATAACATTTCATCACATAAACACAAGATTTCAAGGCTTTCAGTCCATATGTTGGATCCCAGAGGGACCCAAAATGAAAAGTCCATATTGGAAGACAGCAGTGCATTAAGCAGCCAAATTCAAGATATTTTTCACCTGCCAAATTTTCAGTCACACTTTTTTAGAAATTCATGCACAAACAAAAACACCAGGCAACTAAGCACTTGCAGTAAGTCATGGACAAAGAGTGTAAAATCCCAAATAACACAAACACTTTGTGTGTAAGACACTGTTGCTGAAATGCAGACAAGGGGAGTAAAAGACAATCTGAAGGGCCTACCATGCAGAACAAAAAACAAACTTGCAAAACATACAAGCAAGCAGCAGTTGGGCAGATCGTATCACCTCTTTCCTTCTCACCCAACTGCTCTCCTAGTTCCAACCTGATTTTCCACCCATGAATCCACAAAGAACTTTACAGATCCATCAAGGGCAGAATAAAAATACAGTGAACTCACTCACGTGCTAAATGTGCTAAAACTGATCTGTATTGCTTAAATCAGCTGACCTACAAGAACCGCAATACACTCACATTTTGACAAGACAGGCTTTGTTAGATGTTTTGCTCTTTATTTTAAATCTGAAGAAAAGGCCTGGAACAAACTTTTTCGTAGTTGCTGCTATCTCTTTGCTAATAAAATCAAAAGCAGCCAAGCACAGACACATACAAAGTTTGAATATTAGTGTCTGAGAATGAACAAACTGCCTTTCAAGGGGAGTTACCACCTCAGACCTCTCTATCAGTTTCATCAATCCTGGAACAAGACATATGCTAAGTATCTAGAAAGCAGCATACATATTTTAATACTTCAATGTTCTGCTGCATCTATTCCCAGAATAAGTTAGATCGCAGTCGGTTTTAATACTGCCAAAAATTTGTATGCATGACTGCTGTGGGCTACTATAGCTTTTCCCAGCACCTAGCTTCAAATATCCTAACGGAGAGAGAGGAAAGGGAAACTATGCGATCCAGAAACTGAGGAAGAAATGGGAGTCACTGAAAGTCAGAGTCCTTCATATCTTGCTACATCACTCACATCCTCCTGGGACACTGGGCTTATCAGTGAAACCAGATGCTTCAGTTAAGTTAAACCTAGACTACAGCACAAATATATTGCAGCCATGAGCAGGCTTCTTGATTAAAGAAAGGATAAAGCACACACCCTCTCCCTTGCAGTCTGGGCACTCCGCTTTCCTTCCCTGGAAATTCAAGGCTGGTACACACACAGATCTCGACCTGGCACAGAGTATGGACAAGGAGACCTGGGAAGCTTTCTACTATAACCTGAGAATGGCTATATCAAGAGAATAAAGCTGAAAATATAAGTCATGAATACAGCTGTGCCACTGCTTCAGATCTAAACAGCTGAATAGGTGTTATTCCAGAAGCAAATTGCATATTCTTTTGTAAAGCGTGTATCAAATTTCATTCAATAAATGTATTTGCCTGCTACGGGATTCCTTCCTCATTACTGAACCACAGTGAAATAGTTGCCTAGACTGTAAATTCTGGGTGTCACCAGCCATTTGTTTTTATTTTATTATGCAGACACAAGACCTGGTGGATGGGATTGCAATCTCAAGCACAGCCATTATCAACTGCCACATACGAGAATGAATCAATTCCGTGACATCCAACAACCCCAATCAGGATCGAGGAGGCACTGAATCCAGACAGGCACACACCAGTTCTGCTCGGTGGACATTAACAGATCCTGCTTTTAAGAGGGACAGAAGAAGGATGAGAGGAAAGGGCAGGGTGGGGTGGGAACTGGTGACAGTAAAGGAACATCTTTCCTCATCCATCGCCTGTTCAGGTCAGGTGAGCAGGTAGAGGTCTGTGACAGTAGTCAGAGTCTCAAGCTTTCTATTAACTTAGGCTGCCTGGATTCTCAGGGTAGCTTTTGTCACTGCTAAGGAGAAGATGGAGGAGCAGACAGAAGGCAGGTGAAAACTGGAGAGCGCAGCATGAGCAGGAGTGAGAGAGCAGGTGTCACCATTGCTGCAAACAAGCAGTGGAGCATGGCTTACCTGGTGGTCCTTGGAGTTTAGCTTTTTTTACTGTAAAGAGAAAAAAGGAAAAAAAAAAAAGCTGTTAGTGATTTTGTGCTACTACAGTTTCATTTGAGTCAGAGCGTCACAGGGCATTGCATTAATTGGCCAACATCCCCAGTTGAGGACTGGTAGATGGAAACCTGCACTTATTTTAATAGTTCAACAGATCTGGAGGCAAAACCTCTTCTGTATCCCATCTCAACTCTCTAAGTCAGTGCATTTAAAAATAATCATAAGATTAATGTTTGGAAAGTGATGTGATATGGCTAATGCAAAGCAATTTCAAAATCAGTCCTTTGCAACTAGATGTTACTGCTGCTTAGCAAGATGTCATTTCATGTCACCTCACTTGCAAAGTTACAGACACTGTAAACATTTCTTTAAAAACAAAGAATCTCTCCTCAACAGTGCAGACTTTCAACCACAGCTTGAAAATAATCAAGCTCGAATAACAGCTCTACAGTATGACATCTGAAAATCAAATTAAACCACTATGTCAAACAAGCACCAGTCTAAACACAGATGTCACTTTTCTGAGGTCTCCTCTGTTAATTCAATTCCAAGACAGTATTTATCAAGAACCATGATTAGAATATAAAACAGCACTGGTTCTTATCTCACCGGATGGAGAAGGTCCATGTCTACCTAGGGGAGATTTTGTTTACATTTCTCTTTTGCGAGCTCATATCCTCACTGGTATTGCTAAGTGTAAGCCCTAAGAAGAGACAAATATAGGCTCCAGCTACTTTTCCCAGTGGAAAACTAACACTAAGACAAAAATATATTTAACAAGCGAAGAAGCAATATACACCAGAGGGCAAAAAGATATAAAAACTGATGTGGTGAAGTTTCCCCCAGAAAACAGAGCACCCAACACTTACTAAAGGCTCACAGAGTCCAACTTCCAAGATAAATATTCTAGAAAGGAACATTAGAAAATTAAAATAAAATAATGGCCCTTACACAGTTACATGGACACAGCAGCAATGTAGTGTGATGCTGGAGAACACCCTTGCTATTTGAGAAATTCTCCTTTGCCAGCATTTACAGTCCTGGTAGGTGTTTGCATGAAAGAAATCCTGTACCAGGTATGGTATGACCCAGAGGCATCTCAAACAGAAGTTAGAAGAAGCTTTCGCTTAGACTGCCAAGGCCCAGGAGCCTTTAGGTCCAAAATAAACAGGTTTGTTTTCTCACAGGCTCAGGGCCTGAAGCGTTCCTGATGCTAAACCTAATGGTGCAAGCAAAACATACAATGGTGGGAGCCAGTGTTCCTGCTGACCGAAGATGCAGATTCCTTTTTAATCTCCAAATCAATCGGTCTGCTTAACCACCGAGTCAGGCTAATCTGCCCTCTTTCTAGGTGCCTTTGATACCACACAAAAGCAGGCATTTTGTGAAGTACTGCCCTGGCATGGGCAGACACCAGCTTGTCTCTGATCCTCCCCTCTCCCCTCCCTTGCAAGAAGCAGGAGACAAAGGAACAAGTGCATGTGCTTGAGGGAAGGAAAAAAGGAGAAAGAGGGCAGGGGATGCACACAGTAAGCTTCAGCTGGTCTCTCTCCCTGTTCGTAACAAGGTCCACTGCTGTTAGCAGGGAAGCAGAGACAAATAATACCAAATTTCCCAGTGTGGAAATTAGGTGTTATTTGTCAAAAAACAACCCAGAGTGGGCTCCTCGACAGACAGAGATGAGACACTGTCTCTGCAGCAAGCGATATGCAAACCAAGAGACAGATGCTGTCTGTACATTGTGGCTTCAGCCTCTAAATATTAAAAGGTTCATTTGATGAAAGGCAGCAAACCCTGCACTGCCTCAGCGCGCTGAAAAGAGTGTCCGTGTGGGGCTTCATCAAGAGCTGTCCCACAGCTCGCAGCAACAGGGATATTCTGGGGCAGCAGCGAGACTGAACGAAGATCACAAGCCTGCTATGGACCCACATAACCAAAATGGAGTCTTGTACCTTTAGTATCTACCAGGAATGAACACCATGCCCCCAGACAACCATGTGTAATAAATTACACCTTTAGCTGCAGAAGCAGGGCTTATTTATAAAAGCTGGATCACAAACCTGCGAGTATCATCTCAGCAGTAACTCTTGTGCTCTAGCTGCAAGTTTACACAGCATGTCCAAAAAGTCCCCATGAAAAGTGACTTGGGCATGGTTTCATTTTGTTAGCCCACTGGAAAGCACTTCCCAGGGTTGTGTAAAAAGTCCTTGCAAAGGTGCAGCTCCCACAGCATCTCAGGATTGGGACTGGCTGTGAGACTGCAGGGTTCCCCGTACAACAGGGTGGGTGTCAGGGAGTCCAGAGCTGGAAAGAGCCATTAGGCACTGCCAAGAGCCAGCCTGTTCGTCAGCCCAAGGAATTCACAGGTGAAAGGCGCAGAACCACATGCACCATGCCACTGCCAAAGGACCACAGCTTTGGAAAGGCACAATAAAGATCGCTCCCCTGGGGAAACCTTTGTATCCACACCTGCTCATCCTGTCTGGTTAAAGCCCCTATATGCCAAGCGCTCAAGAAAGAACATAAAGGAGTACCCAAGTCGTGAAGGAGCGTGATGCATTAACAGTTAATTACAGCGTTGCAACAAAGGCTGAAAACTCATTGCTACTCCAGGGGCAGGCGGACAGCAGGCCAAAATGAAACCAGGCGAATTTATGAAATAAGTTTATGAAACAAAGGGAAAGCATTCTACAGACCGCTCAGCAATACCAACTTTTGCAGATACAGTTGCTTCTGCATTGCCACAAGGTAAAAACCTGAAGACAAAGTAAGTCAAAGGTCCAGATCAGAGATTTCCTGTCTCACTTCCATTTATCCCACAGGCACTTCTGGGCCCTGGGAAAGACGCATTTTTAAACTATCCGGAAATGTTAAATTCCATTCAGTTTGAAATGCCTTCTCTCAGCAAAGTGGGCAGCACAGAAAGTCCAGCCATTCAGAAACAAACATTGGAGTATGCTAAAGTGTAATCCTCCTGCAACAGTGTATGGGAAGGACAGCAGGGAGGGAATGAAAACCATAGAAAATTAGAGAGGTAAGAAAGACCTGGAGCTTTGCACAGCCACGAACGAGCACCGCACGATACAGACGCAGGGAGATGCGCCTCCTCTCCCTGTGCACACAAAGACTCGTTTAATCACTAGAAGAGACTTGGGCTCCTCCTTCTTATGACGAGAGGCTGAGGGAGCTGGGCTTATTCAGCCTAGTGAAAATTAAACTGAGGGGAGACCTTATTGTTCTCTACAATTACCTGAAAGAAGGGTGTAGAGAGGTGGGTGTCAGTCTCTTCTCCCAAGTCACAGGTGATAGGACAAGAGGAAATGGCCTCAAGTTGCACCACAGAAGGTTCAGATTGGATATTGGGAAAAATTTTGACGCTGAAAGGATTATTAAGCATTGGAATGGGCTGCCC
>JAOXJK010000019.1:11629061-11641472 GCA_025774025.1 Xenus cinereus | reverse complement strand
AACATGAGCCGGCAGAGCGCACTGGCAGCCCCAGAAAGCCAACCGCATCCTGGGCTGCATCAGAAGAAGCTTTGCCAGCAGGTCACAGGAGGTGATTCTGCCCCTCTGCTCTGCTCTCATGAGATCCCACCTGGAGTACTGTGTCCAGCTTTGGAGTCCTCAACATAGAGAGGACATGGACCTGTTGGAATGGGTCCAGCAGAGGGCCACGAAGATGAACAGAGGGATGGAGCACCTCTCCTATGAAGACAAGCTGATAGAGCTAGGGTTGTTCAGCCTGGAGAAGAGAAGGCTCCGGGGAGACCTTATAGCAGTCTTGCAATATCTGAAGGGAGCCTACAGGAGGGATGGAGAAGGACTCTTTGTCAGGAGGTATAGTGACAGGACAAAGGGTAATGGTTTTAATTTGGAAGAGGGGAGATTTAGATTAGATTCTAGAAAGAAATTCTTTCCTGTGGGGGCGGTGAGGCAGCGGAATAGGTTGCCCAGAGAACTTGTGGATGTCCCGTCCCTGGAGGTGTTCAAGACCAGGCTTTGAACAATCTGGTGTAGTGGGAGCTGTACATGTCCATGGCAGGGGGTAAGAACTTGGTGATCTTTAAGGTCCCTTCCAATCCAAACCATTCTATGATTCTATAATATCTAATCTAAATCCACCCTGTTCCAGTTAGAAGCCATTACCCGTCATCCCATCACTACATGCCCCTGTAAAAAGTCCCTTCCCAGCTTTCCTGTAGCCAGTTTAGGTACCAGAAGGGGCTATAAGGTCTCTCTGGAGCCTTCTCTTCTCAAGGCTCAAAAACCTCAACTCTCTCAGCCTGTCCTCATAGGGGAGGTGCTCCAGCCCTCTGATCATCTTCATGGTCCTCCTACGGACTCACTCCAACAGGTCTATGTCTTCATGCTGGGGACTCCAGAGCTGGATGCCGTACACCGGTGGGTCTTACCAGAGCAGAGTAGAGGGGGATAATTACATCTGATGAACACATCTGGAAGGGAACACACAGCTGGGCACGCTGACATGAGATTCTTTGAGAGGGATGTGGTTACTTACGAGATGGCTGAAGCATCATGTGTGAGCGGAAAGGACTGGGATCATGCATGGGCAGCAGAGCAGGGCAATGGGGACATGGCCTCATCCCCTCCCGCTGCTCAGCCCGGCTCAGGAAAGGGTGGGCTGTACTTGCTTGGGGTTTTTTTGGTATTTTGCCTATTTTTTTTTTGTTTTGCTTTTCTCACTTTTGTTTTACTCCTGCAGGATAAGAGAACTTACTGGATTTACAGTATCCTGCCTGTGTCTTTGCAGGAGTCGTTCCTGCCATTTACATGCCACCCATCCTGGAAGGGCTGTGGGTTATCACCACAATAAGCTTGACTGATGCACAGCAACAGACACCCATATCACCCCACCAAGCAAAAGGCATAAGCAAATGCTTTGGGAAGAGCAGGAGCAGGACAAGCAGGTGTGATTACTGTGTCTTAAGTTCTCCCTCAGTACTCTTCCAGCTCCAAAGTGTGACCAGCTCCAAGGGCTTCCTGAGCCTGGCGTGTTTGTACAGTTAAGCAACCCCCAACTCATCTCTCTGCTTGTCCAGTCTTTCTCAGAGCCCTGCAAAGTCCTCACATCCCCACCTACTGAGGAGCTGTTTCTCAGGTCTGCTGCCTATTGCAGGAAGAACCACTCTGTGGTCTCCCTTGAGCTGGTTCTAGCAGTTTTCTCTGATGGCCTCTAATGCTTTTAGCGCTGCTTCATCCCAACCTATAAATAACTGTAACACTGCAGAATGTGCTTCTGGTTCCAAACAGAGGATCCCAGGAGAAACAAATCATTTCTGATACTGAAACTCCACAGCAAAGTGTCATACAATGTGAGTGCTATTGCATTGAAGTTTAGAATAACTCAAAAGTCTACACAGAGGACAAGGCTCCTAGCTGGGTGTTTCAAAGACTCAGCCAACATTCCCAAAATTCAGACCTAGGCAGGAAAGATTTGGTTTTTGCCCTGTCCAGCTCAGCGTGTTGTACTGCCCTTATGACTGATGCGCCTAAGTGTGTCAGTCAAGGAAATGTGTCAAAAAAAATATATAAAGCATCTCTGAGGCATCAAGAGGCAACACTTGGAAGGACAAACCATGATGTTCCTGCAAACAAACAAGCAGACTGTGTGCTGAAGGTGTTACCAGAGGCTGTCTCACAGGACTGGGAACACTTCCACTTAGCAGCGTGAATGCAGACAGCGAGCTGCAAGTGCCAGCACTGAGCCAGGCTGGGAAAGAATCACCTCTCCTTGCCCCTGAATCGGCTTCTCTGCTACTGAAATGCTGCTGAACTTGTCAAAAGCTCTGGTTTGCTTCTTTAGCTTTTATTCAAGCGCAGCCGTGGCAGACTGTGAGGGCTCCAGCGCACCAACCTCTGCATTTCGGCTGCACATGATCAAAGCCTGCCCCATCTGTGAGCCGGGCACAACACTGGCTTTTCAGTTAACTTCAGGAAACTTTAGTGTTTCGCTCTAAAAAGTCCTTTATTACTTATCTCCTGCGTGCCGTAGGGTAGGACACCAGTTCCCCAGCTTTTTCAGGTCTCTGCTGCTCCTCTGCGTGCAGACCCTCAGAGCTTTTCAACAGCAAAAGATCTGCTGAGCTCTCCCTGAGCTGTTCTGTTGCCCTTCCTTTCCTGTCTTTCTTTGCAGCCTCATTCAAATGAAACCCCTTAAACTGTGTGAGCTGAACTCTGCCATAACCCCACAATCCCACCACAGCCACCCTCTTCCCTTTGCCGGGCCCCTTTGCTCTGCCTGACCTAATTTAAAAGTTAACGCCTTTGAGGCCATGATTGTCACCTCGCATGTCACACAGCACCTGGTACAGCAAGTCCCTGTCTTGCCCACAGCTGGTAAACGCTACCATAATACAGAAATTATCTCATCAAGGGCAGATGATGTCATACGCAATTTAAAATAATAGTAAGGTGTTATTACCAAGCGTGGCAATCAAGCAAGCACCTTGTAGCCAGGATGAGGTATCTTACTACCAGCAGTAACCGTAGAGACTGGGATTATCATAGATATTATAAATTCCCTGCAGTTCTGAGGTCTAATTAGACTCAACTGTTTTACCAGTCTTTATTTAATCAAAAGAGATCATCATTTGTATAACTTCTGATTCCCAAATACAGTGGTTACTTGCATGTCTGTTCACTCTTCCTCTCCTTTCCACCTCAGATAGATAGGCTGGGAGACGACCATGCCTCTACCGAGAAACTTTTGCTAGGTAGAATTACCCTCTTCTAAATTATGCTTGCTCCTTGAAATCAACTTCCTTGAGTTTTCCCAGATGAATGACACTCCCCGAATGCATCATTCTCTGTTATTTTTTCTAGTTCTTCCTCTGGACATCATCGTCATAAATACCAGAATAGTTTAGGGATACAAAACACTGTCATAGGAAGACGAAAAACCCCACTACTTCCTGTGCTGTCCTCAGCCTCTTAAACATGAACCATCTTTCTGGGTCTGTTTCTATAAATCCGCAAAAGGGAATGCTGGGTCCACAAACACTTAACTACAAGCGAAGCCCCAAATCCTGTTGTCAGAGACTGGATCCCAGTTCTGCAGCTGACGGCAACGCTCTGGTAGCACAGGCAGTACCCTCCGTCAGCAGTGTAATTTTTTTTTAATGGAGAGTTTTACTGAATTAAAGAGGAAAAATACAGCGCAGCGAGCACCCTACACCACCCTCCACACACACTGAAACTATATGCCTCCCTGAACAAAGACTGGGGTGCTCTGCAAACTCAGAAAGGAGGCTTTACTGCCATCTCCAAAGCCATACCCAGTTTTTAACTCCCCGCAGAGCAAGAGTTAATTTTCTCTGGCGACTCAGACCCCAGCCATTGCTCTCAGCTCACCTGCTGTTGGGTAGGAAAGTAATAAAGGGGTGATCCTCTGCTCACCGCAGCTTGCCAGCTGTTTTATACCTGCCTGTTTGCTATAGTTTCCCCGTTCAGAGAGCAATACTGTAGCTATATTTGCAGCCTAAGTAAACTGTGCTTTCTTCTTCTCTTTTTGTTCTTCTGCCTCTTCTGAGTTTTGTGTTTCTGCCACTGAAGAACAGCTCAAGCTGAAACTTGGCGTGTAGCAAACCCACATGGGTTTTATTTTAAATCAAAGGCTTTAGATCTGTTAAAACCATTTTTCTGTTATGCAACTGACAGAAAAAAAAAATCATCTCAGACGTGGTTTTCAGGGCTAAGCTCTAAAGATAAGGAAAAAAAAAGCTTTTCATTTACCCTATGACATTTGGCAGGAATTGAGTACTGAATAAAGACTAAGCAGTTGATTGATATCTGGTACTGGGAAGCAACCCTCAGATTTGACTGTAAAGGTAACAGGTTACTGAACTGGATTTCGCTGGTATTTCTGCTCTATTTGCTTACTAATGAAATGTAACATTTGCAGAACAGCCAGAGGATCACAGGATCTTTTTCACAACACTGCATGGTGTCTTCCCTGTGTGCGGGAACCATCTCAATAGCATCTTGAAATGCAGCTTTCCCTGGAGTGGATCACAGCCAAGAACCAGTGCAGCAGCTGAAGAACACCATGTACGTGCACTGAAACTTGGAGGGAAGCAGCCTGCAATCCTCTTGGTCACATGTAAATGATAACGGTGGTTTTAACACTCCAAAATGCTCCAACAGGATGACACCCCTGAAATTTTAAAGTTCTGGGAATGGGTAAGACTTCTGCACCAACAGGGCAGCGAGAGGCTGCAGCCCCCACTGAACAATCAGCTAAACTTCAGGCATCAACTTGCAAGAAGGGCATCTTCTTTCCAGTGTCCCCATCTTGGCTTTTCCAAAAGATTTGTGACATCTGGAAGTGACAGTGGTGTAACAACTTAAGGCACTAGCCAGTGGCTTCATTTTAATTCCCTTTTGAATCAGAGATTCTCCAACTGCCCTGTTGAACCTGCCACCACGCCATTGAAGGTCCTCTCCTGAGTCTTTCCTTTTGGCATGCTCAGAAACTCTCTGCAGCAGTTTAGCTTTACTCCCTCCATAGCATGAGCACTTGGTTAGGGTTTAGTCTCTGTGCCTTAATTTTCAATCCACAAAATGGAGGTTGTGATAATTCTGTTAGAAAGGAGGTATTAAAGATAAGGGGTATCCTGACTATAAATACATTAGTGATTATGAGATGCTTGGACACTGTCACCATATAACCAGTTAAGACAGATAGCACAAAGAGATCTGCCAGCTTTTAGATTGCAAATCCGTGTTCAAAAGGCTGGGGAGGCAAGAAGCATCCTTTCATCTCAGGGAAAAAAACCTCTGCTTAAGAGGGCAGCTTCCATGGGAACTGACCTTTCAATTACAGCTGCTCTGCAGAAAAGTCTTTCAACTGTTCATGCTGGAGTCCACAGAACTGAACCCATTTCTCATGCAATTTTCCCAAGCATCTCGAACACAACATTTCTTGCTCATATTGGGGCACTTTGTCCCTCAGCACCACAATAGGATCGCACTGCAGGTTACACCCAAGGCTACACACATACAACATGGGGTCTCTGTCTGATCTGTGTGAAGTGTAGAACCTGACACTGGGTATCCCCAGTGTTTGTCCCAGATTTGATTGTGCATGCTAGGACTGGTGCTGTCTGCTAGTGACTCCCTCACTCGGCCAGCATGGACACTGGCACAGTTGCTGCTCCCCTAAAAGCAGGTGCCGTAACATATCCATGAACTGAAGGATGTTCAGGTGCCCTGAGAGCCTCATCCTTAAGCTGAAGTGATCTTTCTGGTCAGCAGAAATACTGTCCTTCGAGCAATATTTATTCTTGGCTACGTTTCCTCTTCAGCTGTCTCCCCTAGACACACAGGTCTGGCAGTCAGGAACTAAGAACATGGGAACACAGGACTGAAGAAACCTCTGGGGTCAGAAGCCTTGTCCCTGCAGTGGCACTGCCCCTTTTCCACAGCCCTGTGCCTTTCACAAAAAAACTCGTTTTTTTTCTCTGGTACTTTAGAGGAACCTGTCAGCAGCCATCATCTCCAACATACTCATGTTGTTCATCCTTCCGCCAGCTTCACCTTTGGTTAAAATAGTGTGTCTTTCTTTCAAATATGTACCCATGAGACAGCAACCCCTTTCCCTCTCTAATTTTGCTTTGCCAGCCTTAAAAAAAGCATCTTTTCTGAGTGGTCCAGAGATCACTGGCTCTGACTGACTGATTTCTGCTTTATATCTCTTTCTGTTTGAGTTAACATCTCTCAGGTGTGGATGTCACATATTGTGCACAGCAGGTCACATCAGGATCAAGGCAGTATTTCCTGACGTTGATGTCTCAGACCAGCTACACGGATCCATGTGGTTCTGCCAGAAAACCACCGCCTGATTTAATAGGAACAGGTGGCACTCATTCTGCTCTTCCACTCTCCACTTTGGTCAGATTCGTATTTACATTGAGCCATGGCTTCTCTATTACAAAGGAAGGCAATAACTATTTTATTTTAAAGAAATCAGATATTTTGCCTTTCCAAGAGGAGTCGCTTTTAACTTGGCAAGGTGCAAAAACCCTCACCCCAGCCAGGCTTGTTTCCTGCCTTACAGCTGTGTCTTCAGTTTTTGTTCCATTCACGTTAACACACATTTGAGGAGTGCAGAAGGTTATTCTTCAATAGAGAAGCCTAGGGGGATAGCTTTTCTCTTGCTTTTGTAGTTTTTTATTCATTGAAGAGGAACATTTGTCAGAGATAAAAGAGGAGCTATTTGTCAAAGTTAAAGGAAAAGTTGTTGGCGAATATAGCTGAAGTGATGGGCTCTGAGGAAGAAGGATGGTCAGACCACAAAGGACTCTTCTGTCTGCTTGACCTGCTTCACCACTCCAAGACCACAGTCAAAAGCCACCGAGTCAGTCAACTTCCAGCAAAGACCATCACAGTTGTGAAGGAAACCCCTTAAGGATACCAGATCCCTCTCGTTTTTCTGTGGAGCAGCTGGCCAGAGTTTCTCCCCTCCGGTGTGATTTTGTATCGTAGTGTATCTGTTATCTGAGAGGAGCAGGGAGAGAAAGACAGCTTCTATATTAGAATAAAATATGCCTTGGTAGGACCCATGAAAAATATGGGAGGGCATTTAACTGTACTTATGAGCAACACAGATTTTGTCAGAGGATTTTTATAGTGCTCAGGTAAATTGCTTTCTAGGGCAATAAAATACATTGCAGGGGAAGGCCAGGCTTCTACAGTCTACCAGTGTAGCCACCGGCCCTCTAGAAGTGGCCAAGTGACTGACATTTCCTATGCAAACAGGCTGTTCAACCCTCCAGCTAAGTTGTTCCACAGGCGCTGGAGCCCAGGCAGTGTGCGTGTGTACCCTGCCTTCCTGCTACGTGAAGAACAGGGGGAAAGCAGGCAGGCAGGCTTGTCCTCCCCCGGGAACACACATGCCAAGCTTCCAGAGCTGCCACAGGAGAATAAAAGCCCTGTTGTGAATGCTTTCTGCCACCAGCCTCCTCAGAGGGGCCAGCAGAAAGCAAGCACTTTGCAACTCTGTCCTTCCTGGTGCACCCAGGAGCCTCTCGAGTTCAGATTTTCACTCCCCTTTTTTTTTCCACAAAGGATTTAGAAAAATCCTTTACCAAATAATTTTAAATGCAAAGAAGAGAGAAGCTTATCCGTTTTAATAAATGCTCATGCAATGTCTAGCACTCTGCTGATGATTGTTGCAGTTTAAGACAAGCAATAAATAATAATTAGGAAGCATCTCACTGTCCAGAGTGTATTTTTTCCCCTTCCTCCCTCAGATCTCCTTTTTTAAACAACAAAAATAAGAGTTTAGGACGTTGCAGATTTTACTTACTTGTGTCCACAATACAGCCTGCCTGGCAGCTGCAGGGCAGATTTTCCTTAAAAACAGAGCAAGCTGCAGGTAAAGGTAAGTCGCAGAAGATGTAGCATTACAGCCTGAAAGCTGTTGTTTTTATGGACCATAACTCCTTATTACTGATATAAGTGTGTAGCTGAGCTTCACCTTGTATCCCTGGTGGTAGGTCTCAGAGGGTAGGTTTGGAAAGAATAACAAATCTTGCAGTCTTCCCCAGGAATGCCTTGAATAACATCTGTTTGAACAGGATGAGTATCATTTAGGGACCACTTTTCTATGCCATTTGCTGCATCTTTGAGTGAAATAAATTGATACAAGCAAATACAAAAGCAATATTAAAAACTGTAGCTACCAGTCTCAGATTTCCTCTGTTTTTTAGGCTGGGTATTATCATTTTATGTCATAACCAGAACAGACACCATTCACAAGCTATTTGAGCCTCTCTCAAGAGTTCATGATAAAAAGAAATAAAATAATTTTTAAAAAGGAGGAAAATACTGTTCTTCCAACTTTATTTTCTATCATAAAACAACAAAAAAGGGCAATACGCCTTTGCTCTATACTAATGGAAATCCAACCCAGCTGGTTACATAAAACTGCTTAGGAAAATCAGCAAAGGTTGGAGAGAAATAGCCTGGCACAGGTATCGTTGTTTAAACACTGAGGCTGTGATAAGGGGTCTGCAAGGATCCTGATGCAGTTGAAGTTTGCCTTGGCAGCAAGCTGCCAAAGGCAAGAGCATTGAAAAGTCCCCAGTTACTAAATTGCAACTGCCAGGGGATTTCTTCTGTGGGTCACCGAGGCAGCCCTGAGCCTCACTGTCATACGGCAGCCATCCCTCACCTTTCCCAAACACACCCAAAGGGGTCACCGGCACCTTCAGCCCTCAGCTCCCCCATGAACAGTACCCAAATTACCACAAGGCTCTTGTTTCCCTCTTCTTTCTCATCTCTTCCTATCTGCCTGAGAAGGGCTTAGCTGAAACATCTCTAAAAGCCCACAACCAGAGCCTGGGTGCTGGCAATGCCTTTAACTTGTGCCTGATGCTGGCACTAGTTTGCCAGGTCTCATCTTAAGCAAGCAACTGCCGTTTCTCACTGAAGAAAGGGACACAAAAGCAAAACAATCCTGAATAAAAGGCAGTGATGGAGCAACACCACTGAGATCAGGCCAGGTGGTGTCACAGGGGGTGAACAGCAGCTCAGGTCCAGCCTCCCATCACCTATGGGAAATTAAGTTTCTTGGTCTGCTGAGATGCCATTCCTTGTCCCCATTTGTGTAGTTTCTTACATCTGAGCACTGAAACCTCACAGCCTGTAGTGACATCCATCAGTACGAGATGATAGGATCATGAGAGGGATGCTCAGCAGAAGGTTAAGTTGGGGGCCACCCATGTAGACCAAAACCTGATGCTGCCAATTAATGGTTGGGGTGCCTAAGATCTGCCAGGAAGCAGAGGTGGGTGTCTAATTTCTAGAAATAAGAAGCTATAATGAAGCTACCCACCTGAAACAACATCTGCTTATCCCTAAGCATTTTTGGGGGGTACCAGATATGCTTTCTGCCCCTTTACACATTCCACTAAGTGTACAAAGCCAAGATCCCCAGTGCACACACTCACCAGAGACCCTACAATCCTTTCCTTAGGGTGCTGCTCTTAGTCCCTGCATCCTGGCCAAATTCCAGTTGGGTAATTAGACCATGATTAGGTAACTGCTTGCATATGCCATTCCTCTTCCCGAGGGAGCCTGGGTCTAAATTATTTGATGCTTTCAGGACTTCTAGTCATTAGCAAAGCTGTTTCACTTGCCAGTGGGAAACTGAATGCTGGCAGAGCTTGGGGAATGGCTCCACTGTGGCTGGCCTGGCTACAGGATGGGTATTGCCTGGGTGGCTGGGATATTGCCTATGGTAGTCAGAGGTCCTCCTGCCGTTTGGGGAGACGCTGATGTAAGCCTGCTGGTAGACCTGAGGTGTGAGCAGTAAGACCCTCAAGTGGGGAAATGAACCCAGTATCATTGTTATGCTTAGTGGGTAGGAAAGAAACAGACTGGCAGAGTCATTTACATGTGCTAGGGATCATTTTGTGGTTTGCAGATTGGAATTCTTAATGGCTCTCCTTACAAGTTGTTTGTTTCCAGATGCTGTTTTGCTTTCATGTTCAGAGCTACACACATTAACATAGAAAATTCTGTCTGGAAAAATGCTGAGTACTGGCAAATGCACATACCTAGAAAAAATCAGCATCCAAAATGCAGGAAATTTTAGGCAGATACCATAATTTTTGCCTGTCTTTTGATCCTTACTTGCTAGTCATTTATCTCCCATGGGATATTTATGCTCATACATACAAAACTGCTGACAACTCACAAAGATATTGGGTAAAGAGATTTTTGCTTCTATCACAGGATCTTTTATCCATCACCTGCCTCTTCCCCTACCCAGCAATTCCACTTTAGTCTGTAGCTCTCATCCAGCCATCCATCACCTCCTGTTCCCACCTGGTGACACCGGTGCTGTCTTCTGCATTCAGAAGCTCCTTAAAGCCAAGCCTTGGCTGATGCATCCACACGTAAAAGCCCGATTCCTTGGGCTGATGACAGCCTGCAACACCTATGGCGTGCTTCACTGCAAAAAGCCAGATATTATGGCACCAGGACACCCTCCAGAGACAGCACAGATGTAGAAGGAAAACATCCCTATCCGAACCCACCTTCCCATAAGGCAGCCAAGTTTCTCTAAAGATCTCAGATGAAACTACCAAGCAGCCCAAGTCCTGCTTTTGCGTGCACAGATCTGCTAAGACAGCATCCAGAAGCAATAAAGTGAGTGTTTTCCTGCAGGACCTGGAGGTTTTGGTGTGGAGGCTGGAAGTACTGAGGAGCCTTGTAGGTCAAACATAATGCGTTTCTCCAGGGTAGCTTGTAATCTGAGGATTTACCAGAAAACTGCCCAGTTTTGGTGTTATTTAGGGAAAGTTTCTCCCTGTGGCCTCATCAGCATAGTGCTGACAGAGCGAGTTTCTACAGACCAAAATCTCTAACTGCAGGAGGCTGTGAAAGCAATATGAAGGCCCCTTAGGTACTAAGTTCTAATACGAATTACATCTGTATGTGGGGATGGAGGAACTGCCATCTGTATCCTGCCTCAGCTTTCTGGAAGGAATAGCAGAGCATTTCTAGTGCTTTAGGTGTGTGTTGGACAATCAGCCAAACCATGAGCCCTTCCCAACGGCAGGGAAAAGTGGGTTGTGATGCACATGAGAGTCTTTGGCCAAGAGCTGAACAGCCAGCACAGCTGGGAGCCATCAGCTCTCCGAGAAGCAAACCAAGACAAAGAAACTTGCCTTTTGAGTTTTCCAGAACTCATCCTCGCACCTTCCTCCAAGGCCATCCGCACTGAATGCTCTCAGCCTCGTCATTTCTACATTTTTGTGCACTCATCCAGCCACCCGGGCAGCTTTAGCTGTTTCGTGGAGCTGGGATGTGACTGCCTTGGCCATGAAGCAAAAGCAAGAGGGGTTGCTTTCTCCTGACAGTGAGTTTCTGCAAGCCTGTACAACTGCTCCACTTCCCTGCAAAGCTCCAGAGGACACTTTCTAGCCCCTTTGTGGTCCTGCTGCTGTCCTGCTGCAGTGTTAGAGGGTGTGCGGGTGCTTTGTCCTCCCTGATTCCCACCACTGGGTCATTGACCCCATTTTTCTCCTGGACACCCTGTTTTCCTTCAGATTCTGTGTCCTGTGTCCTTGCTGATCATTCTCTCAGAGTCTCCTTTAGAGTAGGCATCCCCGTGGGCTTTCTGTGAGATTCCCTCTGGGTCAGGATTTAGCGCCGCAAATGCAGGTGTCTACAGCATGGGTGTCTGAGCTATTCCCACTGTGTCCCTTTTTATAATCCTTGAAAACACTTCTCAGGAACGGCTCCCTTCACCCTCAAATACATATTCAGACTAGGTTAGGTGACCTGAAAATACCTATTTCTCTCCACTGACTATAAAGGCAACTTGGGAGTCTTAGCTCAGAGGGAGAAAAATGTCAGATTAGATGAATCTTATGCTTTATCTCTGAATACGGGCACCAGCCCATACAGCTTCATGCTGGGGACTCACAAATCTGCCCCTCTGTCCCAAACCCTGCTTCCTTTGTCCAAAATGATCCTCAATCTGCCACGATTTCCTCCTCACAGATGCATACCATGGCCTCAAGTTCAACTTGGCTAGAACAAAGCCCTTCATATACATCAAGTCTTTCCATCATGTGATACAAAATCATTATCCTCCCAGTTTTATAGGCTATAACCCATATATTGTCTTCAAACCAGGTCCCTCTCCATACCAAGGACTTCCAGAGCCTTTCAGCAGAAGACCTCTGATCTTTCCGCACTCCCTCGCAGGAAGGAGTCTCATAGAAACATAGAATGGTCAGAGTTGGAAGGGACCTTAAAGATCACCAAGTTCCAACCCCCCTGCCATGGGCAGGGACACCTCCCATTAGACCAGGTTGCTCAAAGCCCCATCCAGCCTGGCCT
>JAOXJK010000019.1:11546543-11556980 GCA_025774025.1 Xenus cinereus | reverse complement strand
CGACAGTGGGACGGTGTGTCCCATGGTCCTGGCACAGGACAGGGGCGGAATCATGTCTAGTGACCAAAAAGCTGCCACCACTGGGAAGGGTGGTGGCTTTTGGGGGCATCTCCCTGCCCCGATCCCTAGGGCTGGCGCTGCCCTTGTGTCTATCCCAGGGGGTGACACTGCTGCAGGGGGGCCAGGGCTCCATCTGCCACCTCTTCCACACCCGTTCTTTGGTCGCATCTCCCTCTCTTCTTCCCTCAACCCTTCACGCCGGGGCAGGGTCGCGTTCCTGGTGCCCGTGTCTCCCCTTCCTGGGGTGGGGGTGGGAAGCACTGCCCTCCCCCCCCAGCTCCCACTTGACTCCCCGCATGACTTGAAGCGAGGCTGTCATTTTATTATTATTTTGTTGTTGTTGTTATTAACCTCTCTGTGCCTCAGTACCCAATTTGGGGTAAAAAAAAAAAAAAAAAAAAGAAAATGGGGATGGACCCAAGTTCTGGAAAGCAGTTTGGGAGCTCTGCGTGCAACGTGGTGCTACGCTTTCCTGGGTATATCTGGCCGTTAACGCTTCCGTTCCCGTTCAGCAGCTTCACCGGGAAGGTGGAAGTGATGCTTGAGTAGGAAGTAGAGCCTTTTTTCCTTCAAAAAAACCCCAAAACCGGGCAAGCTGGCAGCACTCATTCACCCAACAGCTCGGCCTCTGCGCTGCCGTGGTCCTCAGGGCCAGTGTCCCCCATCCAGCCTGCTTTTGCGACTGCCAGCCCACCGTACCTGGTGTGCGGGGGCTGCTTCGTTAATTAAACAACTTCATTAATTAATCGGAGGTGGGGGGATGGGGATTTGCCGTCTGAGGGTTGTAGCACGGGGCTCTGGATGTCTGCAAATAAATAAAGCCGTGCGGTGGCAAGGTGGGCGGTGGTCGTCTCCTCCTTCGTGACCTCCGGTGTCGGCCGCGGGCAACCGGGACTCTCCGGGTCCACCACAGCGGCGGCTTCGCCGGGCGACGAGGTTTGGTTCTCCTCGGCCACCGCCGTTCTGGCGGGAAGGCTGACGGCCCCGCCCCTTCTCCCCACGCTTGGCTGTTGCCTTGGAGATCGATGGTACCTGGCAGCCTGTCCCGCCAATCGCGAGGGGCGGTGCGGCGGGCGCCGGCCAATCATGGGAAGGCGGGAGGAGAGCGGCGGGAGAGGGCGGGCGGCCATGAAGAGCCGGCGGCCATGAAGCGGCGGCGGGGGTCGCTCCTGGAGCCGGGCTGCTTCCGGGCGTGGGCCGCCGAGAACCGGGCCCTGGCCGAGCGCTGGCGGGTGCGACTCTTTCCTCCTTCCCTTCTTTCCCCGTTCCCTGAGCCCCGGGGCTGCCCTTCCCGCGGCCGGCGCTGCCTCCGGTGACGGTTGCCATGGGAACGCCGCCGGCTGGGGCTAGGCCGTAGCCTGCCCGGCGGCCGCGGGGCGAGCCGGTCCCCCTCGTCGGCTGTTCCCCTCGCCGGGCCGGTGGGTGAGAGTTTTCCTTGCAGGCAGCACGATGCTCGGGGCCCGGCGGAGCGGTGAAGCGGGAGGTGCGGCAGCAGCGAGGGGGCTTCGGGGAATTGCTCCTGAGGATGCGGGGTGAGTGGTGGCCCGGTCGGCTTGGGCTGGCCTGCTCCGTGCCTGGCCTTCACCCTCCCTCTTGGAGCTTGTGGGCACGGAAGCACCGGCTCCCGGGCACTGGTGTTTACTGCGCTGCAGCTCTGGTACCGCTGTGCAAGAAACAAACTTCTGAAGGGAGAGGGGTGAAACGATCCAAAGCTGAACTGTGCCTGTTAAAGGGGTTAAGGCCCAGCTCCAGCTTCTTCCTGATCTTCCTACTGGGGAGTGTGGGCAGAGCTTTGAGGTTTCTGGAAAAAAAGAGGCAAACTTTGTTCTGGGAAGCTGGGGAAGGGGCTCCCTGCCACAATCGTGGTACAGAGGAAGCTTGATGCGAGGGAGGGAGACGCAATGAGGAAAACCTGTGCAAAATGGTGGATGTGTATTGGAAGAGGGTAGGTCATTGGTGCTGTTTTGGGAAAGCTGAAAGGTCTCAGTCCTGGAGGACTGCAGCACCTGGGTAGCTGGGGAATGGATGTCTAAAGCAGTGACAGTACTTGGAGAGGTGACACCTGCTGTCTCTCTAGGTGCTCCAGCTCCTAAGCTGTTAAATAGCACCACAATAAAAACAACAACAACAAAAAATACTTGCCAGGACACTTTTGTTCTCACAAAGCTAGGTGGTGACACCTTAGCATGGATGGTTGTTGGGTTTTTCCTAACCAGCTTAATTTCTTGTTGGGTTGTCTGTGATCATAGGGCTGCCAGCTGCCCTCCCCACCCTGCCTCTGGAGCTTACTGTCCTCTATAACTCCACGCTTTTTACTATGGGAGCATCTGACTCTGCCATCAAAGAAGAAGCAGAAGGAATACACCAGGGGCTACTCAGGGGTAAGGAGATTGTTTTCTTTATAGGGGGGCTCCTTGGGGCGAGGGTATCATTCTCTGTTCTTTGGCCATGTGTGGTGAGTGGCTGGAGATGGAGTGGGGGGACATGAGCAAGGAAGCCCAGGTCTGCCAGGAAGGGCAGGAGGTGGGGTGGCTTGTGGCCAGGGACGATGTCCAGCTGCCTGGCTGGCTGCATGCTGCTGCCTGCAGGGACAGGCCAGAGATATTAAGGGAAACAAGAGTTTTCAAGGTGTAAGGTGCCAAGTCTCTAGCAAAGTTTTAGTGATGGTGGAAAACAAGTATTTTCTTTAATTATGGTGTGCTGGCTTCAAAGAAAACTCAGTGAAATAGGCTGCAGGTCAGAGGAGGCCCTGCAGTGTTGACACATGCTTGGCCTGGGGCAAGTGACCTCAGAAGGCCTCAGCAGAACTGGAGTCATAGTTCTCAACCATGTGTTGTGTCCTGAGTGTGCTGCTGTTAACTCTACTGTTGAAGAGCTTGGTCTCTGTGCTGCTGAGGCCCAGCCAGTTCTGTAGCCTCATTCCTTCCCTTACTACAAGGAGCCCAAGCTTGCTTGAGCCTCTCTCACTCTTGAGGGTGTCTGTTACAGGGCACCGATCTGTTGTCTCATGGCTGTTTTTGTTTGTTTGTTGGTTGGTTGGTTGTTTTTTTTTCCAGTTCTGGAGGCTTGTGGGGCATGTGGGCAGGATCTAAGCACCGAGGAGCTGTGGCAGAAGGTGCTACAGGAGGTAACTGTGGAGGAGCTGCAGGCACCTTTGCACCGACTGGGGGCCCTGCAAGCTGCGTGGTGGCTGGCGGCCAGCCGCCTGGGAAGCACTGCTGGCCTCTTCAGACTCCTGAGCAACGCTGAGGTAACTGGGCAGGGGCGGGTGCTGCACAGCTCCCAGTGACCTGCACCGCAGTAGCTGCAGAGATACGAATACCCACGGGTTTGCTAAAGGACGCAGAGCTGGCATAAATACTGTGTTTGTCATAAACCCCGCTCTGCAAAATGTTGCTGTGGCATTTGGAGACCTGAACTCATCAGCACTGCCCAGTCAGCATGAGTAATCCTCTCCCTGGCATCCCAGCGCAGCCTAATGGCCCCGAGTGCATTAATGAGTCCCAGAATATCTCCTCCCTGTTGGGGCCCTGGACCTCAAGGTGCAAGACAGGAGACTTGGGCTGGCTAGAGGGGGATGCAGGTGGATTTGCAGCCTCTGCAGTGAGCAAGCTATGAGCGGTGGAATGCAGAGAAAGCTTCCCTGCTGATTATGACTCTGCTGAGGAGGCCCACCTTGTTGAACACCCTCTGACAGTGCTTGAGTCTGTGTTGCCAGGTGCACCTCGCTCTGAAGTGGGGAGGTGCTGCCTCAGGCCAGGCAGGAATCACTGCAGTGAGGGAGTTGTAGTCGAAGTGACGGGTGGTAGGACATTGCTCCCCAGCACAGAGAGCGCTGTCAAAGCGTTTGGTGGGACCTCTGTTTCCCCATGCCCTGGGATCAGTGTTTCCTGCTTCACTTTAGCATTCCCTCTTCACTCTCCTCTATGTGTTCACAGGACCCAGGAAGAGCTCGCTGCAGCGAGGGGGAGAACGAACTCCTCTCCCTGCTCAAGGCATGGCGAGTACCTGCTGAAGGGTCCTCCCTGCCCCTTGTACAGAGCACCGAGGACTTGAAAGAGATCCTCTGCACTGCAACAGCCTTCCTGCAAGGTTCGTGTGGAGGAGGTACTCAAGCCAGCTCAGCTTCCCACTGCTCTCCTGTACCAGGACCCCCCTCTCCTTGCCCTTATCCTTGTTTCTCTTCCCAAGCAAACTGCCCTTAGGATTTTCTGGGCTGTTCCTTTGGAAGCGGGCCTGGGTTGAGCCTTGTGGTCTTGGCTTTGCCGTTCAGTATTCAAAGAGCCTCTCTGCTTTTTCCCCAGCTAAGCCTTTCTCTCCACTGTCACAGGGTTCCTCTTCCTGTCTGTGGCTTTAGGTAGGTGTCTGAGCCCCGCAGTGATCTTGTACAAAGCAGAAGGCTGACAGGGTACTTTGGAGGATTTTCCTTTCTTCTGTCTGGCTTCTGGCACCTGCCTTGTTGCAAGTGCATTGCTCCTGTTGGATGATGGTGCTGCGGAAGCCACACAAAGCTGTTGTGCAGCTTTGTAGCCTGGTGTCGCAGCAGGTGATTGATCTTATCTGACTGCTGCATTCTGTCAAGCTTGTGGTTTTCACTTGCTCACTGTCTTGACAAACCCAGCAGCTCTGGGGCCAGCCAGCTCTGCCTCGCTCTGCTCAGGCTGACATGGGGACTTCCTAAAAGGAGGGAGGGCAGGAGGTCCACAGACATCTTGAAAGCTTCTAGGGTGGCAATAGCACTTCCATTGGGGATGTGGCAGATGTGACTGTGACGTAGGCATGTGAGAGAGGCCTCAGAACTTGAAATCAGGACTGAAAGGAAAGCATTAATTACTATTAATGAGAAATACTCATGAATTAATATCCCAAAGCATCCTGCTGGGAAGGGGCCCAGATGTGCTGGAAGAAGTCTTTCGGAGATTCTGTGTGTACTTTCCCATCTGCACTGCCATGTCTGTGGATGTATGTGTAGGTGGACCTGCCCAACACCCACCTCCGCCCTTTTTCTGGGCCAAGGCAGGCATCTTGGTATCTGGGCTTGGAAGCTGCTATTATTTCTGCTAGACCTTTCCATCGAGTGTCTTATTCTCTTGCAACACCATCAAACCAAAGATGGCAGCTTGGCACCATCCTGGTGTGTGTTGCTGGGTGCCGAGGAGATCAGGCAGGTCCCTGTGGGACTGGGAAGAAAAGACTTGTTTGGGAACCAGGCAGGGTGGGAAGGGGAGCGGCAGAGCTGAGATGTTCGATCTGTCCTAGGGTTGCAGGAGCTGGAGGCTGGCAACTTCCCCACCGCCCTCTCCCTCCTTCAGGAGGCTGCGGGAGGATTCTGCTCCAAGAGGGTCCTGGCCCAGATCTACACCTGCCTCGGCTGCTGTGCTCAGCGAATGGTAATGGCCAGGCATCTTCTCTCTCTCTCAGTGGGGAGAGGTGAAATGCAGCCGAGAGCTGGGTGGGGAGGTTCAGGCTGATGTCCACGCTGCCTCTGCGTGGTACTAGGCTGCTGTGGCAAGGGGAGAACTTGAGCAGAAGCTGCCCTTGTGGCCCCAGCCTCCTTGGGAAGATGCAAAATCCAGGCAGGGATTTTGTCGGAGTGTAAAAAGTTGCTGCAGAGAGGGAAGCTCAAAAACCAGCCCGAGGAGGACTGCCTTTGGCTGAAGCGCTGCCCTTGCTTAGTGGGGATCGCTGGGGAAGCAGAGCGGGGATCCGGATCCCACCGAACAGTAAAAGTGTCAGCAAAATGTCCTTGCAACACGCACCTCTTCCTATCTAACTAGGGCAAGCTTCAGACAGCCCTTCAGCATTTGAAAAAGGCCCTCCAGGTGGACTTCCAGTGCCTTCCTGCCCTGTCCCACGTGGCAGCAGTGTACCAGGAGCTGGGGGAGACTGAGGCGGAGCTGCAGGCCCTGTCTCTGCTCTATGAGGTTTGTCTGCTTCCTGTAGTTCTGGGTTGATTTTTGCCCAGCAGAGCCTGCACAGAGCTTCAAGCAGGCTTCTGCTTCCTGGGAGGGCTGTTTGACCCTGGAGGGGTCCCCAAAGTAGACTACAGCAATGCAGCCATGTGCTGGAGTGCCCAGCAGTGGGCAGGAAGGAGCCCAGTGAGATCTGAAACTCCTGCCCAGCACCTGACTGTTGGATGTGGCCGTTTTATGTTCTTGGTGGCCTGGGAGAAGAGGTTACACTCCAGTGTCAGAAAGTACCAGTATCTTAATAAAGTTCCTAGTAAAGAAGCCTTTAAAGGCAGATGGTGGCTGTGGTGGGGTGTGCATTAGCTGAAGCAACCTTGGTCTGCCTGGGAGGAGCAGGTCACAGCAGCAGACATGAAGTTATCTCTTCAGCTGTTTGAAATCCCTAAGATACAATCCTAGGAGGGATCTCTCTCATTACGAATAGCCTAAGATCTGGTCTAACTAGGTCTGTGGCTGCAGTGGGAGATGGTGTTCCAGGCAGCTCAGAGCACCTTGAACTGAAAACCTGAGGTGATCTGGGGGATCTTGCACGTGTTCTGGTACCGTGGGGAGATCAGAAGTCTGCCGGTCCCTGTGTGATCCTGGTTATTCTTCCTGGAAGCAGCTGTGCTGGAGCGAGTGAAAACAGTGTAGCTGTGCTTGTGAAGTGCAGCATTTCTGCTTGTGGATGCCCCACCCCTGGAGGTGTTCAAGGCCAGGCTGGAGATGGCTTTGAGCAACCTGGTCTAGTGGGAGGTGTCGCTGTCCATGGCAGGGGGGTTGGAACTTGATCTTTAAGGTCCCTTCCAACCTAAACCATTCTATGATCTCCAGATGCCAGAACTGGCACGTGATTGCAGCTGCTGGGGGACTTGACCAGCATTGTGGTGACTGTATTTTCTGTTCCTGTTTCACAGGCTCTGGAAAAAAAACCTCCAGCGGCTGCTTCCTCTAGTCCACATTTCCTAATCCAAACAGAGCTCCCTGTCCACGCACCAATTCTAGCTTCTCTCCTTCGCCACCGCCACCCCTCTGAAGTGAAGTACCTGCTGGCACGACGATGTCTCCAGGACGGGAGGTAACAGCACCTCTGGTCTCCTTGCAACAGCGCTGCTTGTTTAGGCTCTGTGGTTTTCTCCGTGCTCCTGGAAATTGTTCAGCTCAGTACTGCTGTTGTAGCCCTGCTCGAGTCACAGGTGTCACGACCAGAGCAAGTGTGGTGCAGGGAGAACCTGTGGGCTAGTGATCCAGGTTCCACCTGGCTGCTGGCACTTCTTGGGGTCACCCTGCTCGTTCCACCACAAGTTCTGTCCCCCTTGCAGGGTGGCTGATGCAGTGGAACATTACCTGGATTTTCTGGCTCTGCTGCAGGAGGGGCTGCAGCAGCAGGTAGGTGTTCCTGGCAAAGAGCTCCCTTTGTGACTTGGTAGGTGAGGTTTGGATCCCCATCCCAAGGTCTGGGTCCAGGCGTCACCCCCAGACTCCAGGTTTCCGTGTCTGGTTAGAGTTGTGAAGGAGATGAGGTGGGACCTGGCACCTCTGACCTGTGGCACGTGTCTGCCTTCGGATTCACACAAGAGACCACTTGGCACTGCTGTCTGGAGAAATGGCTTCTCCTTCCTTGTGGGGTTTTGGAGTCCTTTACTTCAAGAGTAGGGATTTGCAACCCAGACTCTGCAGAGCAGTTGGTCCTTCAGCTTCTGCTTCCTCCAACAGGCCCCAGCATCTGTGGGAGTGGGTCTGTGGGAGTGGGTCTGAGCTTTGCTGGGCAGTAGCTCTGGGTTCCCAGGACGCACGGGGTCACTCTGCTTGGCTGGGTGCTCTGCATCGGTGCACTGCCACTGCTCTTGCTCCCCAGGTGTCCCTAGATGGTGGCTCACCTCTGCCCAGGATCCCCGAGGTGTTCCTGGAAGCAGCGTCCGCCTTGGAGCAGGCTGGGAGGCACCAGGATGCCATAACCCTTTGCGAGGAGGTCATCAGCCGGACGACTGACCTGATCCCACGGATGTTACGAGTGGAGGAGAGGCTGCAGCAGCCGGAGTGCCCGTCGCCAGGGAAAGGGCCGTCCCAGCAGAAGGAGACTCTGTGCTGCCTGGCCTGGAGAGCAGCTGGGTACCTGCACCAGGGCTGGGCGTGGGCCATGCTGGGCGAGAACAAGGAGGCCATAATACAGTTCAGCAGGTGCCTCAGCGATCTCCTGCGAGTCCAGATCGACAGGTCCGGTGCTGAACCGGCAGGTAGGACGCTGCACAGCACCGGGATGGGTCGGGACCTGCCTGCTCGGCAGCGCCAAGGGCAGGAGCAAGGCACCGGGACCAGTGTCGCCTCTGGCACCGCTTGTCCCAGCGCGCTGAGCTCTGTGCCGTGCCAGAACCTCTGGCTGGTTTGGTTTGGTCAGAGCTGGGTTTGGCCTCAGCTCTGCCTCCTTCCCCGCTGTCTCGGTGACGGTTAAAAGGGTTGTGAAGCAGGAAGGTTCTCAAATCCAGATTTCAGGGCAGAAGTCCATACTGCTTGTGCAGATGGGCAACCAAAGGGCAGGCTGGGGCTGAGGTCACTGCTCACCACAGCCACCTAATGTACCAAGGTTCTTGGCGTTCACTCTGTCTCCTCCTGGCTCTTCCCAGCCCTGCAGAGAGGCTGAGCTCTGCCACCGGGGGCTTGGGGAGCTGGAAGATGAGCAGCCCCGAGAAATGTTCAGCCCATCCCAACCACTAACCTGGCTCAGCCTGCTGCGATGAGGGAGGGAATGTCTGGAGGATGGTGTTTCCATATCTGTGTGTCTTTCCGTGCCAGAGAATCTCCTACCAGAAGTGGAGGTGCTCCAGAAGATCAGGCTGCTCTCCCTCATTGGGAGAGGTACGCAGTTCCTGGAACTGGGGAGGCACAAGGAGGCCTTGTTGGATTTCCAGCACAGCTTGCAGATCTCACCAGGTAAGACGATGGTTTTGGTGAGGAGCAGAGGATTTCCACCAATTTGCCCCTTGGCAAATCCCCTTCACTGCATTCAGCAGAAAGGTCTTTATGCTTTATCCCGCGCTTGTTTGGATGTCAAGGGCTACAGCAGGACTACTAGTGGTGTGACGTACTTGAGATGCTTCTCTGGGGTCTGGTCAGCTCACTACTCTGGAGAAGCAGACAATCAGAACCCTGTCCTGAGACACCTTAGAAGTTTCTCTTCCTGCCCAAACCCCAGCCGGCTTTCTCCCAGAGAGGGTCTCCTTTCCCAGAACAGAGCAGCTGGGATCTCTCTTCATCCCAGGAAGCGGCATGTCCTTGCCTGGTGGCCCAGAGGTCTATCAGGGGAGTGGGGTGGGGAGCCATATCTGTCCCAAGTGCAGCCAGAGCATGGCCAGCGCTGCTCCTGGGGGTGACCTCTCCTTGTCCAGCACAGGTCTGTGAGCTTGCGCAGCATCTGCTAGACCTGCTGGTCCCATCCCTGACCTTTCCTTCCTCAGGAGGTGCAGACTGTCTGTCTGTGAGGGAAAACCCCAACGCAGACAGAGAAGCGTGTCTTCTGGCTGATGCCACCCACCTTGGTTGCCAGCCCCCGGGGCTTAATGAGAGCCTGTGGCACGGTCACCTCCCCATGACACCATTTCCCCGTCCTCCCCTCCCTCACCTGGCTCCTCAGCTGCTTTGGCAAGACCCTGGTACCCCACAGCCAGTGCTGAGGACCTGGGGCTGAACCCACCCCCCTGCTTCCTTCCCATGCTGCAGGTGACCCAGCTGCTCTTCCCTACCTGGTGGAGGCCCTGTGGAAGCTGGACCGAAAGCCGGAGGCAGCAGCTCGGTGGCAGAAATTCTCCCGGAGCCCCCCCGGGGAGGATGGGCAGGGAAGGTGTGTAAGGAAGGAAGGGTGGGATGGTGGTGGGGTCCGCTCCCAGGTGTGGTGGTGGATCTGAGGAGCTTCACCCTTCCCTGAGGGGAATGTGGCTCTCCCCCGGGGACGCGGGGAGCCAGATGGGAGAGGGGCAGAGCCCGGGGGCTCCGTGCAGCCCACCGGATGGGAAATTCCTGGTGGGACCGTGGAATCGCCCCCTCCTCCTCTCTTCCCCCAGGCCCCTCCCGCTCTTCCTGGCCTCCTGCCTCCAGTGGGCGGCCTTCCCACGCCGCGAGGAACTCTCCAGGAGCATAGGGGACTACCTCGGGACCCCGCACGGTGACCCCGACAGCTGACCCCACCTCCTTCCCCGGAATTGCTCCCGCATGAAGCCGGATTCCCGAAGCATTGGCGCAAAGCGCATCCCCTTTTTCTAATAAAAACCTCTTTTTAACTTTTTTTTTTCCTGTGCTCTTTTTCTACAGCAAGCCTTTCCGGCCGTGGAGCTGCTCGCTGTGCTCTGGGCGGGTGTGAGACCCCCGGCTCCCGGCCGCCTCCCCCCCCCCCCACGCCCGTGACCACGACCACGCGTGGGTCTCCGCCGAGCTC
>JAOXJK010000019.1:11444585-11455617 GCA_025774025.1 Xenus cinereus | reverse complement strand
GGCCAGGCTGGTGGTGGCAGCCATCTGGAATGGTGTCTTGGTTGGAAGAGGGACAAAAGGTGGCCAGAGGGTTGTGTGGGGCAGATCTTACAGCTGAGAGGGTCTGGCTCACGTTTGTCCCTGACCCAGTGTTGTCGCGGGTATGGGGCAGGACCTCTGTCCCCAGCAGAGCTGGCCCCCGCTGCCACGTTCCCGCTCTGCTTTCTGTAGCAGGGCTGCGTGTCTCCCCTGCAGTCCCTCCTCTCTCCTCCTTTCAGATAACACCTCTTTGCCACTCTCAGCCTTTCTGTGAGCTGGATCAGGCCTCTCCAGTACCTCTTTCCCAGCCAGACGGGCTCTGGGCTGCTTTTCCTTGCCAGCATTTGCCCCCCCTCACCTCCTGGCCCCCTCCATCCTCTCCAGCAGGAGAGGTAGCTGCCCCTGACAGGGGCATGGAGGCGGGTGTGTGTTCCTCCTCCTATTCACCTGTCTTCCCCTGAAAGCCCATTTAACAGATCAAAATTTTATATACTGAGCCATGCTGGAGCCCAGAGCACAGCATGTTTTTGCAGATTTTAGTCAAAGGAGGGCTACGTCATGGGGAGGAGGCATCGACTGCTGCAGAGACGTGGAGGAGACAGGGAGAGGGGAAGGCAGGTTGGAGGAAGGATGACATACAAGGAAACCCAGTTTTTGAGGGAGACACAAAACCTTTTTGGCATCCTGTCTCATGGGACGGCCCTCGCTGTGGCACCTGAGTGCCTTTGCCCAGCTCCTCTCCGTCCCAGCATCCCCCGTCTGGGCTCTGACACCCACCCGAGCGGTGCGTGAGCCTGTGGTGGCACAGGGCCATCGCCCTGGCTTTGGAGGAGATGCGGCCAGTGGCTTCTGCCTGCTCATCCCTGAGGCTTCAAGATGTAGGGCTGCTTCCCTTCTCCCCCCCTCTCCTCCTCCTCTGCACTGAGCGAACGGCTCCATCCCTTGCATGCTGGTGATGCGGCTCAGCCATGAATCACTGTGGGCAAGGCTGCTCCTCGGGTGCTTCTGCGCCTCCTGAGAAGAGCCTGTGCACCATGCTCCCTCCTGGCCATGCTCTGCTCCTCAGAGCCCCCAGCTCTCCAGAGACCAGCCCTTGCCAAGGGAAGGGGCTGGAGTGAGGCAGGGGGCTTTTTCTCTTGCATGAGCCTCTCTCCTTCCCCTCCTGGGTGCCTGAGGACATGCATGTCCTCATTCCCATTGTGGTCAACAAGCATCAACCAGCACCACCAGACAGGCTGCCTGCTCACCCTTGCTATGGAGGGTTGTAGGGACATGTGCCTGATACTGCAGGGGGACCTTGCCCACCCTGGGGGACCCTGCCCAGCCCACACCTCCTTCCAGCGGCATGTGGGGTCCTGGGTGCCCCCTGTCCCACCCCTTATTTCTACGGTGCTCTGAGCTGCTGCAAGTGGCCGTGGCTGTGGTCTGGCTGCTCCGAGCCTCAGGCTGGGAGCAGATGCAGAGGTGGCTCAGGCTTTGCTGGGGAAGCGCTGGGATCTCCTGTTCTGCCCGGGGCTCTGCGAGCAGCCATGAGACGGCTCGGCAAGGGCAGTTAGCCTGGTGCCAGGCCTCGGCTTATCAGCCTTGCTGAGCATCTCTGAGTGGTCCAGATGGCTTTCTGCTGGCAGAGTGTGGCCCTGGCAGCTCACGTCTGCCGCAGACAGTGTGCAGGCAGACCCCCTACCTCTTCCTGCGCACCCCCAGGGGCTGGTGTGCTCGGTCTCTGGTACTGGGGCTCACCCCGACCTTGCTACAGAGCAAATCAGGGCATCAACAGGGCAGGAAGGTAAATCCACCTCCCTCCAGGCTGTGTGCATGCTGATAGCTGCAGCCCACCCTGTTCTGATGGAGTGATTTGGCAGTGGGATACCCTGTGGCAAGGGGTGGGAACACCCTGGAGTGTCCCTCCTGGATCCCGCACCGCAGGACAAGCTGTTTCCCACTGGCTGTTGCCCACTTTGCTTTCCTCTGCCACGAACATCATGGTGTCGTCTCCATCCTCACCAGGTGTCCTTTTGACAGGGAGAAACCTTCAAGCCGTTGTCCCTGGGCTGCTTCTCCCTTGCAGCTTCAGAAGGAGATGGACAGTGTGACCTCCACGCAGGTGGTGGCAAGGAGGGGGGGATGTGGTGTCCCAGGACCCTGCACCCCAGCCCAGGAGGTCTCAAGCTCCTGTGCAGCATTTCTGGACCTCCAAGGGCTGGGCATGAGCCTCCTTTCCAGGCAGCTCTGTCTGTGAGTTTTACAGCTGCCTGGAACATCTCCAAAGGATTGATTTACTGTAATTCCTCTGGAAAGCAACTTCTGTGATTGCTAGCCTGGAGATCTCAAGCTGGACTTAAACAACAGGATCCTAAAGAGGCCATGAATAATTGAGCCTAATAAATATTAATAACTCACCTGCATGGTGGCAGGGCATGTAATTGCAAGGAGTGTTCTGGAAGCACAGCTCTGCAGGCAAGTGTTCGCTTCTGGCAGGGCTGGGGCAGAGCCCAGTTAACACTGATGCTGCCGGACATGCAGAGCTGTTTGTGGTCACCAGGCCTGCCATCCTCCCCTGGGGTCAGCGGTGGCCAAGGGCAGGGGGTGCTGGCCACCATACGAATATTTAGCTGTCCTCAGTGGGCCTCTCTCCCATGAGATGGTCTCCTGTCGAACCTGAGCAGAATTGCAGCATCCACTACATCTTTTGGCAGGGATGTTTTCTGTCTCTGAGCCATCCTCATCCATCAGACACCCTGGAAGACCTGGGATACCCACCTCAGAAAGTCCTACCTGCCCTCATGTACAAGCCAGATGGAGGCATGTCCTAAATTGCAGTCAGTCTGTGGATGCTCCCTGCTTTTTGTCCTCAAGGAACTGGTGGCCCATATGTGGTCAGACTTTACACAGGACTGTCCCATGCATCACAAAAAATCCCAATGCACTGCAAAATCTAGCTCCCAGGGCCAAGTTTGGATGAGAGAGGACACGAATGAGGGATGTGATATGTGTGGCTTTTCTATTTGTGGCAAGACCGTGATGGGAAGTGCATGTGGTCATCTCTCTCGGCTGAGGGGTGTCCTGCAGGGAAAAGCTGAACTTGTTACTCAAACCCTTGCTGAGCAGCACTGAGCCATTGATCAGACCTGTGGGATCCTGCCCAAAGTCGCTGAGGTTTCTTGGATGAAATATAACCACAAAGCTCATGGCAAAATCCAGCCTTTCTCTTCCCGGGGTGCTCTAGTCCCGCACTGAATCACACGCCTGAAATATCACTCATACCTGTGGCTGTGCCAACACCCGATCAAACCCAGCATTTCCTAGGCTTCTGCTTTTCAAGGCAGATGAAGAAGGGGAGTCTAGAAGGGATCATAAGTGCTCACATGGGCACAGTCTTCTCGGCTGCACTCTCAGCAGTGCTGTGAATAGGGTAGAAAAGTGTAAGCGGAGGCTTCGCCAGAACTCTCTGGATGTTGCAGTTCAGGGTGGGGAGCTTGTAGACCTGCCCCTTTGAAGCCACTGTTGGCTTTGCTACCTGATGCTGATGATGTGATGAAGGATCCTAGATGGCGTACAGAGGAAGGGGACAGGAAAATCCTGAGTTTACAGTAAGGGCGGAGGAGAGTTCAGGTAGGATATTGCCCTCAGGTTTCTGCTTGAAAATTGTGGTGCTTGGGCAGCTGAGAAGAAGACCTGTGAATGCCTGGCAAGGGTATGGCGAGCCTGTATCCTCTACAGGAGCTTCTCCCACACTGAGCAAGTGTTTCTTTTCTCCAAACTGCCTGGCTGTTGAGACTGCATCTTGCAAATGTGGTTTCAGACAATAACAGCTTGCAATTATGCAGCGCTTTCAAAACCAAGATATCCTGAATTTCGTTAACGTCTTTGTATAAAACTAGCTGAGGCTGCTGCTGGGATGCAAAGCTCCAGCCTGTGCGGAAATGTGGCAGCTGGGATCACCCAAAGCTTTCCATTGTGTTGGAGATGGCTCATCCTGCAGGAGAATTTTGGGTGTTGCTGGCTGGCTGGGACCCGGTGCCTGGGCTGGGGAGCCAGAGCAAAGGGGGCACGGAGACGTCTCATGCTCTCTGACCCCTGTTTTCGGTGTTCCTGGTCGCAGGAGGAGGACTGACTGCTGGTGGGGATTATCCATCCAGGAGTCAGAGTTCTGCACTGTCTGGGGGAAGGGGAGACGTGACTTGGCGAGGATGAGCAAAGGGAGCAGTAATTGCTGTTAGACCCATTATGGAGCACAGCATCTCGGAAGCCATTTCTGAGCACGTAAAGGGCAAGCAGCGATTTCCCAAGGGAAAACTGCTGGACTCCGACAGTGGCCACCAACAGCTCGAAGGCTGGTGGGTGGCTACTAATGGATTGGAGCACCCAGAGGGGCTGACACAGGGGCTTGCCGTCAGCAACAGGGGCGCTGATGCAGGATGAACCTTCAGAAAAGACTCGGGTGGCAGTAGACAAGGGCAGCTGACACCTGACCCAGCCTGAGTCTGGGAGGGATTAATTAAAGGTGAGCACTCAACCCCTGAAATTCAGCCCGGGGGATGCAAAGTGCAGTAAGCCCAGGCTGGGAGCCGAGCAGTGAGAGGCAGCGCTGATGGGAAGGACCCGGGGGTTATCGTGGGCACCGGCCTGAATATGAGCCAAGAGAGCACTCTCGTCGCGAAAAAGGCAAACCACATCCTGGGCTACATTAGGAGGAGCGTGGCCAGCAGATTGAGTGAAGTTATTATCCCCTCTCCTTGGCGCTGGTGAGGATGCACAGATCGCGGAAGCGATTCTCGAATAGCTCCTAACAGCAGCTCTGCCCCAGCTTCCTCTGTTGATGAAGAGACGTGAAAACACAGATGATGATACAGGAGATGCTGCAGGAGTAATAAAAGGGAACGGTAGTGTTATCCCAAGGCACTCGGAGCACTTGCTTGGGAAATAGATGAGTCCCGTATAGTTAAAATGAGACATTAGGGGGAGAAAGGAGCTTTACACTTAGATATTAGCTTCTCTTCCAGATGAAAAATTAATGAAAGGCTTGGCTGAAAAGATCCTGTTTTTTTTTTTTTTTTTTTTCCTGTGGTCACAGATACCCCCAAAATATGAGAATATCGAAATGCTTCCTGTTGCTCTGTGCCGCTGCGCAGCCGCTCCCCGGCTGAAAGGCAATAATCCTTGTTCTGCTGGACTGTTTGCAGGCTGGCGAACACCCTCGGCAGTAGTTGGAAGTGTGAAAAAGCAAGTGGCCAGCAGCTTGGCCGATCATATTTACGTGCAGGTGACAGTGCTGGGGGTAACTCTGCAAGGTCTCACGGCATCTGCAAGGGAGTGGGCAGCAGAAAGGAGTATTTGCCCGGGGCTGACTGCCCACCCCCTGTGTGGCACAGAACCTGCTCACAGCAGTGTGTTTTCAGTCCTTTTTTTCTTTCTGATTATGGCCAATTCAGAGTTTCAGATGAGATCCATTGGCTGTGGATGGATAGAAGCACTGTAGTATGTTTATCCCCCCCCGAGTTAATGTCATACCCTGTGGCTGAGAGGAACCCGGACCATGCTGGGGGCTCTCACAGCTATATACACTGCGAGCGTAGATAGCTGTGAGAAACGTGGAGTGAAAACCACAGAGCTGCATTTTGAAAGGTCTCCAAGGCTGGTGACACCTGGGAGTGGTCTCACCGCTGGGTGAAGGGACTATCATACCATTGTCGCTTCAGAGGGACCTGGCATCGCATGGTGGCGAGGCTGGCAAGGAGGCACACATCAGAGACCTGATGGCACAGCCAGGCCAGTGACAAGTGTCTGGGGCAAGATGTTCAAGCCAGTGGCATGGTTGAGCTGGTGACAAGTGGCTGGGGAGAACTGGGGCAGGACTGCATGCCCTGGGGCACCTTTGCCCCCCAGCTCCTGCCTTCACGGGTGATTGCAGGGCATCGATCCCCAAACCCTCTCCACTGCTCAAAGCTTTTAGGCTCCCTGGGCTCTACTATGCTCAAAGGCAGCTGCATGAAAGAGTATTTTCCCTTTGTAAACGGACACAGCGACCTGCTTAGCATTGATTCTGTGAGGCTGGGCTTCAAATTCAATTTGTTTCCATCTAACCCATGAACAGTTTGGTAGATTGATTTTTAAGAACAAAAATGTATTGAGAGTGATTATGTCTGATAAATATCATTTTAAATAATAAGATGAGGCTTATGATCACTGAATTGTTCACCTGAGGGTGCAAAAATGTACAGTCAAGAAAACAGTATTTTTCTAAGACATCACTTAGAGTGCTGACCTTTATTTTTCATGATGTGACTCCAATTTCCATCTCTTTTTCAGAGGAGGAAGCCATGGGAAAGTCATGGAGTGCAGCTGATGATCCCTAAACCTGCAATTTATGCGACTGTTGTAATCTCCGCACAACCGTAACTGATGAATATGCATCATATCATTTCTATGCACAGCAGAAAGTAACCTACTTCTGGCCCCCAGCAAACTGCGGTAGGTCTGGCTGCAGCTTCCTGCAGTGCCTGCAGTGGGGATGTGGGATTTTGGGCAAGGTGGGGATGCTGTGGGAAAATCCTGAGTCCAAACCCAATCTGTGGCTTCAGACCACTTCCTTCCATCCACCCGTCCGTCCGTCCGTCCGTCCATCCATCCATCCATCCATCCATCCCAAGGATGCCGCTCATGCTGCTCTGTGCCTGCCTCCGCTGAAAACCTACTTAACGTTGGGTTTGGGGGACTAGCGAGGCAGCAGCCTGCTGTGGGAGGAGGGATGTCGGCTACCCCAGAGGCAGCCCTTGAATTAACATCTTGAAGAAGAAGCGGCAGAGATTTGATAGACACAGAAGAATGGCCAAGTGACACTCTAATGAGTGTTAATGGGAGGCAGGAATTAAATCCTGCCGGCTCATTAGCATGGGAAGAGGTGCCATCTGCCATGGCTGGCAGGTTCCCTGCCGTCGTTTTGGGGGGGAGGGCTGCTTCTATGGGGATGTGAGGAGACAAGACTACTGCCCCGGAGAGTGGCCTGTGCTGCTTTGCCTGTGACAGCCAGGACCCAGTGCTGGGGAGCATCCTGCACGAGAGCCTCCTTTGCCTGGATGGGGGGCTGCCTCAGAGGGAGAAGGAGTCTCTTATTTTGTCCATGGACTCCCCCCAGCCCTCTCCAGCCTGGCCAACAAGGCAGCAGGACTGGTGGCGGAACTGGCAGGAGGACGAGCTTTGATCCTGCCAAAGGAAGATGATGGCCACTACCTGGACTCTTCCCTTCCAGCCTGCTGACAGCGGCACAGGGACACTGGTTGGGCTCTCCCGGCACAGCCAGAGCCTGCAGGTCCTGATTGCCCCCAGATTCTGCAGGGCTGAGAGATTTGGGGCTGCAAGCCAGACAGCAGAGCTGAAGAGCTGCCCACTGGGGTCTGCTCCTCCATCCAGCCACCAGCACTGTGGTGTTGGTGGCACAGGCGAACATTGTGCGCGAGATACTCCTCCTGTACTGAAGAGAAGTTCCTATGGTCTCCTGGTTTGTCCATGGTCCTCCTAGCCCTTCCCAACGCAGCCTGCAAGGCCACAGGATGTGCAGCAGGACCAGCTTTGATCCTGCCAAAGGAAGATGATGGCTGTCAGACCGGCTTTGCCACCCCACGCTCATCCATGGTTGAGGCCGGGAGCCAGCCTTGTGTGGCAGTGCTGCTTGTCATCTCAAATCTGGGGTTGAGGCATGAGGTGGGCAGCAAGCTCTGCTTGCACACAGCAAGAAAACGGCTGGAGATAAAGCCGTGAAGCTTCCCGGGGCAGTGCAGGGGTCCATGGAAAGTCTGCATCAGCTGCTGCCCGGATTCCCGCAGGTGGTGGCTGGCCTCACGTGGCCACGCTGCCTGGGTCCCATTGCTGAAGCCAAAGTGCCTCATTAAGCCAGAGCAGGTCACACGCCAGCAGCTCAATGCATCCCTGCGGGGCTGACACATGCCCTGCCCGGCGCTGCATCCCTTGCCCGGTCCACTGTCACAGCAGTGGTTCCTCCAGCTCCAGCCTTAGCCCAGGGGACTGGGCACTTCTGTCCCTACTGCTCCACACTTTCTCCCTCTCCTCCCCCCATCCTGGCCACCCTTGTGGGGCGGAACTGAACCTCAGTCCCTCTGAGAACCTGAGAAACGTGGACCTGACTCAGAGAGAGAAGCACCTCCAGAACTGGGGGTCTGCCTGCTCCCTTGGACCTCTGCATGGCTGTGAAAGTCCATGAGGCCTGATGATGTACATGGCACAGAGGGGCTGGCATTGTGGCTGGGGACCATTCCTGTGCTGCTGCAGTGTCCCAGCAGTAACTGGTGCTGTGTCAAGGCTGCTCCATGCTGCCAAAGCTCATCCAGCCAGGGAACACCCAACCGTAGGCATGGTGCATGCTGTGCACCTTGTTGCATCCAGCATGGTCTCCCTGGCCTTTGTCCATGGGATCCCTGCCATGAATCCAAGACTGGAGCCATGGCAAGGTGCACATGTGATGGGTTCAGCATGGATGCTTTTGAGAACCAGCCCCAGGAGCACCCCCAGGAACTGAGACTTGCAAAGGAGCTGGGCACATGGTGGTCTCCCACAGGGAATGCCACACCAGATGGCTGTGCCACCTCCCAGATTAACATCTGCCGACCCAGAAGAGGCCCCCAGCCAGTATGGTTCACCTTGGCAGGAGCAATGCAAGCAAACTGGAGGAGCAAACTGCAGTGCCCCTGCCACCGGGCACATGTGCTCCTGCTACCCGTGCCAAGCCAACAGTGCCCAGGGCACTGCCCAGGGTGGTGCTGAGCAGCCATAACCTCTGCTTGGTCTGGGAAAAGCGGTGGATAAGGAATTGGCTGAATGGCTGCATCCAAAGAGTCTCAATGTCCAAGTGGAAACCAGTAAGGAGTGGTGTCCCTCGAGGGTGCATAGTGGGACCAGTACTATTCAATATCTTCATCAGTGACACAGACAGTGGGATTGAGTGTACCCTAAACAAGTTTTCCAGTAAACAAAGCAGTGGGAGCTGGAAAAAAAAAAAAAAGGTGAAAATGGATGTGCTTTAGAAAGTCATTATTAGAGGCTGAAGCCTGAAATGTGCAGTGAGGAAGGGGATTTCAGTGGTGAGTTCAGCAGAGAAAGGGGAATTAGCCTCTGAAATGAGCTGGGTTGGCATGAGCAGAGGCAAACGGGAAGTTAGGAAGTGTATAAAACTGTGAACACTCCTGGGAAATATGCATGGCTGACCAAAGCGAAGAGGAGGAGGAGGAGGACAGCTTTTACTACCAAAACACATCCTCAGCTTTTAAATCTGTTTCCAAAAACAACGAAAATGCTGTTACGCAAGATGCAGAAAGGACGGCAATGTGTATTCAGTGTTTGGGAAGAAGCAAGGAAGGCTGTGAAATACTTTCCAGTTTACCGGGCACAAGAGGGGAAGTTAGAAAAGGGCAAATATTTCAAGTAGCTGCCCAGATAAATTGTACCCAAGAGCCCTTAAAGAATGGGCTGAGGAATCTTAGCTGCAATGACATTTATTTCTTATGGAATTTCCCTGGTGTTCCCAGGAGGTGCTGGGGCAGGCAGGCATCATCTGCTGTGTGTCTCCCTGCTCAGGCATCCGCGCTCCCCGGACCACGGAGCATCTTTCCTGTGAGTGAGGTGCACAGGGACAGCACGGCTGCCACTGCAAGTATCTTGGAAGAGGAATGCCTGCTTGCTTTTCCTGGGAAAAGCCAGAGCAGAGTAAAGCAAACCCATGTGAGGTTTAAAAGGCGAATGGGAGCACACCCATGGGAAGGGTCCCCCATCTCTCCATCTCTGTCTCCTCCTCCATCCCTGGGACGGTGAAGAAATGTGAGCAGCTTGTGGAGAGAGGTCACTTCTTCCCAGACACGGGGGCAGCCTGTGAGTTTGCTGCTGGAAGAGAGCTTTTCTTTGTGGGGTGCACGTGGACTCGATGTTAAGGGTTCTCCTCTTCTTTGTGGCCCTTTGGAGGTACGACCACCAGTCTGCCGAATTGCCCTCCACAAAGAAAATGTCCTTACACTGCTTAGTCGCTGCTCCTTGTCTACCTGTCTCGCAAAACAAAGTCTCCAGAATAGCTCCCAATTTACTTTGTCCATTCCCCAGCTTTTCGCAGATTCTGTCATGTGCACAATTTAAAAGTGGAGATCTCTCATAACCCTGTTTGCCGGCTGTGCTGCCATTTCTTGTCCTTCCCTGTCCTGTGAAGGATACTAGGGGTACCCCAGGAAGTCCAACAGGGGTGGGAGTCCCTGTGGCAGTTTGAGGACTCCAGGTTGCCCTGAGCTGAGGAGGGTCAGGAGGTGATTCGGGACAGCCTGTGTGGCCCCGGGCACCAGTAGCCATCTACAGGGAAATGGCATCTGCCAGCCTATTCCTCCGGGAGCAGTTCTGGACTTGATAACACTCAGCATGATGGGGAATGAATATTAAAATGGGTGTAGGTGGAATCTGCAGGCAGGAGGAGAGAAGCAAGGAGCCAAAACATTGCAAGGACTGGGCAGCCCCGCAGCCACCAGTGAGGCTGAGGGCTGTGAGAAGCTGATCTGATGGCTCCCTCTGGCCGTAGGCTTTGTGAGTCTGTGGAAAATGCATCCTGCAGCTGCTCCATTCCCATAGACATCCAAAGAGCTGGGGAACCTTTTTCTTTTCCGAAGGCCTCCTCCACTGTCTTGTCCTGTGAGGTTTTGGACAATGCAGGACCACGGGGCTGCTGCTGGACTGGGCATCACCCACGGTTTCTTAGCACACACAGGAGTGGATCATCATTTCAAGGCAGACAGAGCAATAGTTTTGGTAATGCCCTTGGGTTGCTGAAAGGCAAGAGGGCTCAGCTCTTTCCTTCTAACCTCGGGAAATTGTTATCCTCCTCTCATCACTCATTACACCACATCTGGGTGCTGCGTCCAGGTTTGGGCTCCCCAGTACAAGAGAGATGTTGACAAACAGAGTGCAGCCAGAGACACTGAAATGGCAGGGACTGAAAGTTCCTGCCCAGTGATGAGAGGCTGAAGGA
>JAOXJK010000019.1:11434260-11444485 GCA_025774025.1 Xenus cinereus | reverse complement strand
GAAAGTTCCTGCCCAGGGATGAGAGGCTGAAGGAACTGGACTTGCCCAGCCCTGAGAAGAGATGGCTTTGGGGGAGACATCCCCCAAAATCTTGGGGGAGATTATTGACAAGACAGAGCCAGGATTTTCATGGAGGTGCGTGGGAGGAGGAGAGAGAGTGATGTAGCTTGTCACACAGGGAAGTTTTTGCCTGTGGGGACAGCCTGGAGAGGTGGTATGATCTCCAGCCTTGGAGATCATCAAGACGCAGTTGGGCAAAGTCCTGTGTGGCCTACTCTGATCCCACCGCTGCGTCTGCTTTGGTTGGGAGATTTGACTTGAAACCTAGTTTGGCTTGTAAGTCCATGAGATGGATTTATGAGCTTGAGAAGGCAGCAGGAGGAGACTGGGGAGATCAGGAACTGAAAATGGTCTCGGCCAGAGGGAGCCTGAAGGAGGATGGAAGAAGGTCGGAGAAAGTGACTGCCTGATGCTTAGTGGGAGGAAAGCCTGCTCTGCCCCAGGCAATTGCTCGTGGCCGGTCTGAGCCTGGAGACAAATTGGTCTTGGCAAGGACCTGCTTGGGGCACAGGGCTCCTTGGAGCTGGTGGAGAAGAATGGGACCAAACAGCCTGAGGAGTGGGACAAATTCAGATAAGAAATGAAGCCAATTTCTAGCACTTGCTTCTGGATTCAGACTTATCCCAACGTGCTCTTCTGCCAGCTCTGAAGGAGACGGGAAAGGGGAAATTAATGGAGTTTCTTGGAAAGCGTTTATAAGCGCTTTGGCCTCACACCAAGGGCTGAGGGACAAGGGGCCGAGAGCAGCGTGGGGCAGGAGGTTCCCAGGCAGGGCATGCCCTGGGGCTGGGGGCAGACCTCCTCGGGTGACGGGGGGCCAGAGCTGCCTTCCAGGGGAAAAAGCAACGGGATGCTGACGCCTGCGTCGGGAATGGAGCGGGGCACGAGGTTACGCCTGCATTTCAGAGGCGGTTTCAGGGTGCAAATCAGGGAACGCACGGGGCGCACAGGGGAAGGGAGCTGTCTGGGCTGCCTCAGCTCCTGGTGGGACCCACGGCCGTCGGTGATTAATGAGGGAAACTGCTGAGTCTGGATGAGCTGATTAAGTGTGAGCGGGAAGGCCACCAGGCACCTCGGCCAGCTGGCAGGGAGCAGCCCAGGGGCCAAGCTCTCTTGTCCCCAGACGGAGCGGCCGCATCCCCCATCCCTCGAGGATGGTCCCTGACCCTGCTCACCCCCATACGCTCAGCTCGGCGCTGGCTGGCCTGCCTCGAAAACATGCGAGGGAGCGTCCACACAGTTTATCAACACACACAGTGATGTCCCAGCGGTGCCACTGCAGCCCGAGCACCGCTTCAGGAGGACACTGTTGCTCCAGGGCAGCTGCAGTAATAAATCAGGAGATATCGGTGCAAGGGACTTTTCTGAAACTATAGGCGACCCCTGGTTTCGTGGTTGAGGTGCTGAGAGTCCGGGGGCTGCAGCTATGGCGAAACCAGCAGGAAAAGGGACAAACTGTACGACTACTGCAGTTTCTCCCTGCCCAAGAGCCACTGCCACTACGTCACGAAGTTGAGAAATCGGGTCTATGTGCTGTCTTTTTGCTCCTTTTGTCCTCCCTCGCCCCTTATCCATGGACAGTTAGTCACCCCCAAAAAGCTTCTCTATCTGGTTGTGTCCCTGTGATTTTCTGGGACACTTTTGTCCTCCTGACTAACGAGAAACAGTTGCCTTTCTCACCATGGTTCACAGTGAGGACATTCATCAGTGCTGAGGGCTCCCAGGGTCCCCTGGTCAGCACAGGGTCCCCAGTGCTCCTCTGGCAGCTTCTCTGCCTGGAAAACCCATGCCTTTCAACCACGTGCCTTTCAGGAACATGCCTTTTTTTTAAAAAAAAACACCAAAAAACAGAGGAAAATCCAAAGTCCTTTTCCTGTTTCTTCCTCCAATTGTGCTCCTCAGTTAAATTAATTAAACTGTTTGTCCCAAAATCTCCCCTCTGTAAATCTGAGCAATGTTTCTGGTTTAACTGACCATGTTTGGGGTCCAAGTTGTCCTGTTTGTATTATCGGCAAGAGTTTTGGGCTCTCACGTCTGCAAGACATCACCCTGGGAAGGACCGGCTGTGCTGAGAAGGGGCTGGGATCTTCTCCATCTGAGATGCTGCGGATGGGACACACGGTAGGCTCCCCAAGCCCGGGCCATCCAGATCCCTGCTCACCTTGTGCCCTGCCAAAATCCAGCCGGGATTAGCCCGGGATTTGCTCTTTGCAGCATTGCAAGCACTGCCTGTTGCCTGCCTTCTGAGCTGCTCACCGGCAGGCAGAGGAGGTCCTGGTGTAGCTGCAAAGGAGGCATGTCTGCTGCTATTTGAGCCTGCTGAAAAACCCTCCAGCCTTGTGTTATAGAATCACAGTATCATAGAATTGTCTCAGTTGGAAGGGACCTTTCAGTTAATCTAGTCCAACCAGCAACCTAGCACTGACAAAAACCATCACTAAACCGTGTATCTAAGCACTGTGTCTACCCATCTTGTGCTGGCCCTGAAGAGGATGAGGGGGCTGGTAGCAGGGAGGGGAAGGAGAGGAGGACAGACCTCCCTGCCTGACATGCCTAGAGCTAGGCATGCCTAGGCTTGCTCGGGTCCCTGCATTGCCAGGGAAATGGTCTGTGTGCTTTTGCCCCTGCCCTGGTGTTGGCACATAAGCCACCTTGTGTCCCCAAGCACATGGGCATCCCAGCAGTGCATTTCAGCCCACTGTCATGCTCCTGCAGGTGAACTATTGAAGGAAATATCTTCCTTGCCTCAAAAGCAGCAGTACTGGGGGACCTTCTCCACCATGCTGGGGGAAAACAGCGCGTTTTAATCACGAGCCCCTCTTATGGGACCATCTGGCTTTTCTCTCCTCCCCAGCTCACCCTCAAGTCCATCCCTTGGGACTCAGTGATGAACGACCGGGAAGGCTCATGTTTGTCAACTGTCCATCATATACTGCAGTCCACCAGGATGCCCAGGTGGCTTCACCCCCTTCTTTCCCCGTGCAATCACAGCGAGGCCAGCTGCAAGCTGCTTGCTTCATACGATGGCAAACATGGAGCTACAGATGGGCTGAGAGTTCAAAGCAATCCCTCCAGCTTGTTAATAGAGGGAGGACAACCTGTTTACTTTGACAGGGACAGTGCCTTCCTCGGTGGGTGGCTGCAAAAACCTCAGCACACAGCTGGACATATGTAGGATGGCTTCTCTGTCATGTTGACTTGGAGTCTTCTGGACACAAGAGTTCAAAGTCTGCAAAATCTGGAGTCAATCTAGTAATGAATGTCTCCAGCCAGCAGCTACTGCCTGCAGCTGCGGGGCAGTATGATGATGGGGGTCTCTGGTTGGGAGGACTGGGATAGAGGGTCCCCTCTGCCCTGGGCTTGCTGCTCAGCTCCACCATGCCTTGACGGGATGGTGGGCTCCCCCATGCCCTGCCATTATGGTGGGCTCCCACCTCCCTTGAGGGTTTAACTGTGTTAGTGTGCTTGGGAGGATGGAGGTGACACCTGGGCAGACTTCTTGGGGAGACAAAGGACACTGGGACTCAAGCTCTGTTGTGAAATGTGTTATGGACTTGAGTCTTCCCTCTGACAGCTCTGGGTACCTTTTCTCCAGCCTTGCTGCCTCCTTTAGCTTCACTTTTGAAGGACCTGGAGCCGGTCCTTCAAACTGTGGTTTGCAGTGTCCCTAAGCTGGTGGCTGGAAGTGGCATTGGCTGTCTGCTGGCTGGGCTGGCTTAGCACTGAGCCCTTCCTGGGGACTCCCTGCACAGACGTCACGGGGTTTATTATCCCGTCTGCTTTTGTGCAAGAGTGCGACTGCAGAAGCTGTTTGCAGAAACAGGCTGGAGCTGTTTGCAAACCTTCCAGGCTGGGTCTTTGCCCTAATCTTTGTGATTAGCTCTAATGGAAAGGAACAGCTGGGCAGCTGGGGAGCCTGGGAAGTAGGACAAACACATGTGAGATCCAAAGCTTCCCAGAAATTACACCATGTTGATTTTAGCGATGAGGGACTGAAAGGACAGCTTTCTATGGGGGCGTCCTTAGAGTGGGAGAAGGGAGTGGGCAGTGTGGGGTGCTTTGGTGGCTTTGGCCACCAGATGGTCAGGCAGCAGGAGAGCCCTGGCTGGGCTGCGAGGACAGAGGAAGGTGTGGGTGCCACATGTCCCTTTTTTCTTGTTGCTCTGGGCTTGTGCTTTCATGGTTTGGTGGAGAGCCTTCTGGAGGAGACCATGAGGTTTCCCAGTCTTAGTCCTGCTTAGTGCAGACCACAGATGACCACGAGATTGCTGCCTGCATGGAAACCTTCAAATGATGCTGCCAATCCCCTGGTGGGTTGGGTGGAGGGACGGGGCTGCAGGTCCACCAGCTGTAGCTTTCTGCTCTCAGCTTTTCTCAGGCAGCTTGGGGCCAGCACGCTGAAGTCTTTCACGGTCAAGGGACTGTGGCAGAGGTGGATGGACCCAGCATGTTGTTTCAGGGAGGTCCTCAAAGGGATATTTGGGAGTACAGTGTCAGATGGGCTGCGCCCACCCCAGAAGAGCTCTTCTAACGTCCTGCGTCACTGGCTTTAGCATATATAAAATGCCTATTCCAGCAAAGCGTGCCGAACGCAGGCACCAGCCAAGTCTCAGCACAGCGGGGATTTCCAGAAGATTTAGGAGAAAATGTTATGCCAATATTTGACAGGGGTACGAGGGTGATCAGAAAGAGGGTGCATGTGTCTGGGGAGACATTTAGGTCCTAGCTCAGGCCCAAGCTGGAGGACGTCTCTGATGATCGAAAGTTTTTAAATAAGATGGGATTTTTTTCTTGAAATCCATGTGTGACCCAGGAGATTGTAAGGCAGATAACATCAAGTGGGAAGGGAGAGTGACTTGACCTCCAAGAGCTGCTTGCATGTTTGGAGAGTTGTCCTTATCTTTGCAGCGCTCTAAGCCAAAGCGGCTGTGTGCGATCTCGGCTGCGTGCTCGGCAGCCTGGACAGATGCTTAATCCTTTAATTCCCTGTGATACATGAGCAACAGCAAATTTCAACAGGTTCCAGGAAGACCTATTATCCTGGGCAAAGAAGCCAGTATCACAAAAACGGGAGATGAAAAGTCACTCAATGAGAGGCAGGGAGGAGATGGGGTCAGTGTGATGGGCCTTATGGTGGGAAGTGGGGGGTCCCCGAGCTGAGGTTGCTTGCATGAGTAGCTGGAGCCACGCAGAGGTGCAAGGTCGGTCGTCCACCCTGGCTGTTCCAGCTTCCCCTTTTGGAGAGCTGAGTGTTCTGTGTGCTTTTTGTTGTAAACATGCTACCCAGCTTATGTGTTGATGTTCCAAACCCTCTCCCCAAACCTGCTTAGAACAATCTCCACATGTGCTAGTGCTGCCCTGGCACAGGGGGAGACAGCGGGATGGGGACACACAACCTACCTGGGAGCACCAGGGCCATTGCAGATGGGAGCAGAAGAAGACAGAGGGTCATGCACCCCAGAGGGTTTCAGGGCATCCTGCTAGACTGTGGTGGGGTTGTACCGAGGCTTGTGCCCTCATCCCTTGCCCCTGGGTGCTGTCACCCCTCTGGCAAGGGGAGCTGTGGGGTTGGTGGGGTCTTACCATTTCGAACAAAAAATACAGGCGGTGCTTTATAGGAAATCCTGCTTTGTCAAAAAAGGACGTGGTGCCCCTTTCCATGATGCTGAAGGCATCAGGCAAATAGAGGGGGTGTCTGTGTGGGATCAGAAGCCCCTTATCTGCAGCTCTGAACCCCACAGCACTGCCAGCCTCATGGGTAACAATACCCTCTGCCCATCCCCACCTGGGAAGCAGCAGAAGACGCTGTGTTAAACCTGTTTTGGGAGGGGGGTTGGACTAGATGATCTCCGAGGGTCCCTTCCAACCCCTAAAATTCTGTGACTATTTGAACTCTGCTTCCTGCCTCTCCTGCTCTGGATTTTAGCACGGACATAGAGTTTCCATCTCTGGCCACAAAGCTTTGGCTGTTGGATCATGAAGGGATGCGCCGTTGTGTGGTGAGGATGGGAGATGCTTTAGCCTCTGTTTTTCTGGGCTTAGTGTAAAGGTCCTGTCACTGGGCGATTGGCACACAGCTCATTGGGGGAGCTGGACTGTGGGCTTGCAGACCCCCGGTGGTCCTGCTCCCAGCGATGGGAGCACAAGGCGAATACAAAGAGAGCAGGAACGTCCCCAGAGCTTTCAGCACTGAAATGGCTCACAGTCCTCTGCTGATGGTTTGTACATCTTCCCCCTCTCCCTCCAGCAAGGCTGATATTTTGCAATGCTGGCAGCTCTCACAGAGACCTTCGGTACTGGAGCAGAGCCCTGCGCAGATGGGAATTAGGGCCATGGCCCTTGTGGTCTTCCTGGTGGTGTAAAATCCCCTTTGCGATTGCAACCACAGTCAATTACTATTGGGATACATGGGGGCACAATCTGGTCTGAATCTCCTCTTGGCAGCCTTGATGTCCTCCAGACCTCTGCAACACACAGGGTCTGCTCTGCTGCCCAGGTATTGGGATAGGACCCATTGAGGGAGGCAGGGATGGGACGCCTGGGCCCCATGATGGGGATGGACCCCTGGGCCCCATGATGGGGATTTGGACCTTCAGAATGCACGCAGTGCAGGGCTCCACGGCTGTGGAGAGCAACCCAACAGCTGGGCCACCAGAGTAAGATCTGCTTCGAGTGCACAGAGATGTTCCTCTGTCCAGTGTCTACAGGCCACAACAACCCTGGCTGTGTTAGGACTGTCTTGCTGTCTCCATCGCCCTCCGCAAAGGGCCTCATGTGTCACATTGAACTGGTCTCTAAAGGGAGGCAGAAGACAAGAGGCAGCCGCCAGAGTACAAGGAAAACCAGTGTTTGGAGCCGGCACTCTGCTTGAGATGGTGCAGCCGGCCGGCCGGCGAGCGCCTGAGCTCTTTGGTTGGGCGGGTGGCCACAGGCGGCGTGCGATGGGCTGGGAGCAGCGCGAGGGGCTGGAAATTCCCTCTGGGGCTGGGGATCAGTCGAGACGGCTGTTTACAGGCATGGAAGAGCTGCAGGGCCAGAAGCCGGGAGACCTCCCGGCAGCATCCGCCTGCCAAGGCTCTGAAGACACATCACGAGGATGGAGACAAGATACACCAGCCCATCGGGACAGAGCAGCTCTGGATTGTGGGAAGTACCAGATGGGTCAAGGCAGATTGCTCGTTTATCATCTCCCCAGATCAGAGAGGAAGAGTTCGGGCTCTTCTCCAGTAGAGATGCCAGCTTCCTCACTGTTTTTCGGCCAACATCCTTTTTCCAAGGCAACTCAGTCTTGTGGAGTCAGAAGCAGCTCGTGATTTGGGACCACAGAGAGACCATGGATATTTGGGCCAGGTTCATCCTGAGGTCTCACCCGATGGCATCCCTGGAGCAACCTGGGGTTGTCTGGGGCTTTGGAAATGATCCTCAGTCTTCACGAGTGCCATCAGTTCTCCATCCCTGGGAAGGCCGGGGGTCCCTCCTGCACACTGTAGGATTTCCTTGTGATATATTGTGTGGAGGTTGTATCTGTTATTTCTTGTTTTGTGGGCTGTTCCTCATGGAAACTGGATGTTGTAAACATGAGAGAGCTTATCATCACAATTACTGTGGGGAAAAAACTGTTGGCCGTGGCCAACTAGAGTGCTGGAGAACTGCTTGCTGCTCTGTGGTCTGGTCCTGCAGCTTTGAGTCAGTAAATGTGCCTGGTGTGTACTGCTGTGGGGCAAATCTGGTGGGACACTGTGTGTTTGGGTGCCTGTGAAGGCTGCACACTGGTTTTCTGCCTCATTAGGGACATCTGTTAAAAATTCCCAAGTGCCATAAGGGAAGTTCTGGCTTGTGTATGAGCTTCAAAGCCTTATCCATTTATATTTTTTCTTGTCTGAAAGGTTGACTCCAGAAATGGATGGTGTCAGCAGTGGTCTGCTGACATATGTGTGCACAAGGGTACATCAACTCCAATGCCGTTTGTGATTCCCTGGTGTTTGTGCCAGCAACACATTTTGTAAGTAGAGGTTATTTTGGCTGCTGAAACTACTGAAACTGGACACACTGATGGACAGCAGAGCTATCTTGGTTGTGCTGACAGAAAAGCAATTGACCTAATTGATCATGACAGTGGGCTCAGTCGATGATAGCTCCTGGCTTGTGGTCAGACGGGACATTGCTTCTGTCCTTCATGTCTATCAAAATAAAGATCCCTGACTATTGTATTTTGGCCTCAGCAGCAAAAGAAGGTTGGCTCTTGCAGTTTGTGCTTGCAGTGATCCCACCTGGGGCTTCCACAGTGTCATGGGCAGAGTCAGAGACAGCTGGTGAAACTCTAATCAGGGAATAGAAAGGTGACAATATGGGATATGCAGATATACTGGTTTCAGCTGGGACAGAGTCTTTTTTTGGCACGCAGTGTGGTGCTTGAAGGGTTTGAGACAATGAAATATTTGATTGGAGTGTGCTAGACCAAATTTATAGCAGTTACAGTTGTTTAGCTACTAAATTGGCAGGGTCCTGTGCTTGCCACGAGGCTTGCTGGCCTTTATTGGAGTCTAGTGGTTGTTAGTGGCTCTTTTTTGCTTTTGTTGCTTGCCATACCGCTTATCATCTTGCTCTGCTGGGCTGGGAACATCTTGATAAGAGCAATGGCCATGTGCCTGAGCTGGCAGATGGCCATCGCTGCTGTTCCTGTGCTGCTGTACTGGGCAGGCTGGAACTCCGGGGTGAACTGGAATTGAAGGGACTGTGACCTGTGGAGGAGTCTACATGGAAGCAGGTATACCTCAAGGTGTCCGAGGCTGTGGATATGCTCATCTTGCAGCAGATATACACTGAAGCCTCTGTGGACATGGATATAGCCATGCTGGAACACCTCAAAGCATCTGTGGCTGTGGATAAGCCCACAGCACAGCAGGTATGCCCCTGAAGAGACTGTGGCCCATGGATAAGGTCACACTGGAGCAAGAACATCCCTAGGAGATTGCAGCCCACATATAAGGCCATGCCAGAGCAGATTCTTGCCTGAAGGGATTGTGGCCCATGGATAAATTTACAGCAGAGTAGGGGCAAGGGGAGGAGTTAATCACAGTGTCAAATCCCGTAGCCTGGTCCATAGGAACCAGGGGTGGAGATTGTAATAACCTTTACGTGGTTATAACCCATAATTTGAGCTGCATGTTATAGGAATTACTACAACAGGAACCACCTGAACCAAGGGAGGATGAGCCTCACAAGAAGCAGTGCGAGCACAGCAGTAACCCTACCTGAGCTGGCTTTGGTGTCCAGTAACTCCACACAACATACCGCCTCTCCTGTTCCGAGTGACCACCCTATTAGATGGAGCACAAAGTCGTGGACTGAATGAACTCAACGGACATTTTATGGGCATTTTACAGGAGTGGCCCATGGACTAAGGGAACCATATCTGTGTATAAATCAAAGGATGGGAAGGAGGGTGGTGGTTGATGAGGATGTATTGGATGGTGTGGGGCCTTGAGCATGACAAATAGCTTTGAATAAGGGGTGAGGATTGTATTGGTTTTATCTGGGGTAGAGTTAATTTTCTTCACTGGTAACTCCTATTTGGTCACATTTGGATTTGTGACCAAAACAGTGTCGATAACACAAGGATGTTTTAATTATTGCTGAACAATGTTTGCACAGTCTCAGGGCCTTTTCTGTAAGTTGGGAATGCACGAGAAGTTGGGAGCGGACCCAGGTAGGACAGTTGACCCCAGCTGACCAAAGGGATATCCTCTACTATATGGTGTCAAGCTCAGCAGTAAAAGCTGGGGGAAAGAAGGAGGAAGGGGGCAAGTTTGGATTTATAACATTTGTCTTCCCAAGTAACCACGACGCGTGATGAAGGTATTTACTTCATCAGCATGATGAAAGCTTTTCTGGAAGTGGCTAAACATCTGCCTGGCAATAGGAAGTAGTGAATTAATTCCTTATTTTGCTCTGCTTGTGCATGCAGCTTTTGCTTTACCTATTAAAATTGTCTTTTATATCAAGCCACAACTTTTCTCACTTTTACCCTTTTGATTCTCTCCCCCACCCCAGTTGGTGGGGGGAGTGAGTAAGCTGCAGGTTTAACTGCTTACTGGGGTGAACCCACAACAGCAGAGCTGCCTATTTTTAGGTTAAAGCTGTGCTGCCCCTGGGATACAATGGG
>JAOXJK010000019.1:11410466-11423097 GCA_025774025.1 Xenus cinereus | reverse complement strand
AAGCCCCACACACTGTCATCCCCCAGGTCCTGGTTTTTGCAGCCCCCCCCTCCACCCTCCCCTGGGTGCTGTGTCCCTGGGGTGCAGGGGCTGGGACCTCCCCCAGGACGCCCTGAGATGCCAGCAAACTTGTTGGGGCACAAAGCGTTTTTGTCCAGGGTGTTTTTCGCTCACAGTCAAGCCCATCCCTCCGGCTCTGACCCTGAACAAGCACCACTTGCTCAAAGCAGAGGCTCTGTGCTGTGGGCTGCTTTGGGAAAACAGCGTTAAAGCGAGTTATTAATGAGGCAGCGCTCTGGCCTGGGCTTTTCTGGGAGCCTGGGAACTGACACCATCCGAAGCTGCCGTGGGAGGGCTGGAGGCAGCCCTGCCTTTGCTGGGGACGCGCTGCATCCCTGCTTTCTGCAGGGCTCCTTGTTGGGACGGTCACAGCGCCAGGGGGATTGTGAAATGGTTGCAAAAACCCCCTGGAAACGAGGCCCAGCCAAGTACGTCTGCAACCACAAACAGCAAAGCCTGAGCAGAGGCTGGAGCCACCCACACGTGAAATGCATCCTGGTGTCTCTGTGGCTGCAGAGGCAAACGCCACAGGGGTGGGTTTTTCCCCGTCAGATGCTAGGTGAGTCTTAGGCTGAGAGAGGTTATAAAACATGCACGCCGGGGTGCTCTAATTTACCCTGAATTTTACCCTAATGGCAGTGCTCATGGAAAAGCGTCAGAGTTTGTCCCATGCTTGGGCACAGACCCCCGTGCACGTGTGAGCAGGGATGCACAAACGCCGCCGCACGTGTGCCTGTGCACACACGGCATTCGCACACTGCTTCCAGTTTTCCTGCAGAACGCTGCTTTTAAGAAAAATAAGGTGTCAGGGGTAGTGGGAGCCTCTTGTTGGCGAGGCAGGTGGCCGCGGGAAAAACACCTCCGAGGAGATTCCCTGCTAGGGGCTGGAAGGAGAGGCAGCGGGCTGGGACGTGGAGCACACAGCAGGGGCCAAAACCCCTTCCTCCCCACGGAGGAGCTGAACCCACAGAGCCCAGATGAGCCAAGTGATGTACAGAAGATGCTCCAAGACGATGCAGCAGAGGAGGATTCGCCCTGTTGTACCCACAGCAGAGCAAACCCGCCGCTTTGCCCCACGTGCAAAGGCAAGGCAGCGTCGACGTGGCGTGCGGTGGGGTGTGCGAGAGGGGTAGATGTCCCCCCTAGACATTCTGCAGGTAGGGCAAGGAAGCTGCAACCCTGTCAAGCAGAGTGAAAAGTTGGGAGAGCTGGGCCACCCTGGAGCAGAGAGGCTCCAGTGACAGCAGAAAGTAGCCAGGCAAGACAGAAACCACAGAGTGCAGCCAAGAAAAGGGAAGTCTTGAACCCAGGCCAAATGATTAGCTCAAGTCATTAGCCAGCACAGACGACCATCCAGGCTTGTGCCAGCAGCAGAGCGTGCTGGGCTGCGATGCTGGGCCGAGATCCACCATGGCTCACCTGGAGACATGGGCACTGGGTCTGTCCCTCTGCCTCGTGCCTTCCCAAGGAGCAGGAGCTGGCTACCCTGCAGCAGCTCCCTGGGTGCCAAGAGCTGTTTCTGGGGCCACATGGCTGCTGAAGGGGCCTGTGGTTTCCAGCTGAAGCTTCAAGGCATTTTTTTGGTGCTCCCTCCACCAACACTGCTCTCCTGGGCTCTGCCCATGGTGTTGAGAGACGAGAGGAGGTGGAGAAGCAGCTGGCGGGCAGTAGGGACTCCACCTTTCCCACTCCAAGGTATTTCCAATCCCAGCCAATCCTTGGCATGTATCCTGTCCTAGAGGTCCACAGCTCAGAGCCTCTTCTCAGCCCTTTCTTCATCTACATGTAGCTCCCAAGTGCCCTCCTTCCCCAATCCTTGGTTTTGCTGGCTGGAGCCCCTCGGCTTTGGTGTGTTCTCCTTCCACTTGCCAGACCCCCACATCCCTCCGTTTGCCTCCCATCCTGCTGGGGATTGCAGACCAGCTCCTCGGCTGCAGCTCTCCAAGGGGTGATGGAGGAGCATGTGCATTCCTCTGAGGATGTCCTGCAGCAGGGCCAATGTCACTGCATCCCAGAGCTGCACCAGAATGAGAACCCCATGGCCTCCTCTACCTGGTGTCAGCCTAAGAGCCAAGAGATCAGTGAAAGAGAGCAGCTTTCAGGGCTTCTGGTCCATCCTATGTGCTTTTAGATCTGTCCACAGGTGAGGTTGGGGTGCAGCCTCATCAGGCATCCTTCCTGCCAATGCACACGGGAGATGACAAGGTGATCGCTGACAGGCTGCTTTTTGCACAGGTCTCCTCACTGTTCCCCAGTCATCTTCTCCTGAAGCCCCCAAAGAGGTTGCAGCAAGGAGGACAAGTGGCCTGATGGCAGGGAGCCAGGACTGTGGGCATCCCACCTGGCCACTGCCATCTCGGTGCAATCACAGCATGTGTGAGGTCATTAGCAGGAAACACCTGGCTAGGAAACTGCACAGCATGAAGATGATGCTGAGGGATTTGAGTGTTCCAAGTACCCTGGGAGATGGGTGCTCACCTAAGGAAGTTGAGCGGGACCCAGCTGAAGGGTCTTTGCTCTGCTGCCCGTCACCTACGGTGACCTCAACATCAATGGTGCTGAAGGCAATGAGTGTTAGGGACAGATGGGCTCTAACAGAGCATAAATTGGCACCTTCTGCATCCCTCTTAGCCAGATCCTCAGGATCACCTTTGCTCCCCCTGGGCAAGGTTATGGATTGATCTTTATTTGGCCTTAACTCCATTTAAATCAGATTGACCAGGTTCCCTCAGCTAGAGGAGATCCAGTGGGTCCCTGAGCTCCAGAGGCTGGTGGTTGCTGGAGTCCCCATGTCACACCAGGACAGGGACAGCAATGGGAATCATGCGGGAGGCTCCCCCATGCCGGGAGACGCAAGGGAAATTGAAATAGCTGCAATGTCTGCCCAGTATTTCCCAATAAGGTAAATGCAGCCAGGCCAGATCCTGCCCCAGGGACTGACTGTGCCTGGAATTTGCTGAAATTCCCCCTTTGCCCTTTCCAGCTCCATGGCTTGGAGGTGGGAAACAGAGCACCGCAAGGCACCCCAGAGAGCACGCTGGAGCCCATGAGCCTGGCAGGGAGCAGTCACCCCGGGGGCTACCGCAGCCTCTGGGAGGGTGGCAGCATGGCTGGTGCTCCACCAGGAGAGCCTGGGGTTGGCGGTGATACTCACATGGTCCATTTACATTTTGACGGGTTGAATTTCCCATGGGTATCCTCCCCCATGCACAGTTTCAACTTTAATTAACAATTGCATTATGGAGGCTTTTGCAGGGATGAGTGTTCGGGGATGCTTTGCAATGGCTGTAGTGTCCTCAGGGCTGGAGCTCCAACGCTCCTAAATTGCTCTGATTGAGGCTTAAATGGGTCAGCACACACGATGCTCTCCTCTCTTCTCAATTCATACCAAATCCCCTGCCTGTTCCCTGCCTGTGTGTGCCTCTGGAGAGCCTGGACCCCCAAAGCATCTCCTCTTTCTCATCTGTGCTGTCTCTACTGGTCCCCAAGGCTCTACAAGGGGGATGGGGCGACCTCCCTGGAGGCCATAGGGATGCACTCCAGAGATGACCACTCTCTTCTTAGAAATCCCATTGATTCTGGTGGAGGTGGGGAAACCCGTCACATTCCCCTTTCACAACACGAGTGGAAAGCCCCTTTCCTCACTCTCCCAAGCCCCTCCTGGGGAGCAGAGATGGCTGGAGCAGCCGTGCTTTCACCCACTTGGCACGCAGACAGCTGCTGGGGTGGTGACAGAGCCTCTCTTTCCTGCCCATCTGTCCGTAGGGACTGTGGGCAGCTCAAGGGCAGGGGGTACCCTGCAGCCAGAGGTGGTTAAGGTACCCCAGAAGGATGTATTCCCAACATTAGACGTGCTCCTTTCAGTGTAGAGACAGCAGCTGGTGGGAGGTCCTTGTGCCAGGAAAGTGGCTGCCCTCCCACCCCACTTGCTGTGGGGACCAGGACTGGGAGGGGAATCCCATAGGATGGGACCCCCAGCACCCCTTGCCAGCCCTGGGGCATGCTCTGGTAGCTCCCAAACCCACCCAAAATGCAAGGAGGTTTGCTGTCAGGCAGCATCCCCAGCGCCCTTTGTCAGTGGGTCAGGGCTCTGCTCTTGGTGTCCCCTCTTTGCGGAGGGCTCTGTCCCATCAGGCCCCAGGGAGGAGATGGCTCTGGATTAGGAGCTGTTGCTCCTAGAGGTCTGGCCACCAGCATTGAGGAGCTGTCATCCTCCCTGCTGTGCCATCTCTTTGGCAGCGTCCCAGGGGAGATCAAGCGGAGGTGAGGTCCCAGAGTCAGCCTGCATCACCAGACCTGCAGGGAGGCTGGGGCTGATGACTGAAGCTAATCCTCTGCCCCCTAAATTCCCCTTCTGCTAGCCAAGATTTCTCTCTGATAGCTTGTGGGTGCTAGAAGAATGCAGGTGTTGACTAAAGTTAAGCTGACATTTCCTATTTGTGCTGCTCATCCTGCCCACCAGCACCTGCCTAATCCCTTCAGCAAGGCACCGGCTTGCCTGGGCACAGCAGTGGCCATAGGCGATGCTCTCCTGATGGAGATTACCCCATGTGTGAGGTTGGTGCCAGTCCAGAGATGAAGCACCTTGGCCAGTGGCTGGAGTCCTCTCTTGCTTCTTACCGGGGGGAGGGGAGAGGACAGAGATCACTACCTCCTACTGCTGAGAGGAGCAGAGGGATCCACTGAGGTCCTCAGGGTCCCAGCCCTGTGTCTAGTCCCCAGGTAGACATTTATCCCTGTGGAAGACTGTGCAGTGCTCTTCACCAGGAGAGGTGGAGAAGTGCCAGAATAGGTCAAAGCTGGGGCAAGGGAGAGGGTGGAGGAATGGAGGTCCCTCTCCAGGATTTGTTCACCTCTCTGGGAAAATATTTTTCCTATTATCTGTGGGAATTTCCCTGAGTCCAACTAATGCCATTGACTCTCATCCTGTCCCTGAGCCCCTCCAAGAAGAGCCTGTCCTGTCTCCGGTATCTCTCCAAGCCCCTACAAGGCGTCTGCTGCACAACCCGGCTGCTCTCAGCATCCCACATGGTACCCATCAGGCCTGAAGCCCCTGGTTAAGGGGTATCATCCCAGGTGGCACTGGCATGGTGGTGAGTCACCATTCCAAGGAGAAACAGCCCCCATCCCTGTGCAAGGGAAGCGCTGGTCTTCGCTCCTTGCAGCGCCCACGCAGCCGGTGAGCTGCTGGCACCCTGTGCCGTGCACACAGCCTCTGTGGGGGATTTCTCCTCTTGTGCCGAGAAAACCTGTTTTCAGGAAGCTCTGCAGCTGCCTTTGGCTGTGAGCCCATTTTCTGGGACACCTGGAAACCAGGTTGTCTTTTGGCATGTGCGATCGTGGACCATGCTGGCTGGGCTCTCTTCCATTCACCAGCTTCAGTTGTGTTCCCCTCTGCAGACAGTGGGAAGGGCAGGGGGAGCCAGCCAGGCTCCTGTGATCAGACCAGGGGGGGGGCTCAGGGTGAGCCAGGCATCACCCCAGTACTGATATTTACCCAAAAGGTGGGGTTGAGGCAAGTTCTACCCCCAGCATCAGTGTGTTGAGGCCATGTGATATCTAATCGGAACGTCCCAGAGATGTCTTGGAGAAGGGACTGGGAAATGTATGGGGTGGGACTGCCCATGTGCTTGCCCAGGTACTTTGGCAGGGTAAAAGGACCCTGGAGCTGCTCTGCCCCTGAGCAGCAGCCCTGGCGGCCTGGGTGCCGGAGAGGGCAGGAGGGTGTTTGGCTCTGGGACCGTGGAGCAGCTGGTTGCAGGGAAAGCCGCCCGGATATTCGGGAACTGCTCAAAGATTAAAATCCAGCCTGTGGCAAGACTTGTTGCAACTTCCCACCCCTCTTCCCCAAAAGAAAGTGAAAGCCACAGGCTGGAAGGATAAATAGGCAGCGTGGAGCACCAGCAGCAGAGCGCAGGGAAGCCGTGCAGAGCTCACCTCTCCTGCCCGGAGCAGCGTCACCTCCAGCCCCATCCTCTGCCAGAATCAGAAGCAAAATGCAGCGGCTGCACCTCCTCTGCCTCAGCCTCCTGGTCCTGGGACGTATCCTGAATGGTAAGAGGGAACCCCTCAGGCTGCCTTTCTTGTAGAAGGGAGAGGATCCAGCTTCTTGCTCTCTTTTGCGTTTCCAGCAGACTTTTAGAGGGATTCATGGCCGGGGGTCCATCACAGCCCTTCTGTGTCCTCTGCTTGTAACCTGTCCCAGCGGGACTCTGACCCACCCAAAGTCCAGGCAGGAGCCTTCAGGGCACTGGGGCTGGAAAGTTGTGCTTGGGAAAGGCCGTGGAGCAATCCTGCCTCCCAGTGCCCTAGCCCAGCCTGTGCACACCGGGCTGGGATCACCTTGGTCCCGTCCGTCCCAGCACACCAGAGGGAGCATCCCTGGCACCCTTTGGTGTGGGGCAGCCTGAGGGGAAAGCGGCAGAGCTGGGAGTGGGATGGAAGGTGTGTGTTAGGGAAGAGTTTGTGTTTGAAGGGCTGCAGGTGTTGGATAGGGGCTTTGCACAGGTCACAGCTGCCTGGGTGGGTGACACCAGGCCCTCTGCGGGGAGCTGGGGGTCGCAGACACCTTGAGGTGTTGTACCACACCTTGCTACCTGGGGTTTTAGGCACCCCTGGGCACTGCCAGCCTTGGTGGTCATTAACAGTGAACACAGCTTTTGCCTGGAGGGTGACCGAGGTCCCCTATCCTATTGCAGCATCCTGAAGTAAAGCATCCTGTCCTGCTTCGCTTGCTGCTGGCGCTGGCCCGGGGGGTGCAGAAGGGACCCAGGCGTGCAGAAGGGTTGCCCTCTGCCAATCTGCTGTTTCTCATCTCCTTCGCTTTCTGTCAGAAGGAGGCAAAGGGCTCCTGGCACCAGGGTGTGGGAGCAATAAAGCTGCTGGCTGCATGTGCAGCCGGGGCAGTGTGCGAGGGCATCGCTGGTGGCACCGTCCTACCCTGCTCCTCCGGGGTGGCCTCGCAGCCCCTTGTCCCTCAGGGGAGGCTGGGTGAAGGCACAGACGACCCGTGGAGAGCATCCTCAGCCTACATCGTGTGTTCCTCCTCCAGTGCACTGCGGGAACAACGTCCTGGACTGCTGCCTGCGGACGAGCGAGACGCCCATCCCGCGGCGGATAGTGCAGGATTACCGGCTCCAGCTGGTGCAGGATGGCTGCAACATCCCGGCTGCTGTGTAAGAGCCCCAGGGTGGTGATGGCTGAGGGACAAGAGCCCCTGGCTGGTGATGGCCAAGGGATGGACCCCACAGGGGTGCAGGGGTGGAGGCAGAGCAGGGCGGAGGAGGGATGTTGAGCCTGGTTTGGGAATAGAGAGGGTTGTGGAAGAGACCCTGGAGATCAGAGCAGGACTTGCCAGGAGGGGAAAACCTGGGACAAAAGTCAGGGAAGAAAGTCATCCCAAGGTAGAGATGGAGGAGGGCAGTGAGGGAAGCAGTGGTTGAGAGCTGAGCTGTGCTTGAACATCCTTGGAGTGTCCTGCTCATCTTTTTTTTTTTTCTGCCCCATGGGCCTGGCAGGTTCATCACCACAAAGGGCAAACGTCTCTGTGCCCCGCTCCAAGCCCCATGGGTGATTCGCCTCCAGGAGAAGCTGGATGCCATCTCTGCCAGGAAGGTAAGAGCCATTCCTGTTCTCAGCCGTGAATGGGGGCAGCAAACCCCCTCCGCCTCACTTCTGCCTGCAAGTTTGGAGCTTGCAACTTGCACATCTTCATGGGGAGGGCTTGTAGTGAGTTTGGTGGGTGCTTTGCAAGCCCAGCCAGGTCCCCACTTCACCATCGTGGCTTGGCCAAGGGAGGTGACCCCTTGGTCACCACCTCAACCATGTGGAAGAGACTCTGGGGAGGCTCCTGCTCCAAGGATCACACTCATCACAGCTTGGTTTTTCACTTCCCCAGGCCAAAGCCCAAGGCAAGTAGTCTCCGAAGAAGCCCATAGCTGGCCCCAGCGCCTAGAGTGGGGCTGGCTCCCAGCTGTGAATCTGAACCAAATGGAGCTGACCTGCTTCCACCTTCAGCCACAAGGCCAACCCTCCCTGGGGCTCGTGACAGTGCACGGGGCTGGGCAAAGTCCTGTCTGTTCTCTCTTCTTGCCTCTCTCTCTGGTGTGATCCAGCAACCTGCATCAGGCTGAGCCAGGGCTGCTGGACCAGAACCTTTGCAGCCTGGAAACCAGTTCATGGACTGTTCTGCGAGACAAGTTTTGGGGGGAGGGAGGGAGTGGTGTGTGTGTCTCAGCCTTCCCTTGCAACAGCTGTGATTTCCAGCACCAGTCTGGTCCCTTTGGTTTCCAGCATCAGCCCCAAAACTTCTGCAGTCCTTCTGCATCCTTGGCTGCCAGGACAGAACAGTGTGGGGATGGAGTGGAGGAATGGGGATGTTCCTTGCTGGCCATGCACTGTGCCGCTCCCTCACTGAGCCCAACATAGATGTTCCCAGGCAGAGCATGGCCGCTCTCTTGCCCTGACTTCCCTGCACTGTTTCCCCTCCTGCCTTTCCTTACCTGGGTAGAAACAGAGCCAGTAATGTGGCAGTGGCAGAGTGGGCAGTGATGTTGCACTCCTCAGGGACATTGCCCCTGTTCTTGGTCCCCCCCGGCCTGCCACTGTGCTCACAGCCTGGGCTTTGGGATGCATAAGCAGTGTTTGCTCCACTCTCAGGTATTTGCTGCTAGATCTGTTCAATGAAACAATTATGTGTGTCAGCTGCTTCTTTTCTTTCTTTTTTTTTTTTATCATGCTGTGATTTTGTTAAATAAAAAGAAAAAAAACAGTGGGTGTTTGACCTGTCTCGTGTTTGAGCCCAATGTCCAGTCCGGAGCATGGGGCATGCAGCCAGGGAGGGGCGTAAAGTGGTTTTCATGGGGGTGAAGGACACATTCTACAGCAGCTGGGCTGCAGGTCTCTTCTGGGGGGTCTCAGCACCGTGGTGAGGTGGACACCCTGCTCTTCGCTGTTTGGCTAGGCTGCCAGAGCAGGTCCCCAGGGGGTTGTACGGCAGAGATGGGGTGGGAGGGACCATGCCAGTGTTGCACCACCCAGCCCAAACCACTTCAGCCTCACTGGTGAGGCCACCAAGCTGGAGCGCCACAACTCTCAGCTCCCACAGGAGAGTAGGACATGGATGAAAAGCTGTGGTAACAGGAGCATTGTCCTTGCAGTGAAGGGAAACTGAGGCACAGCATGGACAGTCAGGAGTGGTGGTTGGCACCTGGGTGCTTGCTGGGTTGCAAGGGAAGGGAAAGAGTTTTTGGGGAAATGGAGGCAGGTGAAGACACCTGCTCCTGGACATGTCCGTGGGCAGCCCACCATCTCCTGCCCCTCATCACCAATGAGTTGGGAGTCTCTGGCCAGTTTCCTCCCAAGCCTTGGGTCTCCTGGGACTGTGCACTGGTCTTGCTGCCCCAAAGTGGCTTGATGTGTTCCCTTGGGAACTGCTCTTTTGCCCACACCATGCAATATTTATACAAAACCGTTCCGTTCAGGTGAAACATGGGTTGAACGTACACGGCGGGGGGTTGCATGGTCAACAGCCAGGCGCCATGCTCTCCTTCTAAAGACCACTGTCTTAAATATGACTGTTCACGTGGTTAAATTGTTTGCACTGTCCCTGGCCAGGTTTTGGTGCCAGCCAGCAAGCCTGGGCACAGGCTGGGAATGAGATGGCTTAGGGACTGTTCCTGACGGCAGGAGATGGCATCCCTCGTGGTGCAGCGGCTCGACTGTGCAAGCCAGGGGATGTGCAGGCACCTGGTGGCTTTTGCTGGGACGTGTTGAACACAAACTTAACCCTGGCCTTTTTGTACCCCTAGTCTGCTGGTCCCCTTGGCTGGTGGCTGGGTTTTCTTTTTCAGGTGTTCCCCGCTCTGGGGGTCCTCTCCTCCCTGGTACTTGTGCACTGACAATGCCCTGGGCTTGGCTGTTTCTTGGTGTGACTTTCCCAGAGTGCCAGCACATGTCCCAGCTCATTAACTATAGTGACAGCCCCAGCAATACAATCCCGAGGAGGAGGAGGCAGAGGAGGAAGGGTGGTATGGGAAGAGAGGCCAAGACAAACAGCGTGAGTCGGAAAAAAGGATAAACGGTGCTTGCTTGGGCAGAAGCTTTCCTGCTGCTCGCTTGGTGACCCGCGGGGGGGCCGCGGCTGGGGAGGAGGAGGATGCTCAGCATGGAACTTCACCGGGGCTGAGCTGCTGCAGCTGGTGCGGGTCCCTGAGCGGGACAGGGGCTGCAGGAGAGGCTTAGCCTGGGGTGGGTCAGGTTCATTCTTGGCTGCAGGCGACCCTGACAAGGAGCCTCCATGGTGTTCTGGCCCCATTCCTTGGAAAGCTGGGGGAGAAGGGGCTTGCAGTAATCTCTTAGATGTTGAAAGCAGGTTTATCTGTTTCCATCAGGGTTTGAGAGACTGCTTGTAAAAGAGCGGATGCTGCCGTTCATCACAGATCCCTGCCAAGTCCTTGTCTTCTATGGGTCTCAAGGATGTGGTGAGCCAGGCCCCAGCTCTGGCAGCAGGCTGCCCTTACCCCCCAGTGAAGGTCAGGAGGAGATGATGTCCTGGGCCAGGTACGTGGTCCTGGCTGGCTGTCCCTCCTCCAGCCCTGCGGCAGCTGTCCCTACTCCAGAGCCTAACTTTTGGAAATCTGTCAAAAAACAGCAGGGCTCAGTGCTTGGTAAAAACTATGGAGTTTTTCTGATATGAAATGTCAACAATCTCTTTAGAGGGAAGCAGCCACTTTCCTTGGAGAAAGCAGCTCGTCGCTGCCATGCCAAAAGCCTCGGGTCCCGGCAAAGAGCTGGGTTCAGTGAAGAATGTTGTGGGTCCTCCCGTTTCTCTGTCCCCAGCTGTCCCCTTCCTGCTCCTTGTTTACCGTCACTGCACTCGCAGGAGCTGGCGGGCCAGGATGGGGATCTGCTAATGGATGGTGCAGACATGCCCTCAGTAGATCAGAGGGGCTAAGTGCAGGGATCTCTTTGGTGTGAGGATTTCTGGAGCATTGGTTGTACCACCTGCAGTCCTTTACCCACATCTGGGACACCTATTTCACACGTCGTGGAATAACAAGGTGTTATAACTGAAGAGCTTTCCTAGAGGGCTAAGAAAACAGCCCCTCTCCTCACGATTGTACACAAGAACAGGAGAGAAAGGCAAGGCTCCATCTATGCAAGGAAACTGAGCATGCTTTGGGCCGTTCTCTAGCTGTCAGGTCTCATAGCCAAGGTCATGAGAGCATTCCTGTCTCTCCCAGGCGTGGTGAAAGCTGTCTCAGAGGCCTCCCAGGCTGCACTCAAGGGGCAAAAGACACAGCAGGCACAATCCGATGCAGTCTCAGGGTCTGACCTGGCATGAGCATTCCCAGCCAGGAGGTAGGATTGAAGGTCCGTAACAAAAACACTCGTCTGCTTCTCTATAGCTGGTCTCATTTGGTGCCTTTTGGGAGCTTTACTGGAACTGGTTCTGTCCCATGCCTCCAAAGAGGTTGTGTATGAGGGCTTTTTCTGCCACCACCATCCCCCATGTGTTGCACATGTTGCTCCTGAAGGGACCAGGGAACCTGCACCTCCACCCACAGGCAAGGTGAGTATCTCCGTGGGGGTAAAAAGCTACTCCCCCTTCTGCAGCCCTCACATGGCCTCTTCACATGGCTCCCTGGTGCAGAGGAGTCCATGGGAGCTGTGAGTATGTCATGGGCATGTTTACCAGTGCAAGGACCATCTGTACCCCACCCTGGTGGTCTCCTCTGCTTGATGCCAAGGCAAGGGGTTGCTCTCCATGGGCATAACTCCCTTGGCACTAGCTCTGGACCTTGCTGGCAGGGGCTCAGGGACCTGCCTGGATTTTTGTGAGGGGACGGGACATGTGGACGATTGGGAGGGGTGGGAACCCAGGTGAGGAAAAGCCCTTTCAGTCTTCTCCTGTTGCGCTGTTTGCTCTTGCCTAAACAATAACATGTGTGGGTGAGGGAGAGGATCCAGGCCTGGCACCTCTCCTCCCCAGGTCCCTGCTTGCTTCCCTTTCATTCCCAGCATGTCATCACCACTGCTGCTTGTCCGGACACTTTCTGATGAGATTTGTCCTGTGGGAAGATGTCAGCAGCCTTGACCAGACTGTGAGGCTCTGAGCATGAGCTGGTGCCATCCCTGCCACCCTCCTCCTGCAGCTGGACTCTCCCTGGCGGTATTGCCCAGCCTGCACCACCTCCATGGTCTTGCTTCTTGGGTTTCATCTCCGAGCCATGGACCTGTTGGAACAGGTCCAGCAGCAGGCCGCTGAAATGATCAGAGGGTTGGAGCACCTCTCCTATGAAGACAGGCTGAGAGAGCTGGGGTTGTTCAGCCTGGAGAAGAGAAGGCTCCGGGGAGACCTTATAGCAGCCTTCGTTTATCTGAAAGGAGCCTACAGGAGAGCTGGAGAGGGACTCTTTGTCAGGAAGTGTAGCGATAAGATGAGGGGTAATGGTTTTAAATTGAAAGAGGGGAGATTTAGATTAGACACCAGAAAGAAATTCTTTACTGTGGGGGTGGTGAGACACTGGAACAGGTTGCCCAGAGAAGCTGTGGATGCCCCATCCCTGGA
>JAOXJK010000019.1:11394721-11410366 GCA_025774025.1 Xenus cinereus | reverse complement strand
CCCAGAGAAGCTGTGGATGCCCCATCCCTGGAGGTGTTCAAGGCCAGGCTGGATGGGGCTTTGAGCAACCTGGTCTGATGGGAGGTGTCCCTGCCCATGGCAGGGGCGTTGAGACTCAATGATATTTAAGGTCCCTTCCAATGCTAACCATTCTATGATTCTATGATTCTATCACTGGAGCAGGGGACCAGGGTACTTTTCCTGGCCTGGGTCCCTGGAGTCAAACTGAGCCCAGGAGCTGTCTGATCTGGTGACTGTTGTGCCCACACAGGGCTCTGCTCTGTGCTTGTGTAAGCTGCAGGGACTACAGCTCATTGCAACATCAGCTCAGCCACCAGCCAGGCGCACCCTTGCCCAGATCTCAGGGGTCAGAGCACCCTTTGGAAAGGGAGGGTGCACCCATCCTCTCTGCCCTCAGATGCACTCATCTTCCCTTTACGCACAGTAGCAGTAAAAACTGGAGATTAAAGAGAAAACCAGGAGGACAAGCAAATATGAGACTTGTCCCGCCGCCAGAAGTCTCTGGAAAGTACCTTCCCCGTTACCCATCCCTCTCAATGAACCGGTAGGCAGTGATGGGATGCTTAATGCCATTTATGTGGCACTCCCCACCTTTCCCTCCTGATTTCCTGCTTAGTTGTGCCTTTAGGGAAGGTTTTCTCTGCTCCTCGTGGTGTCACTCCTGGGCAGGAGGCTGGAGGGGTCTCCCTCCCTTTCTCAGTTGCTCTGCAGCCACAGCAAAATGCCATGGCTGCATGGCAAAACATAGCTGGGTCTGTTGAACATTGAGGTGAGGTGGCACCACCCGGCACAGATCGCAGGGATGGGGCTTGGAGGGGACTAATGAAGACCTGGGAGCTCCCTGAGCTCTGCTTGGGAACAGATGGGAGGGATAACCACGGGGCAAGAACTGGGCAAAGACAGCAGCAAAGAAAAGATTCTGGAGCACCTCATGAATTTGGGAAATTGGTGTGCAGCCTGAGGCTGGCTGGGAGGCATTAAACCCGTAAGCATGAAAAACCTTTCCTGGTCTAGGGTGGAAAGGGAGAGCCGGAAGACTTCTAGCCATAAGGCAGACTCAGAGGCTCTTCCTGTGATCCTTGTTTAGCTCTATCACGTGCAAACCTCTACTCTTGGGGTCTCCCCGCCCCTCTGTCTGTTTGACCCCATGCTGCCTAGTTTTCTGCCCATTTTCTTTGTACCCTTCTGCCCCAGGCTTTGCCTGAGTGGTGGCTATTCTGTGCCTATCCAGAAGGATTTGGCAGCTCTGTTGTGTCACCACAGATGTGCCAGGTGTGGTATGGCTGCTCGGCTTGGGAGAATCACCCTCTCCAGCCTTTGGTATGCCTCCTCCACAAACACATCTCACTCTTCTCCACTTTCCCACAGAAAGCAATATTTTCTTTCTTGCAGATGTTTTGGCTGGGAAAATCCCTTCTCTGCTGGGCTGTGCACTGACTGTCCCCAAACTGCAAGGACACAACTGTGTTTACATGCATGTTCCTTAATTTTGTTTAAATTATTAAGCCATGACTTTCTCTGGGAGGAGAGAAAAACTGAAAAGGCGCACTTATTATCAGTAGCCTTGTGGGCTGCTGAGGTGGTCTTTGGTGAAGAAATCAAGTGCTTTCCTTGAAAGACCCTGCAATTTGTACTTTCCCACCTTTTATTTAGTTGACATGGCTTCTGGAAAGGCACCACTCAGCATTTACAGTGATGAATGACAGCCACTGCATTGCAAAGAACAAAAGCAGAAGTGTCCCAGATGCGTTACAGATACAGATTTGTCCTCTTCTCACAGTGCTTAGTTTCATTTCCCAGCTACTGCACAATGCTCTAGCATCCTCCTCTGCCCCTGCCAAGGCCAGCTACCCCAGGGAATTCCCGGTGTCAGAGCCTGCAGGGCTGTGGGTTTCATTGCCTGCCTGGAGAGAAAGAAGGGCTGAAGTCCGCTGGGCTGATCCCTGGTGTTCCCGAAGGCTGCGTCCCTGCTGTGGAAATGGCTTTTTGGGTGAGCCTTTGGGATTCGGTGGGCTTGGGCAAGGGCGGTAGGTCCTGGAGGCGCTGGCCCTCAGCTCTGTACTTCTCACCTGGGGCAGGGAGGCTCTGCCCTGTGTGCATGGCATCACCCTGTGTCTCAGCACAGGCACGAGGAGCAGTAGATATTTTGCAGCGTGAGAGGGGATGGTAGGAAGAAAGCTCTCCCTCTGCCTTGGCCCGGTTTCAAGACGAACCGCTCGCTAGCCCTGCTGCTAGCAAATCCAATGCAGGTGGCTTGTTGCAAAAATTAGCATCTCCTGGCATGCTCGTGTTTAAAACTGTGTTAGTGCAGACTAAAGCAAAAAATCACCACAAAGAAGCCATTCGTGAGTCAGCCTCATTGCAAGAGGTGCTCAGATCTCCAGCCCAACTTGGCAGCTGGTGCAGTGGTAATGAATGGGAGAAACAGGGGCTGTGTTGTGGCTGTTGGGATGAGGACAAGTGGGTTTGCTTTGCCACTGCATCCAGGCTTTGTCCCCTTCTGTCCTGGCAGGGACAACTGTTTTAATTTATAGAATCATAGCATGGTTTAGATTGGAAAAGGCCTTAAAGGTCATTGAGTTCCAACCCCCCTGCCATGGGAAGGGACACCTCCAACTGGCCCAGGGGCTCAAAGCCCCATCCGGCCTGGCCTTGAACACCTCCAGGGATGGGGCATCCACAACTTTCCCGGGCAACCTGTGCCAGTGTCTCACCACCCTCATAGTGAAAATTTTGTTCCTGATATCAATCTAAATCTACCCTTTTCCAATCTGAAGCCATTACCCCTTGTCCCATCACTACATGCCCTTGTAAAAAGTCCATCCCCATCTCTCCTCTAGGCCCCCTTCAGATACTGGAAGGCTGCTATAAGGTCTCCTCAGAGCCATCTCTTCTCCAGGCTGAACAACTGGAACTCTCTCGGCCTGCCTTTGTAGGAGAGGTGCTCTAGCCCTATAATTATCATTGTGGCCCGAATTTATCTCTGACTTTTCATCCGTGAGGATTTTGGGCATCACTAATGAGTAATCTTTTAATGCAGGAGTTAATTAAGTCAGTCTTGGTGGGAAAGGTGATGCCAGATGGGACAAGTGGGCTCTGGAAAGGTGTACACCCACTTGGGTGACAGCAGTGAGTTTAATCAGAGGTCTGGATGACCTGGCCTCTAAGCACAGGCTGAAAGAACTTGGGTTTACCCTGATTCCAGGAATGGATGGGATGGTCCCCTAGTGCACAGAAGGATGCTGCAAAGAGAAAGTGAAAAAAGTACTCTCTGAGTTTACTTCTCATAGGTCAAGAAACCACAAGGTTCCTTGGGGTCAGACTTTAGGGGGAAATTCCATTTAGCAGGAAGAAGCAGCTGAAGAAATGCTACATCTCCATTGCTGGAAACTTTTATGGTTAGACCAGTGTTTGTCAGAAAGCTGTAAGTAGTACTGACCCTGGCTTAGCACAGGATGGATTAGATGATCTGGGACAGTCCTTCCAAATCCTTTTTCCCCCTGTTATTCTGGTCTACCAGGTTTCTAGTGGGTGAGGTGGACTTCCTCTGCCTTATGCTGTTCCTCAGAGGCTGGATGAAGCCACAGTAACCATGACCTTGGAACCTCTCTAGAAGGTGGAAGTGGGAGGATGGAGTCACACTCTCTTTTCCCCACTCATTTGTTGGGTGCTTGGTGTGAGGCGGCCCATGGCTACAAAAAGCCTTTGTCCCTGGGTGCAAATCCAGGAACCGACCTGCTGCCCATGTGATGAAGGTGTCTTGGTAGCATGGGGAGAGATTAGCAAACTGGGCTGAAGGAAGCAGATCTTGTGTTGCATTCATGAGCCCTCTTTGAAGCTGAGCAGGCTGGGCAGTTGCTAATAGTAAAGCGTGAACCATCAGCGGTGAAAAACAACATCCTTGCTGTCACCATCTGGGCCACATGCTAGCGTGCTCCTGGCAACGGCCTTGGCAGCCTTGGCTCTGTTTTATCAGAGTACTTTGAGTTTGGGTTTGAGAAAACAAGAAAGCAACCCAAAGAGAGAAAAGAAAAAAGCTCTTCAGGGTGAACGCGTAGCCAAAGAGTTTAGCATCAAATGCCTTTCGAAAGCAGCTGTGGAGCCTTGCTCTGAGATAAATAAAGGCTGGTTTGAGGCTGGAGAGCTAGCTGGCAGGACACACTGTTCCCATCTTGCCAAATGCTTCCCGGACCACCTGTCCTTGCAGGGCTGGGTTCCCCGCAGAGCTGCCGGGAGCTGCCCTGGTGCCCCATGCTCTGGTGAAGCCGCTGGGTCTGTTGCCAGGATCCTGACGCTCAGCCCAGGCTTGGAGCAGGGGCATGGCTCGGGGTGATCTTGAGGGGTCCTTTCTCTCTGTGGAGAGCTCAGACAGCTGGAGACCTTTCCACCTGGTGGTTTATCCTCATCTTTGTGAGGGTTTTGAGGATTTTTGAGTGGGAGGCAGCCGTGAGAGTTTGGCTGGCAGGAGACATGTGCTGCCTGGCCCCCTGGGTAGTACCAACTGGAGGCTGTGGTTTTGGGTCGGTGCAAGGTCTGAAGCATCTGAGTCAAGGGAATTTTAACCAAAGCGGGCCCCAAAGTGTCTGTGCTCAGTGCTTTAACAGAAGGAGGAAGGGCTCAAGCAGAAAACATCTGGAACAAGATCAGAAGGCAGACGCACTCCTAAACAAAGGAGATACATGGCCTTGGAGGAGAAAACAGACATGTAAATGGAGATGGAGGGGGCCAGCAGCAGGTTGGGTTTCTCTGAATCTCATTTGTTTTCCTTGTGCTGCAACTGTCTAAAGTAAATGCTGGGGGGCTGTGGTGTGCCAGAACACGCCGGGGCCATTCATCATGGGCTGTGCTGGCAGTTGGGACAAGTCCGTGACGAGCAGAAGCTTTCAGCTATCCAGAGGGGCTCTGACTCGTTTGTATTGAGTTTTGAGGCTACAGCCTTTCCCATACCGCATGCAGGCAAATGCAGGGAGAGAACAACTTCTTTCAGCAGGGCATTAACCCCTGCAAATGTGACCCTGAGGTGCTTTTCTACAAGGGCTCTGGCTGGGCTTCAGGAGGGTCATTGCTCTCTCTTCTCCCAGAACCCCTTCAGTTCAGTTCGGGAAGGAATGTCTCCTGGTCCGGATCTCGCCCCTTGTAGGTTTTTTTTGGTTGCGCTCACACAAGCTTTCTGGGTCAGTTCTTTCCAGTCTGGACAGTCCCAATCCACTCACCATTGCTTCTTCTTTTCCAGAAGCCACTCTCCTGTTCTGGACAGTGTGTCTGAAGATGGAGGGCAGGTAGTTCTGCAATGATTTGATATAGACCCGCTACTAAGGGCTTTCTCTGAAAGCCAGGAGATCGAGCCTGTGTACAGCTCTGGTGTGAAGAGAGTCTGCAGCTCCACGACACACCTATGTGGGCCATCAGGGACAGCACAGGCAGAGTGATATGTAGAAATTCCCAAGTGAGTCCTTTTCTCAGCTGCTTGCAAAGGGAGCTGGAGGAGGCCACAGTGGCTGGGTCTTTGGGGGCTTCCCCATGGAGCAGGTCTGTGCTGCCCCAGGGGCAGCATCTTCCTTCCCAGCCTTCCTGTGGGATGCTTCTGTCCAAGGATTTCCAGGCAGAGGATGACCACGGCCAGGAAAAAGCCATCAAAGAGAGTAAATCTGGAGTCTGCGGGGGCAGAGCCACCAAGAGTGCAAAGGCAGCACAGGGCAGGGGAGCTGGGGAAGTCTCTGGAGCAAATAAGATATACCAGGTTGGTATTCCTACCAGGGCACAGCGGCACAGAGTGGAAAGTCCCTGGCTGACTCTTCTGTGTCTGATAAGGCAGACTGGCTCCATGCCCTGCCAAGGAAGGACCTGCTTGTGGATCCTTTTTTACGGGAAACGGAGGGGAGACTTGGAAGGATATCAGCCAGAGAGATGGGAAAAGGAAAGGCAGCCAGACCTTTCCTTCATGCTGCTCCATGCACAGCCACCGTGTTAGCCGGACCCCTAAATTGTTGGGAGGTCCTGGGTAACAGGTCCAGGAATTCTCTTCTGCAGTCTGGGAGTATAACACTGGGGCCTTTTAAGTCCCTGAGCTCCCCTCACTTCTCCTAATGCTACCACGCTCCCCTTAGAAGTGCACTGCTCCCCACCACTGGAAACCCTGAAAGTCTATTAAATCACAGAATCACAGAATCATTTAGGTTGGAAGAGACCCTTGGGATCATCGAGTCTAACCATCTACCCTACTCTACAAAGTTCTCCCCTTTCACCAGAAAGCTTCCTTCTGCTTCAGGCAGGCTGACCCAGGAACCCTCCTCACTTTTGGTTTGAAACACACTGCTCCCAGCCCATTACAGCACTGCCAGGGCCAACCCAACTGCCCTGTGCTAATGTTTTCCCCAGGCCTGACAAGAGATGTGTCCATTCCTGAAATGACGAGGTTGCAAGTTCAAAGTAAAGGGGACTGCCCATTTCACACCCTCTGTAGATAAGCCATGGAAATGTGCAGCGCAGGGTGCTGGAGGGGCTCAGCCAGGGGCTGGATAAACCCATCACAGGTGGGTGTACATGGGTACCATGCAAGCTCCAGCTGGGGAAACTCCTGTGCTAGTGACTCCTGGGTGCTGGGAGGGCTTGGCAGGGAAGGGCGACTCTATATTTGCTCTGTTTCTTGAGCTTTTTCTTATATATCTAGTAGTGGCCTCAGATGGAGAGAGAGGCAGAGTGATGCAGCCTCTGTCCTGTCCCAGCGCTGCTGTTCTTGGACTGTCTCCTCTGCCCTTTGCACTGCTAAATTTCACCCAGTATCTATAACATCCACTTATTGTGTAAAATATATTGCCACTGCTCTGAATCATCAGAGAGTGTCATTAACCTGCTCCCACCTTTCGTGTTGATGACCCGTGACCAACCCCCTGGGGTCCTGGGGCAGCTCACCAGTGGACTGAGACCCATAGTTGCTTCCTTTACTTTTACCCTGATTGCTGTAGCCATCTCTCACCCCTCAGCAAGCCTGGGACAAGGGATACCAGCAGAGGTTCTTCCCTGTCCTTCATCCCCCAGGAGGTCTTCACCTACCCAGTGTTTCTTGCATCCTGAGGAAGCAGCTGCAGATAGAGAAGCCGTGATGGCTGTCCGGGAGTGAGCGTGCCGGTCCTTTGACCTCCCGTCCTGCGGGAACAAGAGCTCTCCTGGCTCCCTGCCCTGTCCTAGCAATGCTTAACCGAATGTCCCTGCCTCCCGAAAAATCCCAGCCAGCAGAAAAAGGCAGCCACCCGCCGGGAAGCAGAAGGAAGGCACCACCGAGCCTCCTCTTTGTCTTTGTTCGGGCAGGCAAAGTCCAAGGCTAGCTGTCACACAGAGACATTCCCGTCCATGGGTGTGAGCCAGCACATCCCGGAGACCCACAGGAACTGGCAGCAGAGAAAAAAAAAACAAGCTGGAGAGGACTTTGCCTGAGGGTATCCAGGGGAGCCCAGGGCTCAGGACATGATGCATGAGGTTGGGTGGTCTTTGTGTGCTCCCTGTGCCTCTCTGCTCACTGCAATGAGGCCCTCCAGCTCCTTACAGCAGAGAAACAGAGAGGTCCTGGCTGCCCAGGGAGGTTGGTGGGAGCAGGTCTCATATGGTGTTTGGGAGCAGCCCCGACCACATCTGGTGCTGACTGCAGAGTGAAAAACTGCTGATGGGTCACTCCAATCCCTTTTAAGTATTTTGTGATTTGGTTGTTGCTTGTGCGTTGTTGTTTTGCTTTTTTTTTTTCATTTAAAAAGAGAGTGATTTTTGGAGACAGGGATGCTTGGGGCAAACCTGGCAAGCCTCAGACACGGGCACAAAGTAATGGAACCTCCATCTAAATCTCTTGGGGCTGTTGTTGCTCTACCCCAAACACCATTTCTGGGGCAAGAGGATTCATGGTCATCTTGTGGAAAATCATCTCTTGTCAGTCACCAGCTTGTTCCACAGTGGAGAAGCAGCCCCAGCAGAGTGGCTTGCCGCTGGCCTGTGTTGGAAAGTTTATCAGGCTTGAAAGGCTGTGAGATCTAGATCTGTTTAGCCTGGAGAAAAGAGGGTTGAGAGGGGATGTCATCAACACATCAATATCTAAGGGGCAAGTGTCAAGAGGATGAAGCCAGACTCTTTTCAGTGGTGCCCACCGACAGGACAAGGGTCAACAGGCTCAAGCTGGAACACAGGAAATTCCATCTCAACATGAGGAAAAACTTCTTTACTTTGAGTGTGACAGAGAACTGTAACAGGCAGCCCAGAGAGGGCTGGGAGTCTTCTTCTCTGAAGATGTCCAAAACCTGCCTAGATGCCTTCCTGTCCAGCCTGCTCTGGGTGAACGTGTTTCGGCAGCGGGGTTGGACTAGATGGTCTCCAGAGGTCCCATCCAAGCCCTACAATTCTCTGATTCTGTGATTCTGTGATCAGGTAGACAGGGTTGCAGCTCTGAACTCTGGGAGCACCGCAGCTGAGGGGGAATGACCTTTCAGACCTCTGCTTCTCAGTGACATTGGAATTATCCTGCTGCTGTGGCCCTGCCATGGTCTGTGTGTGTCACTCAATGTCCCTCTCCTCTGTCCTTGTGTAACGGAGTGAGATGAGCTCTTCCACTCATTGCCTGCCTGGTCTGTTTAGATGAGATTTTAATATCTTCAGGGTCTAATGTAGGTCTGAGTCTCTGGACACCTCCCATGAGAGTCATGGTTCCTACATGGTTTGGACAGGCACATGTGGCTGACATATCCCTGTGGTCTGAGTGCTCCTTGCAGTGCGCAGGAAACCCAAGCCATGGTGCGAGTGTTGGCACTGCTCATGGCAATGCTTCAGCGCTCTCTTCTTTCCCTCTCTACTGTCCGGAAATCCCAGGAAAAGACTGCCACATTCCTCCTGGCCAGAGGAGCTCTGCATAGGCCAAGTAGCACTTGTCTTTGCTGGAGACATTATCTCAAGGACTCTGTGATGTGCTGGGATGGGTCCACAAGCCTTGCCCCCCACAGCTCCCTTCTCTCACAAACACCGAACAAGGAGAAACCATCCCCCAAACCTCCATCAGCGCCAGTAGTGGCTGCAGGGAGGCAGGGGGAACAAAGAATAGGAGACCTGTGACCTGCTGCTTATGATAAAAGAGCTTGCACAGCACACAGCAAACATGGGAAAAAGCCAAAACCTCCATCCTGGTGGGTTTCTGCTACTGTTTTTTTTTTTAATCTCCCATGCTGGTACATGTAAGCCTGCGTCAGTTCAGAGCTGACATCACATCAGTGCTCCAAACACATTCCCTAGTGCCATTCCCTGGGATCGTCCCTGCTGATGCCTGAAAATACACCTCACCCTCCTTGCGTTCCTGGCTGGTTGTTACCAGGTGGTTGCACGGCCCATTGTACCCGTGTGAGGACACTGAAAGCCACCTGCTTTACAGCCAGGGATGGGGCAAGTGCATGCCAGCGACTACTTCCCAACTAATCAAGGATGTTTTCCGGAGAGCTCTGAGCCATGCACAGCTAATCCCTCACACCAGCGCCATTTACCTCCGCAGCAAAATAAGCTGCTGATTATGCAGCAGCAGATTAAAGGGCTTTTAATATCTTTATTGGGTACAAGATACACAGACTCGGCCTGGTAACTGTCTTCAAGGAAAAAAAAAAGTGAAGGTAAATCTAAATGACTAAGGGAGAGCTCGGCTCTTTATCCCCCTTTTTACAATCCTCTCAGGTTTGCAGATTACACAGCCCGGGGCACACTTGCGTAAATATTCCCAGTGACACGATGCGGGTTCATATCCTTGAAGGGAACCTTGCAATCCCCACGTCATAGTCTTGCCCTCTCTCTTCGTGCATTGCCCATGATAAATTGTCCTGTGCTACTGGTGGGTTGTGTGGCTGGAGAGGTTCTTTGTCACTCTGCATCCAGAAGCAGCCAGCAGAGGGACAACGAGAATTAAGTCTTCTCAGGAGAGATGTGTGACATCGGAAGTCCAGATCCTAGAGACACCAAGAGGCCCGGCTTCCCTTGGTGTGACAGGAGCGAAACCTGACATCCATCTGGGCAGCAACCGCTCCTTGCACCTCGTGGGGTTTCTGCTGTTGCCCATCATCCCCATCCTCCTTGTGTGCAGCTGTCTTATTTGGCTTTTCTTACTTTCTAGATCCCAGCTGTGCTTTGAGGAAGAGTATGGGGATTATTATACCAGGGGGAATCACAGTAGTGGTCGCTGTGGGCTGTGCTGGTGCTTGTACAAAGGGAACTTGCACTTCCCTTTGCAGCCAGTGCCCCAGCAAAGGCCACAGATCCTTTCTGGGTTTTTGTTTGTTTTTTTTTTTTTTCTTCAAAGTGGCTGTCTTCAGGAGGAAATGAAAGCATGACCCTTCAGGCACCGGTACCCTTCCTCTGGGCTCCAGACCCTAACCAGTTCTTAAATCTCTCATGGGTTTCCAGCCCTGCAGAGCAGGGAGCACTACAGAGGTGAAGCAGGCCTGCAAATCACCTGCCAGGTCTTCACCATGGATCCTCAGGCCACAGCTGAGGAACTGCTGCATTTAAGGGCTCATGATGTGAAAGGGTAGAGAAAGAGGTTACCAACTACAGAACTTGGCCCTGGAGCAGAGCCAACGTACTTATGCAAGAGGAATAAGCAGACAGCTAAAATCCCGCAGGAAGCGGAGCCCGCTAACCCACTGCAGGGTCTGGGCCACCAACAATGCCGACTTCTTCATCTTTCCTCCAGTATGAGGCTTCGGCCTCTTCCCCTCCCGTCAGGCCACAGCAGGCTGCCATCCCGGAGATGGCGGCGCACAGATTGTACTGCATTGTCTTCCATTTACCCTCCAAACGGGTCCCTTAACTCAGCAGTTACCTTTAGACATTCTACAGGCAAGAATCTGAACTTCTCGACTGTCCCAGTGCCCCCTGAAGACATAGTGGTGCCCACTGCAGGGCATCAGGGCTGCACGGATGACAGCAACTGAAGCAAATATCCCCTTGTGCTGGAACACCCTTGGCATCGCTCCTGGCAGGTTTTGTTCCAGGTCAACTAGCCTGGACAGTTGACCCCAAGGGTGGGCATCATTCCCAACACACTATTTGGGAGCAGCAAAGGAGGGTGAAGAGAGTTTAATAGGATGGAGGCTGGCTGTCACCTGCTCGTTGGCCTATAGCTGGAAAGCAGTCCCCAGCAGAGCTGATTTCCTAGCCCAGATGTAGCTGGAGGGTCCCTGCTCTTCTCTGTGCAGTGTTGGTTTCTGCTTGATGCTTCTGATGGGGTTCCCTGTGTGTCATGGTGGGTTATTGCCTTTACCCCTCTGGAGAGCAAGGTCAGCTGAATCTGGGGAGCTGCACACAGAAGAAGCGTTTTCTCAGCCCCCTCAGCCACCTTGCTGGCTTATGACTTTTGCCCATCACCTGCTGAGGGATCTGAACCAACACAAAGGGGATGCACAGCCCCACAGACCCCAGCACAGCCCCTTTGCCTCTGCCACCACTGCCCCACACCACTCACATGGCCAAGATGCTCTGATAGGCCACACAGAGAGAGATGCAGGTCCTTACCCAGAGTAGCTCCTTGTAGCTTCACCAGCATTTCTGAAGCATTGGCTGCTTCGTATTTAAAGGACATTCTCCCCTGGCAGCACCAGGTGAGGGACATGGATGTTGCCCTGCAAGCAGGAGGGGACATGGCTCCCAGTTTGTTCCAGAGCCCCTGGCTTGCTGGTTAGCTTGGGACCATGTGACACCAACATGAAAGGAGGGTCCAGCCTCCAGGTGTCTGAGATAGGGGAAAAGCAAGGATGGGGAATGAGGGGGTGCCTGCCATGGCAGCCTGTCACCGTTTAGAGATGCTATGCAGAGGCGGGAAACATTTGCTTGGTGACAACCACCCAGGATGAAAAACCCAGAACCTTGAGCCTACAGAGAAGGGTCAGAAGTGCTCCCAGGACCTGGATGGGAAAGCTGGCATCAGGCACACATCAAGGCAAAGATGTGACACCCACTGTGACATCAGACAAGGGGATTTGTCCATTCCTTGATGTCCTCAGGTCAGCAGTGAGGGTCAAACCCTCCTGGTTCTGTACATCCCACCTTCATGAGTGATGCAGCCATGTCTGTGCTGAACTGCTGCTCTGCTGCTTTCAGAGACTGTGAGTTTGGCAATGGGATGGGGAAGCCTCAAGCCACAGAGACACACCAGAGCCCACACCACCCATGTTGTCACTGCTTCTGCCCTGATCCCACATCCCCAGGCATCATCAGCACACACCAACACAAGGGCTGGCAGGGAGCCCAGCTATGCTGGAGGGAGCCAGAAGGGCTTTATACCTGCTCTCCTCGTGGTTCAGTGGTTGTCGTGATGGGTCAGTGGCTTGCTGCCCTGAGCCACATGCTGCAGACCAGCTCCAACAAACAGCTCCTTCAGTTTCTGTTCCCCAGTCACCCTCTTCCTTTCATTTTTCACATCTTTCTCTTTGATTACAAATAGCCCTGAGAGGGACTTCCCAGCCCTCAGGGAGGAAGAGGCAATAATCTCTTCCTGAAGGAAGCGGCCAGGATGCCTGAAGGACCCTTCTCACCCAAGAGTAAATGAAACTAAACAAAGTCCCCGGGCAGGAAACAATGGAGGCAGCAAGGGCAGAGGAAGCTGCCAGGAACAGGGCTCCCAAGCACCCTGGGGAGGAAACAGAGCTGCTACTGCTAGCTTATGGGGTCTGCCACTGGGAACCCGGCCGTTGAGGTTCCCTGGTGCTCCTGTCCAAGCACTGCTGAGCTCTGGAGACCCAGTTGTGCCTCAAAATGCTGTCGAATGGCCATGATTCCCGGTCAGGGACTCCAGGGACCGCTTTTAGCGGGATTCATGGATTCACGGATTTGACAGAGTTGGAAGGGACCTCTAGAGATCATCTAGTCCAACTCCTCTGCTAAAGCAGGATTGCCCAGAGCACATCACTCATGAATTGCTACTTCTCATTCTGTAGCTCTGCACTGGAGACGGCTGCCATCCCCTCTGGCCACCCAGAGGTCTTTGCTTTAGAAACAAAACCTGCCTCTTAAGAGACCATCTTCTTCCCTTCGGTGAAGGTACCTACATGGTGGTATGGGTGATCTGCAGGAAGATCTGCATTCAGTGTCCTTATCCTTCGCTGGTGCTCGGATCTGCTGATCCTGTGGCAGCTGGGGTTGTGCCCTTCCACAGACCCTCTCCTCCACACAGGACAGACACAGCTGAGATGACACACTTTTCTCTCAGCATTGGCTAATTGGCTTGATTTGTCCATATTAAACATTTACCATCCACAGTTAGCTCCTTCATCAGCTATGACACATCCTGTTTAACCACACAGCGATATTGCAGCAGTGCCAGAGCCAGCAGCAAGCGCTCAGAAAACTTCTGCACAAGGTTAACACAGAGACCATGAGAAAATCTGGGCCTGAATTCAAACAAATTTACACAAGCCTGGAAATGCATCTGAGCTGGCAGAAGATCTTAGACAAGTGTGCGCATTCACCTGCACAAGTCTTCATCCCTGCCTCCTTTATTTATATCCAGGATAATGGCTTGCCTGTGGACCTGGGGGCTTGCAAGGAGGAATGAGCACACATTTGGCTTGCAAACCACAGTGTTAATTAATTCCCAGCAAAAGCTTCTGGGTTTCACTTTGTGGCTGTGGAAGTTCAAGGTGATACCCATGGCAAGTAGATCCCTCTCCTGCATGCCCGGGGTGCTCAACCCCACTGGCACAGGGTAGGGGATGGGTCTTCCAGGACCAGGGAGAAACCAGGCAGGTGAGAAAGGAAAACAATTTAAGAAATGTCAGAGAAAATAAGATGAGGAGTACACCAGGGGTCCCTGCCTCCTCCAGCCCCATTCCTAAGCAGCGTCAGGCCTTTGCCTCCAGGGTTTTGCGCTCAGGGTTTTCTTAGCCTCCTCTCACAGGAGACATCAGACAAGTGATTCCCCGAAAGGCTGTTTTGAAGGCAATGTTTGCCATCTAGTGGGAAAACAGGGTCTGGGCACCCCGCTTGCCTGCGGGCGACTTGAGGCAGGGCTTGAGGTTGTTTAGGCAGGAGCTGGGGGCCATGTTCTTCCTAGCCCATAGCTGGGCAGTAGCTTCCAGCCCCAGCAGGGAGCTCTGAGGAGGAGGGAAACTGGGAGAGGTGGTGCTGGCTCATCGTCCTGCAGGCAGCTCACTGGGCTCTTTGCAGCTAGCCATGGATGCCTGTCTGAGTGTGGATCCCCAGCCCAAGCCCTTGGAGTGGTCCCTGGCTGTGTTGGTGCCCAGCAAATGTAGGGAGTTGAAAGAAGTGCTCTGGAGTAGGAGAGAAAGCATGATGCCCTGAGCAAATAGTGTCTTCCAGGTCAGCATGCCCCTGGGGACTGGTGGCCCTCAGGCTGGCATCCTCCTGGGAATTCCTGTATTCCAGATCACCATCCTCTTGGGGATCAGTGCCTTCTAGATTGTCATCCCAGGCATTCTCCTGGGAATCAGCACCCTTCCAGGTCAGTATCCTCCCCAACATCAGTGCCTCCAGGTCATCATCCTCCCCAGTATCAGTGCCTTCCATGTCAGTCTCTTCCCGACTGCTGGTGCCTTCCAGGTCAGCATCACTCTGATGATTGGTGCTTTCCAGGCCAGCATTCCTGTAGGGATCAATGCCTTCCAGGTCAGAAGATCCTCCTGGGGATCAGTCATCATCCTCCAGGAAATCTCGGGTGTAGACACAGACCTGGCACTTTCAGCACCACACCACCTCCAGATCCATCAGTATGGAGGTGACTATGCCAGCGCCCAGTATGTACATGGAGCTCAGCTGCTGTCATATCTGGCAGATCCCCCAGCTTGGAGCAAAGGCTGAGGGTTGTTTGTGTGCTGGGAGGGCCTCATGTGTTGTAACCCTGCAAAGCCACATGAGACTCCCAGAGTCACATTTAACTCTGGGCCATCGCTTTCAGGATGCAGAGAAAGGTCCAGCTGTACAGGGATGTCTGTCTGCCCAGCGCCTGCTCAGTGCAACCCTGACAACCTGGGGAGCACTGGAGTCGCCCAGATGGTTGAGGAACTCCTGCAAAGGGCTGGGCCATGCTGTTCACAGCCGCTCCTTGCTTGGTCTGCCCCTGCAGAGAAAGCAGCTGATGTGGCAGTGGAGGCAGAGGACCCCAAGGTGCAGCAAGTGGGAGAAGAAGTCATGGAGGCTCCCTGTCCCTCCCCAGGGCAGCTCCCAAAGTGTGTCCTGCTCTGTTTCAGGCCCTGCAGCTCTGGAGGCAGGTGGAGGAGAAGATGGAGTTTCTGCCATCTTCTCCTGTGAGCAAGTGACACGGCAGCTTCGAGGAGATACGGTCCTCACGCTGCACAGCAGAGGAGGTGTGTGCACAGGGAATAGGCAGTGGGCCCTGCTGTGAAAAGCTGCATGTGTCCCCCAGTGCCACCACACTTCATGGCAGGCAACAAAACATTGGGAGCTCTTGCTTGGACAACAGGACTGTTTTCAGTAGGAGAGTCCTGGGCTTGGTGAGCTCATTTGGAGAGCTGCTGCTGCTCTGAGGAGGGAACAGCCATGTCCCGAGAGCATCAAGAGCTGATAAAGGGTTAAGTAGTTGGTTATTTCTGTCATAGATAAGGTGTAAAACCTTAAAGCAGTTTGTCTTAGTTTTGA
>JAOXJK010000019.1:11369195-11382011 GCA_025774025.1 Xenus cinereus | reverse complement strand
CCGCCCCAGGCAACACACAATGCCTTAGTAAATGACCCTCCTGAGCATTGCCAAAACATAGCCACAACCGAGCATCGCTGCGGAGAGAAGAAGCAGGGCAAGCCCTTCCTCGGCCACAAACAAAAGGGGAAGGAGCCGCAGAGCAAGGGGAAGACCCGGAGCCCTCGCCCGCCCCGGGTGCAGCGGGGTGGCAGGGGGCCAGGAGCTCCGGGCCAGGCAGAGCAGCAAAACAGCCTGCCCAGAACGGATCCCCTTACTTCTGGCAATCAAATTCCCTCGCCGAGGGGAAAAGAGGCGTGCAAATGAATGCACACGCACGTGTGCTGCCAGGCCATCTCCCTCAGCGGCCCCATGGATGGGCACACATGTGGAGAAAGCATCCCTCTATGCTGGCACCGATGGTGACACATCCCGGGGACAGAGAGTCCCGGGACAGTGGTCCTGGACCCGAGCCGGGACAGAGGGAACAATCAGAGCTTTTCTTCCTCCTGGCATGTTAATCCCGGCCCGAGAGGCGTCTGCCACCCGCCCAGGGCTGGGTGACTTCTTGTGGCCATGGTCGGGGCAGAGGGACCCAGCTCAGCCTGGGGCTGTGGCTTGGTCCTGGCAGGGAGGGCAGAGGTGCCAGGCTCTGCTCCCTCGGCACAGGATGCTCTCATCACCGGCACAGCCAGGGTGACCAGACCGTGCCTGGCACCCGTGGGTATGAGCCAGAAACACAAGGTGCACCTCTCCATCCTGCACCGACCCACTGGGGACCATTTGAGCTCATCCAAAAATTTCTGGGGAGCTGCGGGGAGAAATCCCGCCCTGAGCCCCTTCCTGCATCCAAAGCAAAGTGCTGCGAGCCAAAAACATCCCCCAGACTCACAGTCATGTGCGCTGGCACCAATGCCCACGCAGGGTGTGACAGTCCCCCAGCACAGCCGCTCTGTGCCATGCCCCCGTCGTGGCCTGGCAAAGCCCGACGCAGATTCCTGGGGGAGGACAACTTTCCATTGTGTTCGGTGCTTTGAAAGACAGCGGGTTGGGGTTTCTTCGGGTTTGTTTTTTTTCTTTTTTTTTGCTTTGCTTCATTTGAAGTTGCTCTTCAAAGAGAATGAGCCGCACGCAGATCCAGGGGGGGTGGTGGTGGGGACACAAGCAGATGATGCCGTGCCGCAGGGCTGAAGATGGCAGCTCCCACCGAGCACAGAAAGACGGGGTGCCTCCTAGCATTTCCCTGGGGTGGTTCAGGGCAGCATCACCGCAACGGAGATGTGGCAAATTACCCCAAGGGCATTTGGCAGCTCTGCCCACACATGCTCGGCCCTGCCAGAGACACCCACCTGCAAAAAGCTGCTCTGCAATGGGGGATGCCCGACGCTGGCCGGCTCTAACACCCTGGAGACGGCATCACGCTGCACTCCTGCCCCTCAGCTGGGGGAGCATCCCTGGCCCTGCACCCAGACCCTCCTCTCTGCCAATGCCCACCATGGGAAGCCCAGTCTGTGGCCGAGGGTGGCGGTGTTTCAAAGCAGCAGGAATTTCCCTCTTCTTGCTGTGCCGTGGGGCTGGGAGGGCAGCCCCCTGCTGACCCCCACCTTGTCCTGGCAGCCCTGCAGCATCGCCGTGCCCTGCTCCAAGGAGACGTGGCATGGCCTGAGCCCATCCACATGCCTGCTGATCTGCCCAGAAACCCAGCAGCATCCCACCCCTGCAGCATCGGTGATCTTCATCATCACTGCACCAACATGCACCAGTTGGGAGGAGCCTCAACCCTGCTGCTGGGATGGTCCCCTGTAACCAGTCACCCCCCGTAGCCTAAATGCCACTGGCACCCTCCCAGCCACTGGGTGACTGGAGAAAGCCCAATAATGGGTGCTGGCAGGGAAGGAAGCATGTCCTCCCCCACCACCACCTCCAGGACCACTGGGACCATGCACAGCCCCCAGGATCACTGGCAACACCTGGGGGCAACTCCTCACCCACCCTGGGCACCGCCGTGGTGATGGTCTCCCAGGCCAAGGGGAGAGCCCTGCTCACTGTCCCCATCCCCTCCAGCACCCTGGGGACCTCAAAAAGGGCTGCTTTCCTCTGCACTGCTTCAGTGGGATGCTGAGACCCCACGGGCCCCCATACCTGCTGGGGGGGGGGGCGCATCACACCAAGCTGAGCTGAACCAGCACAGACACATGCACAACTGCATCCAGTATAACCCCAGCACGCAGGAATTACTCCAGTTAAACCAGTAAAACCAGTTGCAGCTTTTCCCTTCGAGGCCAGTGCAGTCCAATAAGCCCCGTTCACAGCCTGAACATGGGGCTAAACCCAGTACAGTCCCAGTGTGGGGCTTAACCCAGGGGAGCCCAAACACGGGATTTTACCCCACACAGCACAGGAGCAGGATTAAATCCTGCTCTGACCAGGAGTGGTATTAAACCCCATTTAGCCCCGGCGTGGGATTAAATACAGCGCAGTCCAAACTCAGGGTTAAATCCAGTGCAGTCCAAAATGTGTGGTTAAATCCAGCTCAGCCCAGGAGCGGGGTCAAACCCAGCTCAGCCGAAACGCGGTGTTAGACCCAGCACAGCCCAAACATGGGGCTACACCGTCCAAATGCAGGGCTAAACCCAACGCAGCCCTGAAGTGGGGTTAAACCCCAGCTGAGCCCAAACACAGGGTTAACCCCTGTGCTGCCCTGGGAACCTGCTCATAGCTGGGTACCATGCACGTCTCCATCCAACCCCCATGACAACCACTGGTGATGTCCAGCTGACCACAGCCCCACCGGTGTCCAAAGCCCAGCCCAAACCCTCCCCATAACCCGAGGGTCACCCTCTCTCCTCCGTGGGGCTGGCAGCTGCTAGCAGGACCCACTGCTGGGAGGCTGGGGGCCCACCACACACCTCAGCATGCTGGAGGCTTCGTGGAGGTCAGGCTCTTCTCTTACCCCAGCTGGGAAACTCCCACCCCAGTGCCCCGATTTCCGCCCTCCCCTGCTCCATCCTGCGGGAAGGAGAAGCCTCTGGCTCCCAGCTGTAACCGGAGGCTTCGGCGAGGGCCAAAACAGCAAGGGCTCTGTTAGCAGCCAGCAGCCCCAGCGCCACGCCAGCTGGCAGTGTTGTGTTTGGAGGGGGGAGAGAAGGGGTCCCCCCCCTCTCCATCCCCATCCCCATGCTCTGCCCCCCTAAGTCACGTGCCGGAGAAATTCCTAAAAATAACCTCCCGTCTGTAAAGAAACCCACCGGTGCTGCAGCACCGGTGGGTTTCTTTACAGCTGGGATATTATTTTTAGGATGGAGGGATGGAATTGTGTGGGGGCTGCATCCCCACTGTCCTCTGCACAGGGCTGTAGGACAGGGACAGGCATGGTGCTGGATCTGAGGACACGGGTGGGACACGCTGGCAGGGAGCTGGGCCACCCTGTGATTAGAGCAGGGTGGGAAAGGCTTTTCCTGTCCCGGGAACATTTTTGGATTTGGGACATTTTTCTGCTCCCGGGCTCAACCCAGACCAACAGAGGTTTTGGTGAACCTGCGGCTCCCAGCATGATGCGGGCAGCTGGGTATGACCCTGCACCCCAGCATGTCACCCCCCCCCAGCAGCATCTGTACCCCTCAGAACATCTGCTCCCCCATAAGCTGACCCTGGAGCTGACAGAAATGCACATGCATCCATATATGTAGGGCACATACATATATGTGAGTGCCTCACACGCACCCAGCTCCTCCTGATGCTCCCGATGAACCCCAGGCGGGAGAGGGGCCCCACAGCATCTCCCTGCCCGGTGCTCCCCCCGCATCCCTCTCCGTGCTCCCGCGCCTGGGAGCCATCGGGCTCGGCTCCATCCCGAGGCACGAAGGCGCCCGGGTCAGCCAAAACGCTGCGGGGCGGCAGAGCCAAGACAAACAGCTCACCGTGCTGCAGGACCAACGCTCCTCCAGCTACCAATTTGCTGTCGCTCCTTTTGCAGGACAAAATCCCTTTTAGGCCGGAGAGGGGTTTTAGGTATCATTAAGAGCCACCTGGGCGGCCAAAAAAAGCCACCACCAAAGGGTGGCCCGTTAACCCTCTGCGCCCCACCGGCAGCATCCCTGTGTGGGGAGGGAGGATGGCAGTTGTAGACCCCCCGGCAACGTGTGATGTGGGGATGGCGGTGCCAAGGCTTTGGAAATTAGTGGCATACCCATGGCTTGTCTTCTCCAAGCTTGGAGTAAACCCTGCCTCCTCCGCTACGGGGAGACAGCCCAGGGGATGCAGCGGGGTGCGAGGCACGTGGCAGGGATAGAGGCTGGGGAAACACCTCGCTGCGGCAGTACCTGTGTCCCCTGCCTTGTGCCAAAAGGAGAGGTGGAGAAACGGCAAGAAGTGGGGAAAAGCTGGGGCAGAAGCCCACAGCCCTGCTGGGTCTGGAGGCTGTAGCACCGGCACGGGGGATGGAGGCTGTGCCCTGCCTGAGTTGAGAAGGTTGGAAAAACACCCACTGTCTCATTTTCTGCTGGGGGGAAAAAAACACCCAACCAAGTTCTCTGGAAAGATTAAGTGTGATGGTATCCGAGCTGGGGTTGGGGGAAAGCAGGGCAACGTGGTGAGCGTGCTGACACATCTCCTTTCACGATGCTGGAGAGATGCCCCAGCCCCGCTTGGGGCCAACTTTGTTTACAGGCTCCTATTGTCTCTTTTTTCCTTTTGGCATCCCCCCCATCCCCAAACCCTACCAGTATTATAGTTCAGAGTAAACAAAAGCAAGCAACCTCTCACTCCAAACATTTCAGCCATCCCAAACTTTCTCCAGAGGGGGGCTGCCCGTGGAATTTTCCTCGTCCAAAAGAATTTCGAAATGTTCCTGTTGCAGCCTGCTCTGACTGGAGGCCAAGGCAGCTCTGAAATCTTTCACGAAATGCTCGAGCTGCCCTCTGCGTAGCCCTGGCTCCGGCCAGAGGCACCAAGGACCAGAAGCTGCCATGCTCCAAAATTCCCCCTCTCTATGCACAGGGAAACCCTCCAGCCTGGTGCATGTGTCGGAGGGAGACGGAGGCACGTTCCAGCCTGTGCATCCCCCCCCAAGCCCAGCCCATGACCTGAAGGGAGCCAGAAGGTCCTGCTGAGGCCAGATTCTGCTTTTTACATTTTAAGCTGCTGCTCCAGTTATTATGGCTCTGAGATGGCAATGCTGGTGCAAAAGGTTTGGGTGCATGCGTGGAGGGGGTGCATCCCAAAGCAGCTGGTATTTCCCTTTGGAGGCATCTCTGCTCCACCAGCCAGAAGCAGCTGCTGGAGCTCCTCCTCGGAGCAGTCAGGGGCACCCTGGGCACCAGGAGAGCAGTTTTCAGCAGTGATACCCACTCCCTGCTAGGGCAGACTGGGCAGGAGGGGATGGTGTGCTCCATCCATTCCTAGGGATGGAGTGAGGGGCACAGTGCTGTCCCCTGCACATCCCTGGGAGGAGGAAATGTCCTCCCAGATAGGCCATGGCAATGGGTGCCACCCAAAAGTGCTGCTCACATCACACAGTTGAGGTGTGCACCCCAGTCCCAGAAGAGGTGGGACTCCAACATGGGCAAGCAGAGACCCTCAAGAGCTCCCTTGGCTCCATTTTAGGCACAGATGTGATGTGGGATCCACCAGACCCCGGTGTGGGGGTGCCGGCGCTGCTCACACCGCTGATAATGGGGACTGCAGGGTGGTCTCTGAAACCAGAGGGATAAAAGCCCAACCGAAAAGCCCCACAAGAAAGCCAGCAATCGTGGGAAGAAGCACACGAAACTCAGCCCAGCGTGGATTTGGCTGTCAACACAGACCATTGTACTGGCCTGGCACATTGATGTCCCCTGCTCGCTTTCCAGAACAGTCCCCAGATGGGTGTCACCGGGTAGGTGGTCCCGCAGCCCAACACACACCTGGACACACTGGGGAGCCCCCAGTATCCTCCCTCTCCAAGCACAAAGAGATTTTGGTGGCTGCAACCCCTCGATACACCCATGCTGTCACCCTAGGAGGGCAAAAACTTAGCAGTACCCACTGCATCCCCACTCCTCGCAGCATCCTGACCCGGTGGGCACAGAGTCCCGTGCCACCACAGCAGCACTGGTTGTGTTGGGAGAGGGGGGAAGATACCTCAGCTCCACGTTGGACGGGGGTCTTGCCGTGGGAAGGGGCTTCGCCGGGTGTCCCCGCTGCTTCTGCACCATTTCCTCACGCTGCCTCGCTGGGCTCTCCTCCTCCAACGGAGGCTGCTCGGTGGCTTGGCGTGGGAGTGGTCCTACCCCCCCCCCCACACACACCTCCAGACGCCCCCTCCCCTGTAAGGAGGCCAGGCAGCGGCTGTGCGGGGAGCAGAGCCCCCGACACAGCAGATGGGGTCTGTAAGGCGAGGCTCCCCCAGGTGTGTTTGCCTTGGCCGGGGCTCAGGCCCGTCTAATTACAGCTATAGAAAACATATTAAAAAAAAAAAAAAAAAGAGGGGGGAAAAATAATCCTCTCCCCGGCGCTGGGGCCCAGGGTTTGGCCGGGGTTTCTCGGCCAGGCGATACAGGCTCTGCTGGCAGCAGCCCGGGGAGGGAGGGGTGTTTGTGGATATTAAAATGCAGTCGTAAAGGAGAATAAAAGGGCAGCCTTGTTTCAGAACGAGTCTCAGAGGCTTTCCCCTCTCCCGGCATGCTCGGCACCTGGCCGGCAGCACCAGCAGCTCCCCCTTCCCGCAGCCCCTCTGGCCACCCCGGGCTCACCCAAGGACCAGCGGGACCAGCGAGACCCTCAACCCTCAGGGGGTGAAGCCCAACACCCTCGGGTGGGAGCAGATTTGGGAAGCCACCCCCCCAGCCTCTGCAGCCCCCTGCACTGGGTTAAAATTACAGCTGTGGCGCTTCTGGAAAACTCTCCCCTGCACATCCCTTCCTCCGCGCCCCCGTAGCTCCCTGCCTTCCCCAGGCAAGGCTGCCCGGCCCCAGCTGCTTGGTGCCAGCCACATGGCAGCACCACCGGTATTTCACCGCCTGGCCTCCCCCTGCCTCCCCCAGGGAGTCAGAACAAGCCAGAAAATGTTTCGGCTGGGGTTTAAACCTAGCCCCTGGCACCCAAACCCCTCGGTGCTTGTGCAGAGCAAGGGGATGTGCTGAGGTTCCAGGTGGCTCCCTGGCACCTCAGGGTCTCCCCCCACCCCCAAGGACCCACAAACCTCTGCAGAAGCCCACTCCTGGGACACCTCCTCAAGTCCAACCCCCACGCTGGATTTTGCCTCCCTACAGCATCCCCTCCGCCTCTGTGCTGCCATGCCCAGCTCTAAAAAGTCACACCAGGAGGTCGGAGAGAAGCCACAGGCATCAGGCCAGCAAAGGTGGCTCTGTCCTGGTCCCACTTGCTCGGCTGCAGATGGCCGGCGCACATCTGGCTTCACCGCTGCCCTCTGCCCCCTCCCTGGAGCAGTGAGGAGGTGGATGGTGGGCTGTGAGCCCTGAAGCCCCCCCATCCATCCCTCCCTCCCTTCCTCCATCCTTCTGCCCTTTTCCCTGGCAGCATCCCAAAAGCCCAGGTTCACCGAGTCGCCCGTCCCCTTGGCGTGTGGGGACCCCTGGCACACGCCATCCCCAGCCACAGCCCAAATGACTAACGCCCCGGCAAGCGAGCCGGGTGCTGCTGGGGCGAGCAGCGCCTGTCCCTTGGCTGTGGTCCCTCCCCACGGTGGTGAAATCACGTCTGGAGAAAGCATGGGTCGTGTCCCCCTCCCCGTGTCCTCCCCCTCCAGCCCAGGACTGCTTCCCAGTGAAGATTCTCACTCCCTGCCCGCTGGCCAGACGCCCCCATCCTACAAACCCCGCATCCCAACAGAGGCACGCAGCCTGAGACGGAGCCGCACATCCCTTCTCCTCCTCCTCCTCACTCCAGACCCTGTAGCGGCATCATCCCAGCCGTGGAAATGGCTGCGGGATGTGGAAACATGGCAGCAAGCCCCAGGCTCTCGTAAAAACGCTCCCGGGGAGCGGGCAGGAACCTCTAACCTCCCTCTAACCCCTCTCATAGCACAGCAACCCTGCCAGAGCCTGGTGTGTGTGTGTGGGAGGGGGGTGGACCACTGACACCCCTCCATGGCAGAGCAAACCGGCTCACAGAAGGTGCTGGTGGCTCCGTCCGGCTGGAAAACCCCCTGGGCAGCACCGGAGGGGACGGTGAGGGACAGGCCACCATGTTTTGGCTCCGACCTGGCAGGCGGCACGCGCCGGCTGCGACGGGCGGGTGACTAATGCGGCTCTTTAAACGCCTCCACCGGCACGGGAGCGTGGCTCCGGGTTAGGGTTTAATTATCTGCCTTCCTCCGCAGCCCGCCCTCTCCTCTTGCCTGAACCGCCGCGGGGACCCCAGGGGGATGGCGTCCGTCCCCCCGTCCCCGGCCGGGGCTGCTGGCACCGAGCGAGCGGGGCCGCGGCAGGGAGCTGGCCGGGAGCACGCCGAGGCTGCAGCTGGGGGCTATAAAAAGCACGGCTGCGGCACGCAGCGAGGCACTGAGAGGGGAATTAAACAAAATCAGGTGGTGCGGACCAGCTCGGGCGCTCGCTTCTGCAACCGGGGGCTGGCCCCAAGGGCTGCTCCCCATCGTTCCCTCCCGGCGAGGCTGGGGCAGAGTGGGGAGCTGAGACTGGGCACCGGATGGAGGAGGCAGGGCTGGGAGAGAAGGCAATGGAGGGGGTCTTAGGCTAGGGGAACGATGGCTGGCTCCGGCACGTGGGCTCCTGCCCAGAGACGCCGGATCTGGGCACCCAGCCTCCTGGCAGCTTGCTCTGGAGGATTAACTGTGCCCCGATTTACGGCCAGAGGTGGCTTTGCTGGGAGGGAGCTGGCACACCGACAGTGAGAGCAGGCGCCCCACCATTGCCCGGCACCCCAGTCCTGGTGGTAAGCGCATCCAGTGGGGACAGCAACGGCACAAGCCGGGGACAGACAGGGGCTGGTGGCAGCTCCCCGCTCAGGGACGCGCCATGTTTGCACAAGCCTGAGCTGGGGAAGGTCAGATTAATTTTAAACCTGAATAAACAAGGGGAGAAGGCGATGCCAGAGCTCGCCCTTCCCAGAGGGGATACCCAGCAGCAGGGCACAGCACCCACGGCACGGCCGTGCCCAGCCCCGGGGGCTCACATTGCCCTAGGAGGGCCGGGACAGACCCAAATCCCAAATCCCACGCCTGGGGGCCTCCCTTTTCCACAAGGAGCTCCCGGCTGAGTCAGTGCTGGCAGCGGGGAGAGTGGCTCCCACTCGCCTTTGCAAAATCCCTCCAGCCTTCACGGGGAAGCACCCGCCCCCCGGACCCCCGTCCCACTGGGAACAGCATCAGGGCTCGCCTCTCCCCTGGCCTCGGCACACGACACACTCTTGGAAAATATCCAGGAGGAATTAAAAAAAAAAATATAATAAATTTGTTTGTGGGTCAAGAGGAAAATGGAAAAAAAAAAAAAAAAAGTTTGTGTTTTTCATGCCAAAAGGAAAATGAAAACCAAAACATTTTGTTCTAAATGATAGGCCTTGTTTAGTTTTCAGTGGTTTTACTTTTTTAAAATGGCTTGAGTTAAATCGAGCTAAATTTGGCTTCCAAACGTTACCTTGGGGTGGGGAATAAAATAAAATTTAAAAAAAAAATAAAATCAAAACATCTCATTTGGAAAATGTCAGAGCGAAAAGCCGTGGCTTTTCCAGCCTTGGGAAGAGCCACAGCCGGGCGCTGAACCCAGCCTCGGCTCACAACTTGCGACAGCCTCTCCGAAGCAGCTATTTTTCTAGAAAATAGAGCATTTGCTGTGCCGACTGACGGCCAGGAGGGCTCGTGCCCTGGTGCCCGGCTCCCACCGTGTCCCCTCTGCCCGTGCTGGTCCCTGGGACCCGCTGGGGCACAGAAGAACCCCACTGCAGCCGGCAGCCGCGCGTGTGAGCCCAATCCGAGTCGAGCCGCTCTCCAAAACTCCTCTTTAAATGTCTTTTCTATTAGGTCAGCATTCCTGCGTCGCCCAGGGAAGGTGGTTACGGCCGGCAGCCCAGCACACAGGCTCCTCGGTGCCGGCTGCTGGCTCTCCATCAGCAAGCAGCCTGCCCACGCTATTAAATTACTGAGAAAAATGGATCGTTTCACCAAAAATTAGGTGCAGGAACCTCTCGCGCAGTGGCAAGGCGAGCTGGTAATTGGAAATTCACAGAGCTGGCCACAAATGCTGCCTCCGGCCCCGCTCCACCCTCCTCTGGTTGCGGTGAGGGATGGTGGAGAGGGGTTCGCTGCCATCCCTGAAATGCCGCTGCTGATGGAGATGCAGCGGCCACGTTGCTGGTCACACTGAGGTCCCTGGTGTGCCCCAGGAGGGTCAAATGCTGCTGCAGGGTCCCTCCGTCCTTGGTTGATGGGGAAAATAAGTGAATAAAAGCTCTCTGGGACCTTTCCAGGCACTGTAGGAGGAAAATCCTCCGTGCATGGCCAGACCTGCTCACCATTAATCACCCTGCTGGGACATATCTCATGGGAACACCGTCTGGGGACGCAGAAGGACACGCAGTCCCAGCACCCGTCTCACTCTTCCAGCTGTGTCCCAGGGGTGACAACCAAGATGACCCTCCCCATGACCCTCGCCTCACTTATGTCCTTTACCCATCCCAGGCACAGCACGAGCACCGCTCCTGCTCCCTCCATCTGAGCTTGGGCATCTCAGCATCCTCCTCCTGGACCACCACGAGTCCAAACCTCAGCACCTTGCCAGCCGAGCAGAGTCCTCCAAGGCATCTCCGGGGCAAACCACCCGGCTCTCGGAGCTGCCCCGGCGTGTATCTGCAGCCTCCGGTTGGGAAGGAGGGACGGGAATGTGCAGCAGACCAAGGTCTGTGTCAACAGGATGCTCCAAGAGAACGGCCCCTCTGGAGTCGCAGGCCCTGGGAGAGGGGCACATCCTGCTCCCCACGTCCACCACTTGCCCCTGGCACTGTGGGAAGGGGGAACACAGCAGCCAAAGACCCCAAGGCACTGAGGTGGCTTTTTGGGTGCTGGGGTGCAAGGACTGTGGGCACAGTCCCGGCTGGAAAGGGGAAACAGAGCCGGGCACAGGATCGGGGAGGCCAGGAAAAAGGGATGCTTCCTTGGGCACAGCCTGCTCCAGGTATAAAGCTGCAAAACTCAAAGCCAGGATGGAGAGGAGCAGCCCCAGGGGGGCTACGAAACAGCCCCCTGGGAGCCTTGCAGGAGCTAAAAAAATGAAAAGCAGCTGAAGAACCGAGGAACCCCCCAGGGCTGCGTGTTGGCCCTTGCAAGACACGGATGGAGCAATAGCTGGTTGGGTCCACCAGCTCCTCCTAAGCCCTGAGGCCTCGGGCAAAACTCATGGAAAGCAAAGGAAAGGCTCCTGCAGACCTCCCCAGGGGCTGGCCCTGGCCCTGCAAGAAAGCCTGGGGAGATGCCAGCTGGCTGGCCCAGGCACCCTGCGTGACAGCGGCTTTCGCAAAGCCAAGCCGGGCCACCGTGGCCGAGCCATCCCCGGGGACCTTTGCGGGGGTGTTGCAGCACAGCTGTCGGGAGCTCTGTCGCAACACTGGCACGGCGCTGGGCCAGCCCGTGATGGAGACCCTGCATTGTTTTTTCCTAGCTGCTTTTGCAGGAAGGCGCGGGCTGAATCGCGCCTTTCACGGTGCTATTGAATTCAAGAGGCACTGATGCCCCTGCCGACCTTCATCAAAGAGGGGCTGGCGAATTCCCTGGCTCCAGCTGCGGCTATCGGTCTGGCCAGGATGAAGCCACGCGGGGCTTCTGGTCCCAAAGGAAGGGGCTGGTGAAAGCACAGGAAAGCGAAGGAAACAGCTGGACGGGCATGAGCCCATGGGGACGTGCTCCGGGGACACTGTGCCCACCCCACTGCCTCCCACGTGCTCTTCTGCGGGGACATCCACACCCCTTAGGGCTGGCGGCAGGATGGCAGGAGGCAGCCCTGAGGCCTGTTCAGAGCTCCTCAAGGTGCAACGGGGCACGAGGGCAGTCCCTTTCTGCAGAAGACCCTCCCCAAGTTGCCACAGAGATGATGCTCCCCCAAAGCTGGCAGCTTCTCCCACCCCCTCTCCCTCTCCATGCATCTCCAACATTGCCTTTTCAACAAAGCTTGGTGTCCCTTGTTTTCACTTTAGGAGGTGGGATAAACCATAAGATGCCCAAATTACCTTCTTTCCACCATCAGGATTTCATTAGATGAAGGAGCCCTAAACTTCTCCACCTCTCCCTATAAGGCAATCTCTGTGGGTCCACAGTCATTTTTATTAGGCTGTTCCTATTTCGGCTGTCTCTGTATTCCGAGGAGGGGACCAAATCTGAATGGCCTCTGGGGAGCCCAGGGTTGATTTCCAAAATGCTTGCAGCATCCTCCCCTTTCCTGGTGGATACAGGATCCTACTTGCGGTCCCCAGGCCATCACCGCCTGCATGAGCCAGCATCATGTCTGACAACACCAGGTCTCATCCGAGCTCCCTCCAGCCCATCCACTGCTTCCAAAAACATCTTCAGGAAACATGTACAAGCAGGGCAGTGGCAGATGTCACCTTTGGTGAGCCAGACTCTTCCAAAATCCCTCGTGAGCTTTTGCAGCGAGAACCGATCCCTGCTGGAGCAAGCCCAGGCTCTGCTGGTCAGATGCGACCAGAGTGCATGGTCCTGCTAGGATGGAGGTGAGTCAGGTCTTGACAATCACTTGGGCTTCTTGTTTCCTTTCTCCTGGACCTCCCCCACCTCAAACACCATAGGTGGAGGAGATGGTTGGCAGTTGTTTTTTTTTTCCCATGTCCCAGACTCATGCCACTGGAGAGAAGGATGAGTTGCACCTTCCAGCC
>JAOXJK010000019.1:11353096-11365523 GCA_025774025.1 Xenus cinereus | reverse complement strand
GGTGACAGCTGTCCCCGGTGTCCCCACGGGGCATCGCCTCCCGCACAGGGGTCCAAGGAGAGATGGGGAAGGTCTCTCTCAGGGAGTGCAGCGATAGTACACAGGGTAATGGTTTTAAACTGAAAGAGGGGAGATTTACATTAGATTTTAGGACGAAATTTTTCACTGTGAGAGTGGTGAGACACTGGAACAGGTTGCCCAGAGAAGGTGTGGATGCCCCATTCCTGGAGGGGTTCAAGGCCGGGCTGGATGGGGCTTTGAGCAACCTGGTCTGGTGGGAGGTGTCCCTGCCCGTGCCTGGTGATCTTTAAGGTTCCTTCCAACTCTAACCATTCTATGATTCTGTGATCTTTAAGGTCCTTTCCAAACCAAACCATTCTACCATTCGCCAACCCCTCTCCCCGCATCCTGGAGGAGTGGAGAGAGGCAGGTCCTTCCCGTGCCTCAGTTACCCTTCCCCCTGGGAGGGGAATTTCTTTGGGGTTTGTTTTTTATAGTGGTTTCTTTGATGGGGAGGGCGTAAGGTGAAATCTGGCCCCAGGGCTCGTGTACCTGAGCCGAAGAAAAGCCTCGTTCCTTCTGCTGGCTTTTTTGGTGCGTGTTTGCACGCTCCTTTTGCACCACCCCTCCATAACCCTACCTTCTTTCCCATGGAATCAGGTTTGTTTTGCAATTTTATCAGAGTGAAGATTTTCAGGTGGGAAAAAAAACCAACCACGTTGAAGGTCTGCAATGGGAAACCAGCTGGTGAAGACCCTCTGGTAACTTTCCCCTCCCCTGGCACCTGGGGCCAAGTGTGGTCTGGGGGTCCCCCTTGGGACATGCTGGAGACCCCAGGTGATGCCTGCAGGGTCGGTGCTGATGGAGCTCGGGGATGGACCCAGCGTTTCCCCCCGCGCGGGGCACAGCGCCCGTGTGGAGATCAGGGCCACGTGCCCCGGGTGCGTGCAGCACCCACGCAGCCCCAGTTCTGCAACAACAGACCACTCTGCAGCCTGGCAGGAATGAACGGGGTCGCAGTCCCCCTCTGCAACCCTACCATAACAAACCTGTCCTTGCTGGCGTCCTGGCACACCTCTGCAACCCCGTAATAACACGGCCCTGAGCCATCTCACCTCCCGGCTAACCCTGCAGTAAAAAACCGGCATTTTCCTTCATCCCAGCCCTCCCACGGAACTCTACAGGAATGGATTTTGGGAGAGGTGGAGGCCACGTGTGAAGGTGCCCAGCCCAGCGCCCGCATCGTCCCCCGGCCACGCTGGGGGTGTTGCTCTCAGCTGTGGTTGGGGCTCGGTGCCCGCATCACCCAAGGAATAGCCCAGCGCGGCACGTCTGCTTGTGGCCTGGGCTGCTGCCTCACCAGCCACATGTGGCTGGGTCCATCCCACCCGTGCTACAAGATCTGGGGCCGTGCCAGGGGCTGGGGATGTCCCTCCCCGCGTCAGTACCGTGTTGGCCTCTCAGGTGCCTTGCAGGAGGTTGTCTGGTCCCACCAGCCGGCTCACATCTGCCTTTAGCCAGCGGCTCACGTTGATTTGGGGAGCCTGGGGACGTAGGAGGCGACGGTCCTGAGCAGAGAGAAGTTTTCTCCATCCAGCTCCTCAACATTCCGCCTCCCCACAGCGCTCCACACTCCGCGTGGGCTGGGGGACGACACCGAGCATCTTGCAGGATGGATCATCCCTTCTGGAAGGAGCGGAGCCGGGCGGGCTGCAGCAAGCGTTTGGCCCAGGGTTCTCCCCCGGGAGCAGACCCCGAGCTTCCCCCAGCGCTTCGTGGTGCTCGCCGGGCGCCGGGAGCCGGGCTGCTTGGCGCCAGGGCTGGCGGGGAGCCACGGGCTGCTTTCTCCGTCGCTGCAGCGCTGGAGAGACGAGCCGAGCTGCAGATCCGGGGAATCCCCCAGCTCCGCGGGGCTGGGGCCACCCATGAGGTTGGGAAGCCGCGAGCGGAGCTTGATTGCGAGGGGTCTCGGTGCGAAAGGCTGGAGACAACGGACACCCCGCAGGGCTGCTGGGACAAGGGAGGCGGTGGAGCTCTGGGGCTTGCTGGACCACCAGCTCTGGGCAAAGCCAGTGAGCTGAAATGTTGGGTGAAAAAGCCGGGGGGTGGGGTGGGGAGGGTGTCTGGCAGGGGCAGTGTGGGGTCTGCTGGGTAAGTAGAGTGCTTGGGGGGACTGCAGGCACCCTGGAGTTCTCGAGGCAGGACTCTACACCTCCCAGGGACAGGGAGAGCGAGGCTGGCACGCTCTGCAGCTCTGACATGGCTCCTCCCCTGCTCCATCCTCAGGCTCAGGTGAGGATCATGACCTCCATGCACATGCTGGCTTCCCCATTCTGCTGTAGCACAAGCATTTACAAGAGGACACCTCCCACACTGGCTACAGCATCCCACGTAGCAGCTGGTCCCCCTCTCAGCACTCTGGAAGGACTGAATTTGGGTACAGTAGGGTCTTCCCTCTCCTCTGAGCAGAGACCAGACCAGAGAGGGAACTGCCAGCTCTTGTCCAGGCAGGTCAAGAGTTGGACACACAAGCAGGTGGCTGGAGGTTGTATTACACTATCACAAACCCGCGCAGGACCTGCTGAACCGGGGCCATACGGGCTGCGCATTGCTCTCCCTCACAGCCCAAGGCTTCGCCTGACTCGCTGCGGTATCTGCTCAAAAGTACCCCGAGCTGTTTGCTGGGAAGGTTCAGCCGCATCCATGAACTGGGCTCCCGCTGGTGGGATCTTGCCAGCCTGGGTGGAGAGATTGGGAGGTGTGGAACCAGAAGCTCGAGAGCTGGAGTGGGATGAAGCGAGACGCGTCATGCGGATGTGCAGGTGCGGCGTTATGATAACGTGCCAAGGGACGGGGATGCGGGTCCTCAGCCGCGCTGGATTCATCCGCACTTGCTGGATTGCTGCCTGGATGGTGCAAAGATGGATGGAGGAGGCTTGTGGGGACTGGGGATGAGTGCAGCTGGAGGCTGCAGTGTTCTCCCATGGTTTCTGTGCAAAGGCCACTGCCACAGGATGTGTCCCCTCCAATGCAGTGCTGTCCGGTGGCATGGAGCCTCTCTTGCCTGTCTGAGGATGGTCCATAACTATGCAGCCTGTGCATGAATGGGGCTGGGGTAGTTCCAGGGTGCACACAAGCCCCAGGGTCCAGCTCCAGTGACTGTCCCTGACATCCCAGAGGTGTGAGTGACTGTTCCATAAGAGCCTGTGCCTGCTGGGTGAGGGACATCACAGGGCAATGGGGCTGTCCTGGTCGGCACCATCTTATTTTTCCCTGCGTGGGACCTGTCCCATGAAGCGTCCTGCTCAGCGCCTTCGCTCGCCCCGGCTTGGCGTGTGGCCGGGCTCTGGCTGACGTACCACGGGCACAGCCCTGTTTGAAGTTCAGGCTTGTTGTGTATTTACCCTGGCCAGCCGGAGGTGTACAGGAAACCAGAGAGCTCTGCTCCCTGGCTGTCACTTTATTTATTATGGTCACAGCTCTGGCTGCCCACGCTGTGAAAAGAAGGTGGCAAAACCCCTAAGTGCTGCAGTGCAGCTCCAGCCCTGCCAGCCCTGCTCTGCTCCAATTCCTACTGATGTCCTGTGGCTGACAGCAGTCCTGTCCTGCAGAAGGGTGGTGGGATGCTCGGTGCCACATGATGCTCGTCCTGTCCAAGGGCAGGGTGGCTTGTCCCAGATGTGTCCAGCCACACCATGCCAGAAGAAATTGCTGATGGACTGCCAGACCAATGCCACACTTCAGGCACTGGGACCTGGATGTCCCAGCTTGGTTGCATCTTCCCTGTCTCTTCACCTCTGCTCTGCAAAACAGCAATGAGCATTGCCCTAGGTCTCTGTACCCACATCCCTGCTCCAGGGTTTTGTCTTCATCCATCTCCGTCACCCCAGGAAAGGAGGTGCAAGGGACACAGCCCATCTGCCACCCCGATGTGCAGAGCCTGGGGCTCACCCGCTCTTTGGGCTCGTGGGACCCCAAGTTGTTCATTGTCCATGGCCAGCAGCTTCCCACAGCTCCAGCCCTGCTGCCATGGCAGGTCCTTGTCCTGGAGAGGACACCATGGTGGTGACCATGGTTGCTTCAAGGATGGAGCTTAAGGATTGGAGGCTGCTGAGGATGTGGAATGCCTCCCTGTGGGGCTGGGGACAGGCATGCAGGTGGAGACTTGAGCCACCCCAGCTGCTCCCCACAGCCACGCACTGCAAGCACCTGGGTGAGAGCTTGCGAAGTACTGCACGCTGCGAGACACGGGCAAGCTCTCAGCTGAAGAAGTGAAGCAGAGAGAGGAGACATTATACACACGGCTATTTATAGGGGCTGCCCTTCTGCCAGGTCTTGACGGGCAACAGCGAGGGCTGGGCTGGCTTTTAGGGAGCTCAGTCCAAAACCACCGGCCAGCAACCTGGGGACACGAGACAAAACCTCTCAGTGGCTGGAGGGCTCCTGGTCCCCGTGGAGTCACGCGGCTGACCGGGCTGCCTTGCTATTAAAAGGAGAAAAGGCTAGTGAGAAGATAAACAGGGGGAGGCGAGCCAGCTGCTGAAACCCAGCGTGACTTGGCCTCCCTGGGCAGGCAGCTGGAGCCCACGGCGTGGGGTGGACTAAGCACTTGGTCTGAAATCACGGACAGGGAGGTTTGAGCCACAGAGAGTTAAGTCTCTGGAGGGCACAGAGGGCTGCCGGCAAGGAGGATTTTTAGAGCTCGGTATTAATTTTTTTGTCTTTGGGCATTTCAAGATTGTGTTTTCTACAAAAAGAGAGTCCAGGCAGGGATTCACTGAAGGCCCATGACAATATTTGAGTCTGACTTTCTGAAGATACGAAATTTATAGCATGAGATAGTGAGAAAAAAAAAACAAAAAAAACCAAACCCAGAGAAGTGGAACATGAGAAGTTATTTCCAAAGGAAAAACTTTCCTTCCAGAAAGGCTGGCCGTAACATTTGAACACTGCTGGATTCCACCTCTCCCTGCTCCCTGCTGTTGTGGAGGGTGGATTTGTCTCCTGGCTCTGGGCAGCTGGAAGCTACCCACAGAGCCACCTCCTCGGCTCTGCACAAAGAGACCCCGCACAAGGACAAGGCTTGGCTGCTTCCCAAAGCCACCAGTGATTACAGGTTGGCTGAAACGTTGTTCAAACCCAGGGATATATCGCCCACGTACCTGCTCCTCAGTCCCTCGGCAGAATAACTCTCCATCTCCCCAGCAAATCTCAGCAGAGCCAGTGATACTGCTATTCCTGGGACAACCGCCTTCTCCTGCTGGAGATATTTCTGCTGTGCCTTTCAGACCAGCTCCACTGGTTCCGCTCTGGCTGTTGACAGGTTGCCTCCAGCAAGGCCTCCTTGACCCCTCCAGGCTGATATAAAGTCAGAGAAGAGCATCATTGGGAGCTGCCATCAGCTGTGGGTCAGGGCAAGGAGGTGTCCCTTCTTATGTACGTGCTCCTTAAGGCTGGTCCTGGTTGTGGACCATAGGGCATGGGGATACTTTACGCTGACATGAAAAGCCCCATGAGCCCAGATCCATGCCTTTGGGCTCTGGGTGACACTGCAGCATGGAGAAACAGGAAATTCTGGGAAAGAGGGGCAAGATGGGGAGGCTCAGAGCCCAATCCTCAAAACCTTCCATCCTGAGGGATCCCCTGCTCCACTGGGGAGTGGCATTGCTGGAGCAGGGGGGTTTTACCCAGGGATGGGCATGGGGTAGGTTTGGGAAAGCAGCAGCCCCACAGGCTGGATCATGGGCTGCTCAGCAAGGGCGGGAGGGGGGAGTAGGAGCAGTCCCTGACGAGGCCCAGGCATCAGGCAGCCATCCATCCCAGCTCCGTTCTCGGGCTGTGGCTGCCCTCTCCCGGCTGCGGACCAGGGCTGAGCTTCGCTTCCCAGCCAGCATCCACCTCCTCCGGGGTCCCTGTCTGGCTGCAGCCCTGTGTCTTGCCACCTCTCCGTCCCCTGTCCCTGCTCCACAGTGTCATCAGTTCCCGGTAACGCCAGCCCACCAAACTGGAGCTTCCCTGGGTAACGTCTGACCCCTCTTTCACTGCTGAGAAGTCATGGCAGGGGTGAGGACAGGGTCAGGCTTCAAATCCCCAAAAGCTGCTCCTTCCCCCTTGGTGACAAAAACCACTGTGATACCTACTGCCAGGGATGTCATGGTGGCTTGTTCTACAGCAGGTGACAGGGACACCTCTCCTCCTTGTTCCAGGTCTCCTGGGCAATGTTTGACCTCTCTTTCACTGCTGAGAAAGTCATGGCAAGGGTGAGGACAGGGTCAGGCTTCAAATCCCCAAAAGCTGCTCCTTTTCTCCTTGGTGACAAAGAGCACCGTGAAACCTAATGACAGGGATGTTGTGGTTCTATAGCAGGTGACAGGGACATTTCTCCTCCATGCTCCAGATCTCCTGGGTCCCTGGTGCTCAAGGTCTTTGCCTGGTGCAGTGGGAGCCTGAACCAGTCAGAGCTTTGGGGTTATCTGTTTGGAGCTTTTTCCTCTGAGCAAAAAAAACCCCCAAACTTTGAAAAGCCAAGTTTTGGAAGGGAAAAAGACAGAAAAACTGTGGTGGGAAGGGCAGCAGTGCTGTGTGGGCTGTGGCAGGTCTCATCCCAGGCAGGACAGAAACCTGCCTGGGTTCAGGGACAGAGAGGCATCACAGAGGGTGTCTCTGAGAGAACAGGATTTCCTGAAAGGAGCTAAGCTGTACCCCAACCCCATTCAAAGCTCCACCAGGGTTTTGAATTTTGCAGGTGTGTCCTCCAAGGATGATACTTCAGGCAACACGTTTCCAGGCTAGAAAATGCCAAAAGCATCCAGTCTGGCCAGTTTTTCTGAGCTGGCACTGCTCCATGCTGCTCCAAGCAGAGTGGGGCACCAGGGAAAGAAGGAATATCGCGATCCAGGGCATCTGCCCCTGTGGCACATGGAGCTTGAGGTAAAAGACACCAGGGAAAATGAGGAACTGGCAATTAATAGCAAGCATCCCTTGAGCAGGGGCAGGTCTAGATGGAGAACAGAAAGGGCAGGAGCAACAGCCACCCCTACCCCAGGAGAATATGCTGTGGGCTGGAAATTTAGGTGAGACACCAGGAAAAGCTAATGTTTCCCTGAGCATGGTTGGATTCATTAACCCCCTGTGAGAAAACACACCTAAGGAGCAGCAGGTGCCTTTTGCTGGGTCATGAGCGGGTGTGTACACAGGGAGGAAGGAAGCAGTAGGGAAGATGGAGAGCAGAAATGAGGGATTTATACATTGTGCCAGAAACCCATGGTCTCTAGTAAGTCTTTGGGATTCGCTGTCTCGGTGGGTTATAGCTCATTGTTGGAAGCTGTTCTGGACCTCTATCTTGTGGTCAGGATGAGAGAGTGGTTTGGGAGAGGGGAAAATATCCCCCCTTAGGGGATGTCTCTGTCCCTCATCGAGGGGCTGCGTGAGCCATCCTGGTGCAGAGCACTTGCTGCAACTCCCAGGCAGCGTCACCAAGCGGGGGTCCCCACGAGACCTATCACCAGCAGGGTGGCAGGTGTCAGTATATCCATGGCTGTCGGGGGGTGTCCTGCAGGCTTCCCAATAGTCCTGGATCTCTGTGTGCATTTGGTGGATGAGGAGTTGTCTTCTGCTGGGCAAGGTGGAGAGTTATTTCAAACCAGAACTTTGTTGGTGCTGGCAGGTGTGCTGGGAGCAGCAGCGCTGGCTGCAGCAGGGTCCCCATGCACAGACCCCATCCCCGGTGTGGAGACCGGGCAGTGCCCTGAGCCAGGGATCAGCAGGATGAGCCCTGAGCCAGGGATCAGCAGGACAAGCCCTGAGCCAGGGATCAGCAGGAGGAGCCGGGATGCAGGTCTGTGCATCCCGGCAGGACCCACGCAGCATGCCCAGCCTGCAGTGCAGCCGTGCGAGGGCAGCACAGACCGCTGCCTGCCCAGGAGCCGCAGCAGCAGCAAGAGCAGGAGGAGCAGACCAGAACCTGCACACCTACCTGCTGAGGACTCGCTGTGCAGGTCCCTTTGGGGACCCTCGCCCGGCTCTCCCCCTCCAGCAGGCCACTGCTTGCCCAGATCGAGCGGAGATGCTGCAATGCCTGCTGATGGCTCAGGGAACTTTTTAGCTCCTTTCCCTGTGGTGGATGAGATGCAGTGACAAGCCTGGTTGGGTGCACGTGGCTCCAGCTGTACGTCGTCCACCTCAGGCTTTGGGAGTCCTGCTCATTCACTGGGAAAACCGAGGTGAAAGTGGGAGAAGACACGAGAAAAGCTGAAAGACATTAAACTTCTTGGGAGTTTCATGGGGAGCCCTGCTCACCCAGAATTTGCCCTGTGCACAACAGGCCACCTCCCCTCACCACGCTGGGGACAGGGGCTGGAAATATGTCTGTGCCAGCAGTGTGCCCATGCAGGCAGCACCTTGTGAGGGGTGGGACGGGGGTCTGCCCAACCTGCTGCCCCCACAGAGCCCCATGGGGGCCAGAGGGGAGGATGCCCAGGGTGGCAGGAGCCTCTCCAGTGTGATAGAAGACCAGCATTGCTCCTACCAGTGATAGAGACAGAGGTTGGGGCTGGGGAAGGTGGCAGGGCAGAAGGTGTGGGGGGGTTGTGACCTACCAGAGGGAGCAGCAGGCAGCCAGGAGGGCGAGTGGGTAGGGAATGGTTTGTGTGGGATCCTGCTGCTAATCCGGCAGTTATCCCTCATTGAGGACATCGTTTGTTAGAGACAGGAAGGCACAGGGGAGTTTCCAACATTTCCCAGCTCCAGACGGTGTCTGAAGGACTTTCCTCTGGGGAAAAGAATCCCTGGTGGACACTGGGACTGGGCTAACTCTGCATTTCTGTGACAGCACCGAAATGCTGTCTCACACAGCCAGGACTGTGTGAGAAGGATAACACTCTGGGCTATCTTCCTGCCCAGCCCAGCCCCACAGGCTCCCAATGGGTTGTAACGGGACAGACTCTGCTCTCTGCATAGGCCAAAGGACACCAAAAAGATGCAGAGGCACTAAATTTGGGTATTGATTGACTTTCTCCTTGACTAATTTACCTGTAAAGATTTGAGAAAGACTCATCCTCCCCACTGTAATAGAGTGCAATGGCATCAGGAGGTTGTCCTGTCCAAGAACAGAGAAGGTTGTTCCATCTTTGGAGGAGCTAGCACACAGGGAAAGCACCTACCCATCAGCTGTAGCTAACCTTGATACCTGCTTGGGTTTTAAAGTTACATAGAGCTGCAATGTCTCCTCTCTGAATTTGACCTTCCTTCCTTTATGGTTCCTGGAAACATTCCCTCTCTTCAGAAAAAGTGCTCTTGGGAATTTGAAGTGCTCGGGGATACGGGTCTGCCTGAATCTACACACGGCAGCAAAGGGAATATCACCCCATCGCGGCGCGGAGTGCAGATGGCGAATCACCGGCTTCCCCGCTGGGATGAGCCGCAGTAATTACGCAGCAGCTCCCACCCCAGCTGTTGGACCGAACGCAAGTGCCTTCAGCTTGTCAGAAGCATGAGGCTCAGGGAGCAGGCACAGGGCGTCTCTGAGAGCTGCCAGCTTCAGAAAGCATCCGGGCTCCAAGAAAGCCAGGTTGGATGCTGCAGAGCACCCTTGGATGAGGGAGCTGGGGGCACAACTATGGGTCCGTGTTTCTGCTGGCATCTGGAAGAAGTTGCTGCTGGGTCCCTTGTCACGGTCTCCTTCCCTTCCTCTGGTTCTTTCCCCTGCTCCTCCAAAGGTCCATCCTGCAAACCCCTTACCTGAGGGAGCCCAAGGCAGCGGAGGAAAAGACATTTGCTACTGCCCCTGTTCTTAAGCCACAGCCTTGTTGGTGCTAAAAGCTCCACGGTGATCACAGAATCACTGAATAGTAGGGGTTGGAAGGGACCTTCAGAGATCATCTAGTCCAACTCCCTGCCAAAGCAGGCTCACCCAGAGCAGGTTGGACAGGATCACACCCAGTCAGGTTTTGAGTATCTCCAAAGAAGGAGACTCTGCACCCTCTCTGGGTGCCAGAGAGCCTGTTCCATCTCTCTGGCACCCTCAAAGTAAAGTTCTTCCTCATGTTGAGACAGAATTTCCTGTGTTCCCGTTAGTGCCTGTTGCCCTGTGTCCTGAAAAGATTCTGGCCCCATCCTCTTGACACCCACCCTTTAGATGTTTATAAGTACTGATGAGATCCCCTCCCAGTCTTATCTTCTCCAGGCTAAACAGACCCAGGTCTCTCATCCTTTCCTCCTAAGAAAGATGCTCCAGTCCCCTAATCCATCTCCCCTGGACTCTCTCCAGTAGTTCCCTGTCTTAAACTGGGGAGCCCAGAACTGGACACAGTACCCCAGATGTGGCCTCCCCAGGGCAGAGGGGGAGGATGAACTCCCTAGACCCGCTGGTCATGCTCTTTTTAATGCATCCCACTGGCCTTCTTGGCCACAGGGGCACATTGCTGGCTCATGGCCAACTTGTTGTCCACCAGGACTCCTGCGTCCCTCTCTGCAGAGCTGTTCTCCAGGAGATCATCCCCCAACCTGTACCAGTGTGTGGGGTTATTCCTCCCCATGTGCAGGACGGTACACTTGCCTTGTTGCACTTCATCAAGTTCCTCTACACCCAACTCCCCAGTCTGTCCAGGTCTCACTAACGGTGGTACAGCTTTCTGGTGTGTCAGCCACTCCTTCCAGTTGTGTGTCATCAGCAAACTTGCTGAGGGTACACTCTGTCCCCTTATCCAGGTCATTGATGAATATGTTGAACAAGACCAGACCTAGTACTGACCCCTGGGGAACTGTGCTATCTACAGGCCTCCAACTGGACTCTGTACCACTGGTCACAATCCCCTGAGCTCTGCCGTTCAGCCAGTTCTCCATCTACCCCACTGTCAACTCATCTAACCCATGGTTCATAAACTCACCTATGAGGTTGTTATGGGAGACAGTGTCAAAAGCCTTGCTGAAGTCAAGGTAGACAATGTTCATTCCTCTCCCTTCATCCACCCAGCCAGTCGTGTTATCATAGAAGGCTGTCAGTATGGTCAAGCATGATTTCCTGCATGATATATGAGCAAGTTTCCTTGCACAAGACAGCGGTTGGTCATCCCAATAATCCCATGAAAGCCAGAGCCACCATGGTCTCTCTCACGCATCTCACTGCCCAGCATAGCCTGATAATGTGGTTGGCCCCTAGGGCTTGCCAGGCACCATGCAAAGGACCTTGACCTGGGGCAAAACAGCTTCTGCCAAGTAGGGACTCTTGTAACTCTGGCATATCTGAGGCCAGGGAATCCATAGCCTCCCCGATTTCTCCTTCCAGGCGATCTGCAGATCATGGTGATGCCCAGGACGGTTTATTCTCAGCCATCTGACGCTTTCTCACCCAAGTGTGCTCCCACACCGAGGGAGTGCTCAGCAAGACACACTTCTGGAGAAGACTCCCCCGAGACTGCAAGAGACCATGGGATTTATCTCTGCAACTTATAAAAGTTTTACTACAAATCTTCTGGCCCAAGCGAGCCAAAAGCTTGCTCCATAAATTACTACCAAGCTAGGGATTAGGAGCACTAAAACAGACGTACTTCACAGCTAAAAATAAGGCACGGCACAAGCTTGAAGATTTGTTCTGCCTGGAAGTTTTATTGCACCCAAACTGTATGAGATAATGTGCAACAAAGAAACGCTTAGCGGATCCATCTGCTTTTTGGACACATTTGCCTGCGCAATCGCTCTGGAATGAGGCAATGAAACCACGGAAGAAAGTGGAGTTAGACGGTGTTACCCGGTGCAGTAAAACTTTCTCCAGACAAAGAGAACAGTGACCCCGTCCCCTCCCGGTGCTGCTCTTATGCAGCCCTGGGGACGCTGTACCCCTGGTGCTCTGAGGACCTTCAGCTTGGGCAGCATTTGGGGATGCTTACAAAGGAGTGAACCCCACCAGGACTGGTGCTGGGTTCCTGCCATCCCAGGGGGACTTTGTGCACTGTCCTAGCTCAGGTTTGGTGTCTGAGCCCAACTGAGGGCACAGACAGGAGGTCCCTTCCCTGGCTGGGGATGGGTGCAGGAGCTGTTGAGGTCCAGCCAGGCATAGTTAGGTCTGGCCTGGGATGGCTTCTCTCTGTCCACAGACACGTCTCCATCATGCTTAGGTTGAGCTCTCTTAACCCGTGGATTTGAACTTCTTGACAGGACAAGAGGTAATGGGCACAAACTTGAACATAGGAAGTTCCATCTAAACATGAGGAGGAACTTCTTCCCTTTGAGGGTGGCAGAGCACTGAACAGGCTGCCCAGAGAGGTGATGGAGTCTCCATGTCCGGAGTCATTCAAAACCCACCTGGACACATTCCTGTGCAACCTGCTCTGGGTGACCTTGCTCTGACAGGAGGGTTGGACTAGATGATCTCCAGAGGTCCCTTCCAACCCATGTCATTCTGGGATTCTGTGAACAGGGTCTGAGAAAG
>JAOXJK010000019.1:11306296-11316557 GCA_025774025.1 Xenus cinereus | reverse complement strand
TAAATGTGGCAGAGGCACATTTAAATGTGGTGACATTTATACTTTAAATGCCTTTTACATCTCGTTGGCAGGTTTTATATAGAACATATGTATGGAAAGTAGATAGGAGCCGTGGATGAAAATGTGGAGAAGGGAGAGCCTGCAGAGCCATTTGTAGGCAGAATGCGAGTTAGAAGAAAGACGGAGAGGAAGAGAGAAAGAAGAGACAGAGAAGGAGAGGAAAAGGGTTTGGGTTGCCTAGGCAATAAATAGACATCTTTTTGATCCCTGACCACTTGTTCCCAGTGTAACTTCTTCCTGGCCACCATCTCCCCCAGCTCCCTCCCGTCCCAGCCACCTCAGCATCACTTACATGTTGCCACTGGTCCAGGATGAGGGGCCGATACCGCAGGAAGAACTTGAGCGGGAAAGATTCGGGGTCAGGCCAGGACGAGGGGTTTTGCCACGACACCTCCAGCCTCCGAGGGTTATTGGGCACGGGTTTGGCCACCACGCTCTCCGGAGGGTCCGGCTTTACTGGAAGAGAAGAGGGTGGCTGGTAAAGCTTGGCATGGGGCATCTTTCCTTTCATCCCTCAGCACAGCTGCTGGGCTTTGCCCCATCTGCTTTCCAAGGGGAGCAGCCAACACGCAGGACAAATCCTTTTCCCAAACTAGTTAGATATAAACCACCTTTTCTACCCAGGTCAGTGGTACAGCTGACCTGGCACAAAACAGCCACCAAGGAGATGACAGTGCTGGAGACACACAGAATGAGGCTGGCCAGGACAGAAAGAATCCCTCCTCCCCAGGGCTACTTGGGTCAGGGAGAGGAGCCCTGCACTTTCCTTGCACCTCCTGGTTTCTGGAGTCTGACCCACATTCAGACCCACTTGCCTTGCAATTACGTGACAGCATTTGGCCCTTCAGTTTAGGGCTGAGCTTTTGGGGATTCAAAGTGTTGGCAGCACATCATATGTGCCAAGGGCGAAGGATTGCCACAGTTGCCTTCCACCCCAGCTGTCTCTTGCTCAGCCCTGCTCTGCTTTTGGGATACAGTGATATTTTCTTGCTCTCTGACAAGTATTTCAAGCAAATATTAATTAGCTGCGAGCTCTACAATGTACTTTGAAGTTGTAGCTACTTTTAGAGTGCTGGGAGCAAATCACAGACCGGCTCTGATGAAGGGCATGGCTCGTTGTAGAGCAAGCCTTGCATCTCACCAAGGGTTTACTCAACTCCTGGCAGCTCAAACTCCCAGTTTGCAATAGCAAAGCTACAAGAAGACGAAGATTGGGGTACATCCATGCTTCTCCTTTGATCATGGCCATAAAGGAGCCAATCATGAGGAGCTGGGCGCACAGCTGAGCCTAGGGTGGAAGAGGGTTCTATACACTCCAAGAATAACAAAGCATGAGTCCTCATCTCCTGAGAGGGCTCTTAACCTCCTCAAAAGTCCACATGCAGGCCAATGCTTCCCTCCTGGCCTCATAATCTCTGCTACTACTATTGACTAATAGTACCCTGGCTCTGACCACCTCAAGCAGCAGCTTCTGAAGGTCCCAGCGTCCAACTCCACTCCCAAGCATGGAGGAGGGACGCTGGGGCCATTGGGAGCCTCCCTCTGCCTGGCAGAGCTCCTGCCCTCCACTCAGAGGTCTTCTCCATGCCAGCCCCAGGAGGTCACCTGCTGCAAGAGGGAGGTGATGTCCACACCGGGACTTCACCTATCCTGGGACAGAAAGGAGGTGGTGGTGGTGGGAACCACACGTGCTGCCCCCTTGCTGACCTACCTGCCTGCTGCCCTGCCCTACAGATGAAGAGCATCCCTCCCTCTGCTTGAAGCTGTATGGGACCAGGCGCTGATCTGGGGCCAGTCTGTTGCAAGTGGGGTCATGTATGTGCTCTTCGCTGCCATCTCTGCTCCAGGATGATGGTGGCATTGCAGCAACTGTCTCCAGGAAGACATCCTCCCTGCAAACACCCCTGCTTGCTCCTCTTAGGAGAAATCAGCCTGTGACACTTTCAAACCCACTTTCTTGGCTATGGGTTAGGCACAGGGGCTGCTGAAATGAAGCCACAGCCCAACCACCTTGTTGGGAACCAGAACTGGCCCTTGCTCCCCGCAAGATGAAGCCCACCACCGCTTTCCTCTCCCAACTTCCTGCTCAGCACTCTGGTGCACACCCTGCTGCGGTCCTCCTTCACCGTCATCTTCACCACCACCCTGACAGCCTCTCCTGCCTCCCATCGCTTTCCCTCTGCCACAGCAGGTGCAAAGAGGCCTGGACATCTTCCTCCATCCCCACTGCATATGGGGCTCAGAGGATGCTCCTGGAGGCTTGGGGAGTGGCTGATGAGCGAGCACCCATGGGTCTGACCACAGCTACCTAGTGCCATCTCCCAGCTCCCACTGACCCCTCTCTGGGGCAGGATGGGGGAAAATTTTCCATTTACAGCTTTATCCTCAGCAGGAGGGACGACTTGTGGCCTGCACTGTGCTGAGCTACTCCAGATGGCTGTGCAATTCCTCCACTCCCTTTGAATCCCTGGGCTCGGGCTGGACATCAGCTTCCATTGACAGGGACTTGGAGTCCAAACGCATACGGAAAAGTATAAATCCAGTGCTGGCTCAGCGGGCTCGGCTTGCAAAACAAAAGTCTGTTCGGCTGAACGAATGCAGATGACTGTGAACTGCTGCTCTGCAGCGAGGAAGTGGGAAGGAAAGCACCGGGCTGGGGATGGACACGGTGGGATACTCCCTGGGGTAGCGCAGTGAGCCTGGCTCTGCTTTTTGACGTGCCAGCCTAGAGCCATGGCTCCAGGGATGCTTAAATGCAGTTGTGCCAGGTAGGACACATGTGCTTGGGCAGCAGTGAGAGATGCCACCGTGGCGGGTTGCAGGAAAGCATAGAAGAAAAGGTGCCCTGATGCAGAAGTGGAAGTCACCTGCCTGTTTTAAAGGGATGTGACTCCCAGCCCCACTCCTGCGGGTTGGAAACTGTCCCTGGCACGCAGGGGACGGCTGCCCTGGCTCGGAGAAGGAGCTCCCAGCCATCAAAAGGGCTGCGCTCCCAGCTATGGCGAGCCTTCAAACGGTGCGGCGGGTTAATGGGAAAACCAGCAGCCCCTGCTACCTCCCCATGTGCCCCCCTCATCCTTGGGACTCCTGCCCAGGCTGGAAAGTGCAGCAGTGCCAGCCCCCTCCGAAAGCATAAAACCAAAGCTGTTCCTGACACGTCCCCCCAGGGCGGTGAGGATGCAAGAGCTGGGAGAGGGGACCGCACCTATGGCAGCCAACCCAGTGAGGACAGACCTGGACAGAGGTCCTACATCTCTTAGGACAGACCTCCTTACGCTGTGCTCACGATGGGAAACATCAGGGCTGGTCCCGCAGGGGCCAGTTGACGAGTGAGGGGAGACGGGCTGTGTCCAGCCCCCCAATTTCTGTGTGACCTTGAAGGAGTCCTTTATCCTCTGCAGCCTCCTGGGTCCCTGCTCCGCACACAGGGACGAGTGCTCCTCCTTCCCCAGCCTTTGTCTGCCTCCACTTATCCTGCACAGGGTGAGGCAGGGGCTGTCTGGCTGTACATCAGCCAGCATAATAGAGCCCTGTCCTCGGCGAGGGCCTGCAGGCAGTAACGTAATAAAAGCAGTAATAGTAATAATAATAATGGACGATGGGCATTAGACTGAGTACTGGTTAAGCGGCTACAAAACCAGATGTAATACTACCCTGCAGAGCTGAAGGAGCATCCTCAGACATTCCCAGGAAGGGGACTTGGCCGGGAGGCGACTCACAGCTCTTCCCGCTCGGTTTTCGTCTGCGGTGTCCAAGCGAGGGCTTGATGAAGAAGACAAGCTCTTCTCCAGAAGAGCTGCAGAGAGCTGCTTTTCCTACGGGCTCTGCACCCTCACACTTAACTGCGAGTCCTTAAGATATCCATCATCCCCGGCTCTTGTTAGACACATCTCAAACCTTCAGAAAGGCAGCTGAGACCCTGCAGCATGGAGGGGCCTGCCGCCCATCCCACCTCTCCAGCGAGCGCTAAAATGGATCCCTTGCGGCCGTTAAATATCCCCTGGCATTTTCCATGAGCGGGGGGACATTAAACTCCATGTCTTAGCCAAATGTCAGTCTAGGTAATTTAATTCTGCCTCCCTAAGTAGTATGAATTGAACTGACCTTCTGCCTAGGCAACTGTATACCCGTGTTCAGAGACTCTGAATTTCATACAGACGTGGGCACGTTTGTCCTCATGCAGCCCCTTCGAGATGCTCTGCATTTTAATCACCCCATAGCCAGAGCTGGGAGGATCCAGTGACCTTCCCAAGGTCACACAAGGGATGGGTGGCAGATCTGGACAAGGCACCCTCCTTCTAATGCTCTGCATCTTCTCCTGCTGATTTGCCCCAGCCTCACGAGAGATGAAAGGTGCTGAGGTGGGATGTGGTGGTGATGTCCCTGCTTTCCTGGGGGGTGCATGTGCCAGCTACCTGGTTCTTGGGCTGAAATACATGTGAGGAAGGTGGGGTTGTGTCCTGGAGGGCCACAAATGTCCCAGTGCTGTCCCAGCCATCTCGAGGGAGGTGGCAGCTCCTGACACACCACCTCACTCCTCCTTCCTCTGCCTCAAGGCCCTATCCCCTCCAGATCCCTCAGCCCCTTTCCAGCGTCAGGCTGGAGCCCTGAAGTCTGCACGTCTTTGCAGAACCTTGCCCTCACCTTTATTAATATTGATACCTTTGCAGAAGACATAATTATGAAAACAATTTCCAGGAGCAAGATGAGGAGGAAGGCAGCCCGTATCTCCTGCCAACGAGAGATGGGGGCCAGAGCGCTGGAAATGCGTTTCCAGTCACCACTGAAAATGACAATGCAGAGTGACCCCTCGCAGCTGGCTGCTAATAACCAGCACGGCACGACCGCCAGCAAGGCATGGGCTCCAGATAGCAAAATAAAGTACCAGTCATTTTCCACTCAATTAGAGCCCATCTTCCGAGTGGCTGGGGAAGGGATTTTCTGCTGGGGGTTGCAGGGAGAGAGGAAGGAGAGAGGAAGCAAAACCAAAGGAGGTCACTCCTTCCCCAGGGGGCTTTTTGTGCTTGCCCAGGCTGGGTGGGTGGTCTAACCCAGTGGTGGGTCTGCTCCTGGCTCAGATGGCCCTGCACTGGCTCCAGGCTGCTCCATCCCCAGCAGGGCACGAGATCAGGACTTCACGCCTGGGGTTTAACATCAATGCAGAAGGTGTGACGGTTTCCCCTAGGATAAGGGGTAGGCTCTGTCATCCCCAGCCCTGAGATTTTAGGAGAAGCATCATGCAGTCACTGGTTGGCACCGTCTCTCCACTGTAGCAGGATGCGGGCCCGTGTCACAATGCTCCCACGCAGCACTTTTTCCGATGAGACGATGCAAAGGCTTTGTCTTGAGCCATAGGTTTTCCACCCCTTCAACTAGCAGAGCTAAACCCAGCACAACTTCCAAGATAAAGTCTCAGCCCAGCTGACGCTGGTAGAGGTCCCCAAGGAACCTTACTGGGTGCTAGATCCACACCACCAGCACCCTCCACACTGGGACACAGCCCTGGGTTCGCAGCCGCAAAAGATATGCTGAAATGCAAAAGCTTCTTCAAGGGGAGCTGGTAACCTGGGGCAAAATTGCATGGCAAAATACACTAAAGCAGTGCATTTGTTTTAATTGGAAACACCCTTAATTGGCACAAGGAGAAGCTCTGTTCAGGGCAGGCGGCTATTGAGCTTGAACACTGCATCACCGCCGTGTCTATGCTTCATACCCACACCAGCCGTACCGATTCCTGAGGAGGAGAATGTCGTAGCTGTACAGAACACGGAGATTTTAAGGCCAGTAGTTATTAAAGTGTTTATGGGACAGGGGCTGGCTGCAGGACACAGCCCTTCCTATCAGCTCCAGCCCATCACCCCTTCCCCAAGTGCCGTCCTGGAGGGTGTTAGGGCATCTGCCAGGTGGGCCTGAGGGTCTCACCTCCCACCACATCCACCGGGATGTGTCCTGGAACCCTGTACTTCTGCTCACCACCGCTCCTCTGAACCCAGGCTGAGTTCAAACTGCTGGGCTGGATCCGGCTTGTGCTGGTGCCAGGATGCCCGGGGCTCGTGGCTGGGTGTGCTTCCCTGGGGGGTTGCCCTTGTGTGCTGGATGGAGGGCCAGATGTTTATGAAGCCAGGCAGGGCATGGGTGGGATGCAGATGTTACAGGATGATGCCCTGAACTCCTGCAGGAGGGAATGCAAGGAACTCAGAAAATGCAGCTTAATTGCTGCCCTGGGCCCTGCAGGCTGGAGGTTACCTTCATTTTTAAGGAGTGTATCTTCCACAAACACAACAATTTCCATTTAAAGGCACCCAAGTGACTGAAACTCCACCACTTCTCTGCCAAGCTCCTTGCCTTGTTGTCAATGTTTTCAATGCACCAACAAATACGAGCTTCAGATATGCACCACAGCTGCAGGGACACGGCATGACAGTCCCTGCTCCAAAATAACTTCCCTGCTTTGTTCAGAGCTGGTACCTTGTTTCTTGTTTGATGTTTTCCAGGATTTGGGGTAGAAAGAAAAAATCTGTGGTAGTGGAACTCCTCTTCTTGCGCTCCAGCACTTCCAGCCTCTCAGAACTGGGACATGCAGCACATGGAAAGCAAAGACTGGCTGCTGGCTGCACTTCAAGGATTCATTTATTTGTTTTTCTGGTCCAGTAATTGCCACATGTAACCAGCAAATTGTTTTTAGACGCGTTCCTGAACTCTATTCTCTCCCATTTTTCCTGCTCTTTGAGGATGGACGGTCTTGTCACAGCACCGGCTGTAATCCGGCTTTGGCTGGTGGCAAAAGCACTGTGCCCGGCTCCCTGCTTTGCCGTGCTTGGCACTGAATTGCTTGGCCCACACCAGTCCTTCACAGCCACAGGAGCATCCGCACCGTGGGCTCGGATGTGGTCAGGAGCATCCCAGTGGCAGAGCTGGTGGCACGGACACCCCAGCTCCCAGGGCCTACTGCTCCTTGTCCCACATCATACAGCATCCATTGCCCATGTGGGGCAGAGAAGAGGTGCAAAAGAGGGAATAGGGATTTTAGGAGCATGTTAGGTAAGGGCTGGTGGAGGATGACTTTGGGAGGGATTTATGCGGACTAGGGATGGGGGGAAGAGAATGGGACATTTTAATTTCTCTTTCAGTCCTAATTCCCATGACTTTGTTTCCAGCACAAACACCAAACCTCTCTTTCAGGAAAACTCACAGGGGCAAGAAGGGAAATGCCATTTGGATCACACCAGTTTCACAGCCGTCTCTCCCCGTTCATGGCAGCCTTTTCCCCAGACCCAACCAGGGATGAGCTCAGCAACCATGGGAGACCTGGACCACTGGGGATGGAACCAGGCAGGGCACTAGGCCACCAACGGGACCAGCGCAGGGGCTGCCTGTGGGCATCCTGCCTGCTTCCTCCAGGATGCTCAGCTGCTGGCATCAGTTACAGTAGGGACATAAGAATCAGGAGGGCTCGGGGGAGGATGCCAGGGTGGCTCAGACCCTGGGTCCATCTCATGCATGGATAGGCAGCGGCTCCACTTGGAGAGCCTGCCCCTTCCCTGGCCCATCGCTCCGGTGGGCGACGCTGCATGCAGAGCAAGCCAACCCCAACACCGTCTCGGAGAGGCCAGTTGCTGCCGCGGAAGTTACCTATGGCGACCTCGTCAAAGGTGAGAGTGGTGGAGTTTTTGCCCAGAGCATTCGTGACTGTCAGAGTCACCTTGTACTTCACCGTCGAGAAGAGCTGGAGGTATTTGATGTGACACCTGTTTTTGGGAAAGACATCCTTCTCGCAGACCATCTCTTTTGTGCCGTGTCTGGAAAGACGAGATGAGAAAAGCTGTTACCTACAGAGCAGAGCTTGGGGTGGGGATGCACCCATGATGCTGGAGGGAGGAGGCAGAAGGAGCAGTGCTGTGTCTCCTCTCTGCCTGTGGTCCCCATGCTACAGCCAAAGGGCTGCTTTCCCCTTGCCAGGGAATTTTGTAAGCTCATGTGTGTGATGCTTTATCCTAAGCCTGCACAGAGACCACGGTGAATGTCCTCACGCTGGTCCCAAGGAAAGGACGAGACCCTGCTGGGTTGGGGTTGGCTCTGCCCTTCCTGTGAGAGGAACAGGGTCTCCTTTACGCTGGTGAAAAAATCCCCAGAAGATGGTGCACAGCACCAACCTGTACAAGAGCTATGCCAGGACCCGGGCACAGGTTGGGGGACAATGCCAACTCCAGGTGAGGGACACTGCTGCTGCCTGGCCACAGCCAGTGTACAGCAGACGGGAGTGTGGCTGTGCCAGATATGCCAAAAACCAGAGGGCACAACCTCCACTGTGGACAAGTGGTGCATAAAGGATGGACCTGGGGGGAATGGAAAGTGGACATGGGAGCTGGGAATTTTCCTGGTCCCCTCCTTCTTGGAACAAAGCCCCAGTGACAAGCATCCAGTTTGGATTTCCCTGGAGCACCCTTCCCCAAGCGCACTTTTGGGACACCAACCCCATACCCTCAGCACAGGTCAGACCCACTGCCCCAAGATTTCGTGGCAGTACTTGGGCTCAGGACCTGCTCCAGGCTTCAGGGACAAAAACTCACCCCTCAGCACCCTTCCTTCCCAGGCACTTACATGACGGAGATGTTGAAGGAGTTGGGGATGTAGGTGGGAGTGGGCAGGTGCCAGCTGCAGTAGAAACCCTTTGGGTAGCTGTTGGACCGGCACATCAGCACTGGCTCCTTCGGGGGGGCTGCCAGGGAAAGAGAAAGAGCAATTACCCATTGAGGTGGGGTTATCACTAGGTCCTGAACAAGGGGATGTCCCTCCACTCACAACTGCTGCCAGCTCAGGAGGGGACACAGTTTGCAAGGGGAGCCTGCTCTGTGTTAATCAGCTTCTTGAAGCATCTGGGGGCCTCTGCCCCATGTCTCCCCCATGAGATCTTGCTTTAGCTGTGCACAGCAGTTTATCTTCTCCCCTGGCAGCTCACTGGCTCTAACGGGAGATGGAGTGGCAGAGGAGCTTGGCAGGTACCGGGAGAAATTGTCTTCAAGGCTGCGACAGAGATGTGGCTGATGGGGAGGAGGTGCTGCTCTCTTGACCCCATTAAGCTACAGTGCTCATGGCTCTCTCTGCCACCTCCCTGGAGAGTGATAAACTTCTTGGATGATCCTCCAAAAGACCAGAGGTCCTCAGAGGGAGGAAGAAGGACCACTTAGGGCAAGGTGAGGAGGAACAACCTGAAACCAGCAGTGAAAATTCAGCTTTCCATGAGGACTGGCAGCGTTCATGCTTCCAGCACCAGGGCAGAGCATCCCATCCCAGGGCTCTGCCTCCCAAAGGACACGGAGGCAACCGGAGACAGGACAAGAGCACGCAGTGGGGAGCAGCCTACTTCTGGCCTTATCAGCTGGTCCTAGAGGTTAGAGACAGGAGAGGATTTTAAACCATACCAAGTGTTCACACTGCACTTGGCTTTCCCGGACATGGGTGCTGTCTGTGCTCTCTGCAGGAGCACAGCCAGAGCAGCAGGAAGACTCTGCAAAAGACGAAGGGTCAGTGAGTGCAGAAGGATGATATATTTTGCTCCTGTAGGTTGGTAAAAGTCTTATCTGAACTGACACTGAAGTCAGCTACCCTTGGTAGGTCCTCTCTGGGCACTTGCATTGCTAAGAGCAGAGTCTGGCTCTAACTGCAGCCTCCCTGGTACAGTACTTTGCCATAAAATACACACCCTGGGCTGGATGAGCACTAGGGTTCCCTTAGAAAGGCTGTCTGAAGCTGTGGCAGTCCCTCTTCTCCCTTCCTTCTTGAGGCATCGTCCCCATGCATCCACCCAGGATGTCTCAGGACGTGCTCTTCTCTCCAAGTAAAGGTTTTGAAACAAACCTGGCAAATCTGCCAGCTTTAGTGCAAGCATTGATGCTCACCATCCCACCACAGTCCTGGCAGTGCTCCCCATCACGTGGCTAAATCCCCTCCTCCCTGCCACTAAGGCAGATGCCTTATCCACAGCTATTACTAAAAAGGAGATGCAAACCAGGATGCAAGAGTTCAGGGAGCACCCTGGGAAACTCCTTCCTCTGAGGGCTGCAAGGGCAAATCACAGGTCCCACAGCACCATGCATGCAACACAGAATCATAGAACGGTTTAGGCTGGAAGGGACCTTAAAGATCATTGAGTTCCAACCCCCTGCCATGGGCAGGGACACCTCCCACTAGACCAGGTTGC
>JAOXJK010000019.1:11281428-11292046 GCA_025774025.1 Xenus cinereus | reverse complement strand
AAGCTGCCACTGGAAGTCTTTAACTCAGGGATGAAGGCCTTCCTGGCAGCTCTGCTGCCCTTCAAAGAAGGATTCGTTCAGGGCAATGCCCTGGTTGGGGCCACGCAGCAGGGCAGGCAGCAGCAGTGGTCCCCCAAGTCTCTCTCGCATCCCACGTCAGAGGGATGCTGCAGGGGATGCACACATCTGCCTCTGGCCGTGGCACAATGACACTGGGGTCAGCCACCTCGTGGTGCTCGGGGACGAGGCTGTTTGTTCAGCCACAGTTCCTTGGTCGCAATTTTACTCTCTATTACCTTCTCTCTGGGACAAGCCAGACCAGGAACACCAGGGGTTAGGAGTTAGGCATTTAATTCCAGGCAAGGAGCTGGTCAAAGCAGCCGATAGTTTCAGTTTTGCAGGGAGATTAAAACAAATAAGGAAATTAGGTGGTTTAGTGGAAATCTGAACCCGAGTGGTTTGGCTGGAGACTATCCCAGCATTGTAAACCAGTCTCTAAGAGTGCTGGAAATATCCTTATCCCTGCTGCGGATGCTGCATGACACCAGGTTCATTGTACTGCTGTCTGGGACTTACTGACAGCAGGGCTTGTGCAGCCCCAGACAGCTGGATTTTGGCTGCTTCTACAGCATCTCTGTTGGTTTTGCCCCATTTGGGGTTTTCCATGTTGAAATGAGCATCTCAGGGGTCTTGTAGCCCACTGGGGTGCTGCTGGAGGGCTGTGAAGCACCAGCAGCACTGCACCAGGAGCTCTATGACTGCCAGAAGGTCACACTGATTTGAAAAAAAACCACACACATGTCATTTACAGTGAAATTAAACCTGAATTACTGTCTCTATGCAGAGACTGAGGGACCACAAAAAACTTCATGCAAAGCATCGAGGAGCTCCCAGCCACAGCTGCTGGCATCTGCCTGGTCCCAGCAGCCATATCAAGGAGGTAGGTTTGCCAATGTTCTCTTGTCCTCAGGGAGCAGCCCATGCTGATCAGGTCTGTAATGCTCCCAAGACAACACAGTGGACACAATCTAGGCTGAATCTGTATCTCCATTCATCCACACTAATGCATGAAGGCGCTGGACTGAGCCTTGCACTGGACACAGGCTGCTCGATGAGAGTACCAGGCTGCGAGCTGCCCCCAGGGAAGCTGTGTCCTTGCAGAGGGAGCTGCTCCAGGTGGTCTGAATTCCCTTGAGCGGGAAGGGACTCAGTGACAGAGGTCTGGTAACGTGAAGCCGCCTCGGCACAGCCTGTGCTGTCTGTGCTGCAGGTCCAGCAGATGGTCTGCCCATCACATTTGATGGGAAAGCTGAAGGGCACGGGAGGCTTCCTCTGCAAAATGCCCAATTCCCATGGAAGCGCAGTGATCAGGAGGAAGAACTCCAAAAACTTCAAGTTGAAAAATCCCTGGAGTTAAGAAACCCTTCTGTTGCACGCTGAGACTCATTTTATCTTGACAGCCTGGCTATTATCTTGCATCACGTCTCTGGTTGCCGACAGCACGGCACGACACGGCTCCCTATCATGATGAGAGCAGTTGGCATTGCAGGTGGCTGTACCATGGCCTGAGAGTTACAGCCAGCTACAAGGAGCCGTACGGGTCTGCCGGATTCTCTAACAACAAATCCATAGCAATGGATTAGCTGTCCATGGAGATAGCTGGTAGCACTTTATCACCCCTTCACACACCCCATTGATAAAAGCCCTCTTGGTATGAAGGGTGGCCGAGAAACTGCTCCGCTTCTCTCCCACGGATGAGCAGCTGAAGCTGTCCCCAGCTGGCTGGAGCCCCCTTAGCCTTTGGTCCGTCCACCCAAACCGAGCATCCTCAGAGCAGTTAATCACCTCGAGTGTGGAGGCTGGAGACAGCCGAGGCCGCTGAAGCCCCAGGCAGTTCGCTGACCCTGGGGAGGAATGCAGCTGACTCACACCATGGGAATTCAACCTCCATCCCAGCCCTGCCACTGGCTGAGATCACGGATATCCATCTCCTGGCACTGTGGCTGCAACCGGTCCGGCATGCTCTTGCGGGTCACGGTGGGTCGAGCTGCTCACCTTGCTGCAGAGATGCTCTCTAGGCATCCTGGTTTGTGCTGCACACCCTGGCACAGCATCTGAACACCTGTCCCTGCTCCTGGTCCACTCAGGAGACCAGGCAGCAGTCCTGGCTCTCTCCAGCACAATATTTACAGCTAGGAAATGCTCCAAGTGTGCCAGCACTGCAGCTCTGCTGCCTCTGATTCTCCTCCAAGTGACCCACAGGGTCCTGTTAGAGCTGCCGTTACGGTGATTTTTATTTAAATCAATATCTTCCGTGTTATCCCTGAAGCGCTCACTACTAATAACCTCTCATCCTCCCAGGGTGCCTTCAGCCGCAGTCAGATTTGCTTTGCTCTGCATAGAGCTATGGGCCCTCAACGTTTCTCCTTCGCAACTCCACCTCTGCCCACGCTGCCTGGGAACCACTCTGCTTCTACCCTGGGTGCAAGTCAACCCCTCCCGTGGCCACAAATACCCTGTGGGACTCCCAGCCGGTATTTAAGTTTCCAGCCACTGTGACGGTAGGAGAAAGCCCCAAAAAATTTCATTTCCAAAGATGTTTTTTAAGTGCTGGCCCCAGGTGGGAACTGATAAAGAAAATCCCCAAGTCTTTGGGTAGAGTAGCAGGTTTCAGGTCCAGCGCGTGGCTTTTCAATCCCGCCTTCCCAACATGTTCCTTGTCACTATTTGCACATCCTGGACCTGCATTTTTGGCTACGCTATTGTGTGTCCATCCCTGAGGAGGGCAAGGGTTTGTCTGGCTGGGGTTTCTCAACGTGGAGCATGCAAAGCCCCCAGACACCGATGAGATCTTGCCAACCAGGCAGTGCACAAAGAAACACTCTGGTTTCCCGATACCTCTGACTTTACAAGAATAAATCCTTTCCTGTTTCATCTGAGCAAGAATGGCTACTTTCCTACCAGAGCTGAAAAGCTTGGTGGATCTTCCCCGGCTACAAGCGTGGCTCAGCCTGACAGCCACAAGGTGACAATCCTAGGGCTGGGGACCTGCCAGCCTGGCCCCGAGATGACCAGAGATGGAGCCCCACAAGGACACACTGCAAAGCCAACCTGCACTGCAAAGCACTGTGCCGGGGGTGCTGCAGACCCTGGGTGGGATTGGCTCCCTTGAAACGAAGCACTGGCCACCATCTCAGCTCCTCTGGCTGCCCTGGCTGCCCTTCCCCAAATCCCTCCCCAGCAGCTTCTCCCAAGGCTGTAAAAGCCAAAACCAACAGAGGGAAAAATGAGACGTAAACCCGTCACGGCGATGGCAGATTGGAGCGTTACGGATTTCCCATGTCAAAATAATGGATCAAAACTGGTGCTGCTGCCCGGGCTCCAGAAGGGCACCGCTGCTCCTGCCCATGGATTATGTTCGATGAAACTGAGTTAGTAGCGTTTTTATCTGTCAATTAGGAACCATGAAACAGTTATTAAATAGAGTCAGAGCCCTCCTTGCTGCTCTCCTGGGCAGTGCAGGAGACACATAACAGCCTGTAATGAAGCATTAAGCAGCAGCAGTTTTGTTTCTGATAGGATTGGAAATGATAAGCCAGCGAGGCATGGCTGGATGGGGGGAGCGCATCCCGGGCTCGATGGCCACATACCGGCAGCTGCTATGGGGAAGACCAAGACTGAAATTTCTGCCCCCTGCCCCAGATGAAGTCTCTGCAGGACTGCCATCTCGCTTAATCTGCTTGCCAGGGGGAGAAGCGAGGGCCTGAGTTTAATTATCTGCTTTTCCTGGCGCAGTTCTGGCTGATTACCATGGAGCCAGGAGGGCCTTCGGCTGTGTGTGGAGATGTTATCCCAGCCCCGAGGAGAAAAAGCGCTGGTTTGAACAAGCTTTAAGAGGCAGGGACTGGGCTGTCCACGGGGATGGAGATAACACAGGTGCAATCCACTTCTAGAGGTCATCAGAGTCCGGGGGATGCTGCCACTGCCCTCTTGCTGCAGATCCAATGCCCTCTGTCATCTTTCAATATGCTGGCACAGCTTGGGGCCAAAGCTGTCCCCCACGCCAGGCTGGGATGTCCACCTGCCTTCATGGCCTCTTTGTGCACTATTTGCCACAGGGCAAGGCCAAATTCTGGGCACAGGGGTGGTGGTCCTGCAGGGAGAGAGATTCTAGGAAGGGGGAAAGCATCATCCTAGAACGGAAAGGGGCAGTGGCACGTGGTCGTGGTGCCAGTGGACACATTTACCCATCTCCTTACCCCTCCTCATGACTCAGGGCTTGGTAAACCCTTGCTCTGCCCTGGGAACTCTGCACCCAAGCCAGCCCCAGGGTGCCCAGGAGGGTGTTTGCTCACCCACCCATGGCCATGGACCCATTCCCTCCCCAGCCGGCACTGGCACACCTGTAGACAGTGCCTGTTTGTAGCCAAGGGGCCACCCAAACTCTCCTCCCCGCACCTCGGCCCAGTGAACATCAGCCAAAGGGGTTCACACACTGGTGGCTGCTTTGCAGCTTGTTCGCTTCCAATGGAAACATGACAAGAACAGCATTCTATTTTTTTGCTTCTGGTGATTTTAAATGAAAGGTTGAGTTTCCAGGGCTTTTCATTTTGGAGCTCCCTCCACTTTCATTAAAAACCTCATCTTGCAGAAATAAAACAAGCAACATCATGAACCCAAGCTCTTAATTCTCTAACTTCCCCATGCACCAGAAATTCTCAGCTGGCTCTGACTTTCAGGGCACTTTTCAGAAGTTGTCAGTGAATAGCAAAACCCATTCATTTCCCCTTTCCGGGCAAAACCCTCAGGAATCCAAAAACTAGCATCTCCCAGTGCAATGAGGGTACTCACTAGCTCCTTCTCCAATTGCCAGCCTTCAGAGAGCAGGAGGGAAATGCACCGTGGCATTACACTGGCTCATTACCAGTCAACACCATCCACCCCCAGCTTCCCAAGGACTTTGCAGAGTTTTGGTGTTTGCAAGATATTAAGGGACTCCAGGAGCAGCTGCACCATTGCACCGCTGTGTCCTGAGTCCCACCACACCACGGCATCCCCACGGCACAGTCCGCAATTCCTGGCCTCGAGGCTAAGCCCTCTCCTTTCCTTTCAGCCATGGGGAAATGAGAAGGAGACCTCAGTCCGGCAGAGATCTGAGCACTCCCTGCATGGAAAAAATGTCGCTATAGTAACAAATTGCTTGGGGCTGTGAGGCAATGATGGACAGGTTTCAGCATGGCAGAGGGGAGGGATGCTGGTACCCCGGCAGCGAGGTTGCTGGGAGAGGAGCATAGAAAGGACGGTGATGGCCATAGTTCCCAGGGGGAAGCAGCCTCCTCCTGAACCCTCATGCCCATCACAGGGCTCTCTAAACATGATGGACAGACAGACAGACTTGTTGGATATTTATTGCTACCGAGGCATCTCCCACACCTTCACCCTGCCAAGACAAAAGAAGATGCCCCGGACACAGCTGAAGCAGTTGTGCTGCCTTTCCAACCTGTCTGGGGAATAAAAAGGCGGGGAAAACTTCAAGCAGCAGGAGAAGCAACAGCTGCTGTGAAAGAGAAGGGACTCAGAAGACAGGAAAGGCAGAGAGCCGTGTCTGCAGAGACTCGCACACCCAACCCCTCTGCACTGCAAGCTGCTGCTAGCTCAGCCCCCGCACTTTGGGATGGGCTGGTGCCCAAGGCAAGATTTCCATCCCTGCACCATGGCTTGCAGGCAGCAGGGGAGCCCGATACCACCCAGGCTGGATTTCCTCCCAGCTCCCATCATGACAGCTTGTGTGCAAGCCCCTGCTGGGGTTCGGCATCAGCCTGTGGAGCCATCGAGGCGCAGATAAGGTGGGCTGCAGAAGGAAAGATGCAGCAGGGAAAAGAGAAATGGTAATTCCTGCCTGTTCTGGGTAGCCGGCGGGAAGTTTCCAGCCCCTTTCCCACCTTGACTGTGCCTGCAGGGTGGCCAAGAGGGAAGACCACGGTGGGTTGCTGGAGAGAAGTACACCTGTATTCAGTGCACCAACACCAGGACAGGGGGCAAAGAGCAACCCAAGTCATTCTCCAGACTCTAGCCCGGGGAGGATGCAAAATTAGGGCCAAATGCAGCCCAGAGTCTTTACAAAGTACCTATCGCCCTCAGGTGCCTGGGGACCTTGCCCTTTGCAGCCCCACGGCAGCAGGATGCCCTTGCTGCAGCTCTCCAGCACACAAATAGAGGTCCCAGGCTGTTCCTCGGGGATCAGCTTCTGCTTTCAGAAAGCAGACAAGTGGCAAAACCAGGCTGGAGCCTGCTGCTGGTGCCACAGAGCACAGAGACAAACCTGGGGCATGGACGCAGGTGGGGACACTTGGCAGGGGCTCTTCGCAGTAGTGACGAAAGGGGTCTGCAAACTCCTCCATCCCAGCGTGAGCATCCTCAGGCTGGCAAGAAGGGCTGCTTCCTGACCCGCTCTTCCCTTCATGAGGGATTCTGGGGGCGAGGGGAGGGAAGGTGGCCAACCCCTCCTCCTGCCCCTCCCCGGCTTCCCTGAAATTTGCCCAAGAACAAACTCTCAGGGATTAGCAGCGGCCACATCCTGGTGAGAACAATATTAAGGGATTATGAGATTAGAAATACCATTTACGCCGAGAGGAATAACTCTAATTCTTATCTGATTGTCTACAGATGTCAGCAATCAAAGCGCCTCTTTCATGCAAAGCAGGGAGCGCTGCTGCTGGAGCAGTAGGTGAAGGCGGCTTGGCCCGAGAGCCAGCTCCTCCTGCCGATACGCACCCTGGATTGTGTCTGGCAGCAGCCGCCGGCACGCAGACGGGGTTCATTCGTTTTGTGGGGGAAAGCTGCCCCCGCGGTGGAGCTGCGTCCCCCCTCCTCTTGTGTCTCTGCTGCCCCGTACGAGCTGGTGGAGAGCCCAGGCTGCTGCTTTGCCCACGAGCAATACCAGCCAGACGCCCCGCATCTCCAGCTCAGCTGCAAGCCCATCACAGACCGTTTGCTACCCTGGACCACCAATTCCTCCTGCCCTGGGTTGTGTCCCCCCCACGGCACCGCGACCCGCAGGGTGCATGGCATCCCCTGAGTGACGCATGGCTCTTCTCGCTCCTTGAGGGATCAGACAGCTTCAAAAAGAGACAAACTAACCCTGCCTCCCCCCAAAACGGTGTCCTGCCCCACGGGACTCTCAGGGCCTGCCTTACACCCGGTCGGGAGGGGCTGAGAATGCCGGGGTTGAGGCAGCATCGCTGGGCTCTGTGGCACGACTGCTCCCCGGGCTGGCCGAGCACTTTGTGCCATCTCGCCTGGGGAGGCAGCTCCTAATGGGGCAGCCCGGGAGGCTCTGCCCGGCCATTAAGGGAGGTAAGTGCTTCTGGGTGTGCTGTGCCAAGCTCCTGTCTGCACGCTGGAGGCAGAGGTTCGTGGGGAGCTGCTCCCGGCTCCCTCCCCACCGCCATTTGACGGCACATTATCTCCATTCCACCCTTCATCAAAAGCTCTCTGTCAATCCCTCCTTCAGAGGCGGGTGGCAGGAGTTTCCTCTCTTTCAGGCTAATGTCTCGCATGAGTCTTTCCTCCCTGTCTCTCTTCCTCCTTCCCTTTCTCAACCCTGAGCCATCTCCTCCCATTTTGGTCCATTTTGTCTTTCTGCCTTGCAGACACCCCAGTGCTGAGCTGTCACCTGGCTCCTCTCTGCAGCCTGGCTGGGAGAAGGGTGCACACAAACGAGGGACATCAGGGAGCTCTGCAGCGTGGTTGTCCCTTCTTCCCTTCCCAGGCACTGTGCTCCAGTATGGTCATTCGCAGCAACCTCCCTGCATGGCTGGCTGAGACATCTGGAAAGCCACCATCGTCCCCGTCCCACCATAGCATCCCTGTACAGGGTTGGACTAACCCAGTTTAGACCCAGCGAGGGCAGCTCTGCCCTTCCCCACCTCCCTCGTTTTGCTCCTTACAAACTCCAGACTCCTGCTGTCTTTCAGGCCAGATACAAGGACCAGTTCCCTCAGAAGATGCAGGGGATATGGGGCACGGTTGCAGCCCCATCCTAAGTGGGGACATGCAGCATCCTCTGAGCTCCCCACGGCCTGCCATGCTGCAGGTTTGTCCTCGCAGCCCTGCTCCGCACCACCAAACACCCAAGTCACATTGTCCGACAAAAGAAACAGCCACAGCGAAGCCAAATCTGCAAGGCAGGGATATGCGCCTTCCTTAACTCACTGACTTGAAGGCCAGAGGAGAAAATTAGTTCATCTCACCTGACCTCCTGGGTTGCGCAGGCCATTACGCCCCTCCCGTTACCCCTCTATTGAGCCCGGTAAGTCATGTTTGACTGAATCATCCTTCAGCAAGGCAGCCAGCCTTGCTCTGCAGATAACAAGCAGCAGAGGATCCGCCACTGCTTTTGGCAGTTTGTTCCGATGCTTAATCATTTTTTCTATTAAAAATATGAGCCTCATTTCTAATATGAACGTGGCTGCCCTCAGCTTCCAGTCATTGGCTCTAGTTATGGCTTTGCTTGCTGGTTTAGTACCCGGTATTGTCTCCGCTTGGAGGTAATTACCAATGGGAGTCAGGGCATCTTTCCAGCTCTTCTTGAAGCCACTGAATGGACTATTTTAAGTTTTCCTCCTTAGAGCAGTTCTCCCTGCTCCCTTCGCATCCTTCTTCACTTTCCCTGGTTTTCCAAGGTCTATCTCGAGTTACTTCTCCCATAACATCCAGGGACCACTCGGCAAGGAGGTAGAATTGCCTCTTTGTTGTATATATGCAGCATTTGGCAGAACTGGCTCAATCTTGGCTCCAAAAGCCACAGAATGGTCTTTTTGGCCAGGCTGTCCCAATACAAACTCACAGTTTGGGGCGTCTCCATTCTGGCACCCTCCTGCAGGACGGATCTTCAGTGCTCTCTGCAATTTTGGTTTTTTTTCATCATAATTAAGCCCCGGAGGTGTATAGCAGCACAGACCTCACACCATGACCAGCCCTGGGCAGCTGCTCTGCCCAGCCCGGTGAGAATCACCCCCGAGGTCTGCTCTGATCCAGCAGTCGCCGGGAGACAGGGAAGCGAGAGAAGGGCATGCAGCAAAGTGATGCCTGCAACGCCTATGTGTCGCAGCAGCTTTGCAAGCTTTTTAATGCTCATGAAAGAGTCCAGTGCTCTTTCCCACTTCTGAACAAAACCCTCAGCATCCTCTGTGGGATGATGCAGAGCCCTGGGTACCGCTATAGCAAAAATCACACCCACAAACACTGCCTTGGCAGCTAAAAAAGTGAGTGGTGTTTCCCCTCCTGAGTCTCCGGAGGGGATGGGAGCATTGTTGGTGTCTTACTTGGCTCCAGAAAGGCAAGCCCAGTTTGCAAAAGCCATACGTAACCACCAGCACTTGCAGCAAGAAGCAGCCTGGAGCTCTGGTGCTCTTGCTCAGCCCACAGCCCAGCAGAGTTTTCCCACCTGATTTGCATTAATGTGAATAACAGGGGTGGCCACAGGACCAGCTACCTCCTTCCATGCTCTCTCCTCCAGGAGGAGTGCAGGGGTCTGATTTTGGACCTTATTTCACCACTTATGTCCAACACAGCAGTTCAGCTAGAGACATGGAAATTTCTCTCTGAGGCTTCATGGCTCTGCCTCCCCGCTGCAGACCAGGAGCTACTGCAGGGAGCAGAAGGAAGCAGAAGTAACCCCACATGCTGGTCAGCCATGCTCAGCCAGCTCTGGGTTGCTTGGCTGGGCAGCAGGAGGAGGAGGAGGAGGGATGGGAAGAAGGGCTGGATGACGGAGGCTGTGGCAGCAAGGGGAGCACACGTGGAGGTTGCCCACGGGGGACACCTCCAGGTTGGCTGCCTTTGAGCTGTCCCAGTTCATGGTGTGATGCAGAGGCACCCAGTCCTGTGTGACCAGAGCCTGCTGCTCCCCTGGGGTGGGCTATGGTGGGTGACAGCCCTGGGTTCGGGGGGACCTAACCCAGCACACTCCAGTTGGGAAGCCATGTCGGCTGAGGAGAGCAGTGATTCACCAGTCTGGTTTCTAAGCCCAGCTGTGTGGCTTTGGGAAATCACTCCCCAGCCTCTGCCTCAGCTTCCGCATTGCCAGATGCTTTGGGCTCTCGCCTCACCACCGGGATGGCTTTGGGAGCACAAACCGCCTTGGCAACTTCTCTGACAGAAGCGTGTTTTGGGACCTGCGGGCCAAGCGTGGCCTCTGCCATCAGAGGCAGGGGCTCAGCAAGGCAGCTACTCCCCCGAAAAAGTGAACGGCACCATATCAACTCCAAAGATAACAACAGATGATGAATCCAGCCCGTTTACCATAAACAAGGTATATCACAGCTCCTTAGCTCCAGCCTGCCCGAGTTCCCAGGCACCGCCTCAGACCATCACAGGTTGCACAGCACCTAGAGAGCAGCCAAAAGGCAGAGAGCTGCCCACAGCCCTCTGCTTTCTTCCCTAACCGAGAGGACAGGGCACATGCACCCACGACATGTGACAACGCACAGCGTGCAAAGCTGCTCCTCATGGAATGTGCACTGAGTTGGGGTGTGCTCAGCATAAAGCCGCCCACACTATAAGGCTGTGGTGAGGAAAAACATCGGGGGTTGGGAGCGCTCAGAACAAGGCACCC
>JAOXJK010000019.1:11241289-11258177 GCA_025774025.1 Xenus cinereus | reverse complement strand
ATGAGGGAGTGAATGGTAGTAAGAAGGAGGAGAAGAAGGGGAAGGAAATTGCCCACAGGCAGGAGGCTGCAAACAACCGCACACACTGCCTGTGGGAGGGGGAATACGAGAAAGTCCATAAGGAGAGAAAATCAGTGCAAATCTATGCACGCAGGCATGGAAAGCAGCTAGAGGCAGCAAGCAGCTCTTCCCCTACCTCCGGCTTGAGGCCACGCATAGAAAACAAACCGAAGCAGAGCAAAAAGAGGATGCTCTGCAGCCCACCCAGGGAGAGCGGCTGCCTGCTCGCAGGAGACGGCGATGGGGAGAGTGGCTGCCTGTGTGGGGACGGGTGGGAGGAGATGCCCCGGCTCCTCCAGGCTCCTGCACTCACAGCCCCCCAGCCACCGTGGCATGGTCAGGGCAAGCTCAGGATGCCACAAAGTTGGACATGCTGCTCTGGTCCCCATAAAAGCAAAAGCCCAAACTTCCAAAAATTCTCCTTTAAAGAGAAAGAAAAAAAAAAGAAAAAAGAGGAAAGTTCTTTCATTCAGAAGGAAGCCAAGGGTTTTCATGTCTTTTAGTTTTTTTTCAAAACCACCCCACTGCGTTGTACAAAAGGCTTTGCAACCCTTTTTTTTTGGGGGGGGTGGGGGTTGTGTGTGAAAGAGGGGGTGTCAATTTAAAGTAAAGAGCCTAACCTTTCTGAAAAATACCAAAAAGACATACTGCAGCCCTTTCCCTCGTTCTGCATCTTTTTCTTTTTTTTTCCCCCCTTGACAGAGAAATATGATTTTGTAAAACATTCTGATGTTGATGTGACTTCATTTTCCAATGGCTCCCATGAGGATTCTCCCCATCAGCTCTGCTCAGGACAGATTGGCAGCACACGCTTTGCTTCCTGATGGAGATGCCCCTCCATGGGAAGCGCAGGGTCTCAGCACAGGGGACAGAGGTGGCTCCGTGGCTCCCCTCCAGGGAACAGGGGGGACACTGTCACCCAAAGCTCCATGCCGACACCAAGGAAGGTGCAATTCTTGGCTTAACAAGCTGACAACTCAAACAGATGAGACAAACGAGGAGAGCCTCATTCTCCCCATCTTAGAGATGGAGCTGAAGTTCCCAAAGCAGATAAAATGACTGGCCCAAGGGTGGGTAAGTTGTCAGCATCACAGCCAGGCTCTGATATTCCTCCTCCCTTGTGACTCTAGGCCACCTGGTACATCGACACCAGGGTTTGGTTGGGCTCTGCTGACCCTGCTAAAATACAAACACCCAAAGCACAGAATTCATTTGAGCTGGTGCCTTTTTATCCATCTTGAACCCCTGTGTGCCCCTCGGGATGCCAGCACTCGGACGCTGCAGTGGCAGCTTGTGGGACTACGAGACAGCTGCTACAGTGCACACCAGTGACTCGACCTGAAGTAACGAAGTAAAAAGCCTTCCATAAATAGTGGTTACACTAAAAAACTCCTCAGGGCTAAGCAAGTTAAGAAAAATGGCGCAAACTCAGCGGAGGAAGGAAAACACAATTAAATCACCTAACAGCCCATATCCACTAATCCCCCGGGTTACCAGGCTTGACTCGAATCTCTCTGCCTGCTGACACCCACCTCCCACCCCTCTTCCAGCCCTGGTACTGCTTTTCCCAGCACCCTGGGACAGCCCAACTGGGAGCCCCTGGCAAGGGGTTGTGCAAGGAAAAGCTTGGGAGCTGCTGGTCCATGCCACAGCATGAATTAAAGACACACAGTGTTTGCAGGAGGGTTCAGTATCCACCAGGCTGGGAGACACATTTGCAACATCGTACAACACATTATAAAAGCTGTGATGTGCTCTGGGCTGGCCTTCACTGTTGGTAGTTCTTGCTATGTGGTCTTCAGTCTGGAGCTGTGATTTAGATGAAGAATGTAATGGGATTGAGTCTGCCTACCTAAATCCTGAAGTTTTCCTTCTGCGTTTATATCCCAAAGTAAGTCCTATTTGTGGATCAATAGAAAAATGCCCACAGCCATCTCTCTGGAGCTGCCATGAACAAAATTGCAGAAACATGGAGAAATAAATGCATCAGGGATACAAAGTCCTATGGACCCAACAGAACTCAGTAGAAAAGACATGCCCGGACTACAGCAAGATGGACAGCTTCACGTGGAGGGATGGTTCACCAACACTCGAATATCTCTGCCCAAGTGACTGATCTAACTCCTTCCAAATTTCTTGGGGGACAAGGCACATTCCACCTCCTAAAGAGCGCTTCTTGGTTGCCCAGGGGCTGTGAGTTTCCTGCTGTGTTTCCATGGAGAAGCTGGGAGCAAAGGGAGCACATGGAGGTGCCACTCTTTGACGGCTGGTGGGCTGATGGACCCCACACCACCCCTGCTGCCATGCGGATGACACGAACTGCACCTTCACTAAGGCTAAGTCAAGCTACACCAATGCCAAGAACCAGAAAAAAAAAACCCAAAACAAAACAAGAAAAAAAACCCAGCCCTGCATAAACGTGTAAATGAATGTTTCTTCTAAAATGAGAGCTTCCGAAGCCCCATGTCATTACTATTCCCCCAGGATTTTCCTTGCTGTCTTCCATGCTGCCATCACAGCAGCTATGTAACTTTTGAATAGCAGAGACCGGCAGCATGAAAATGGCCGCAGTGATTATATTGCAACACTTCACTGCTTCCCCGAGCTGCAGCTCCCTCCTCCACTGTTGGAAGTGAAGTACGATCAATGCTAATTAATTAAGGGCCAGAACCTACCAACCATGGTCACACTGAGTTCAGTGCTGTTTCTTGCATATTCAGGGCTCACACTCCATAAAAGTGATGATCAGTCTCCAGGAAACTTGGGCTGAAAACAACAGAAATTCTCTTTGCAAGCCGTGAGGGATGGACAGACATGTCCATCTCAAGGCTGAGAGCTGGAGGGGTCACCTGCTCGGAGGCAGACTGATGTGCCGCGGCTATAAATCAATGATGCACCATTGACAGGAGGGGAAGGAAAGTAAGGCAGCTTGAAGGCATCCCTAAAGGCTCTCCGCCAACAGGAACCACAGAGCTGGCAGAGACATTACACCCGACCAAGGCCAGGAGGAGGATGCTTGCAATGGGTCCAGCGAGAGAGTACAAGCATCCTCCAAGAGCAAGGAGGAGCAGTACCCTTTCTCTTAGCCCCAAAGGGCTGTGCCCTGTGATGCTGGGAGAAGGCAAGACAAGGTCTGGGTGTTACTGGGCAAAGCTGGGGGAGGCTCCTCAAGGGAAAAGCCCTGAAGATAGCTGAGGCAGAGAAGAGTCCCAGTAAAATGAATGGAATTGCAGCAGGAGTGCCAGTGGGAATGCTGCTAAAGCTCACTAGCAAGTGAGCTCCAGAGGCCAAGGGGCTTGTGTGAGGCTCTAAGAGCTGGGATGAACGAGCAGAGACCCAAATTCCTCAGCTATCCTTCCCTTATGCCACACAGGGGGGATCTTCACCCAAAGGCAAAAAACATAAAGAGCATGTGCTTCCCACCACAAAGGTAAAACTAATTTTCAAGTCTGCTGAGCACAGGAACTTGGGTGTCATCCCCAGCCAGATGCCTTGCTGCACTCCAGGTAGGATCCCAACTCCGGAGCAATGTCTCTGCACTCTCCTGTTTTGCTCCAACCCTCTCCGTTTGTCTCAGCAGCTGGCACAGCTTGTGGCAGATCTTCAGGCTCCCGGTTACGGCCAGACATGGAAGGAAATCCCAGTGAGAGGACTAGACAGACAGACAGACATCAGCTTCTGGATTTAATACACTCTCACTCATGTGTGCCTCAGTTTCTCATTTGCACAGCATGCTCTCAGCTGGAGCAGCCACACCACAGCGCAGGCAATCTGCAGACACGGCAGAGTCCGACCTGCCAGGGCTTGTGGCTTGGCTGGAGTCAGGGGCTCTCTGTGACTCATCCTACAAATTCTCAAGTTCACAGCTACGGCTGGAGACTCCCCTGGGGAGCCAGCGCTCCGGGCTTGGCTTACCATTTCCCCCGGAGAGGGTTTGTGCAGAAACCATGTGAATGGTGAGCAGAGCTCTCCTGCTTGGTTGGGGATCTGAGCTTGGATGGATGCATGGACGTGTGGCTACCAGGACTGGCACCCAGGGGTGGTCCAGCACTGCAGGATCCTTGTGCAGATGCTCTGCATGACGCAGGTCTGCACCAGCTGCTGCTGTTGTGAGCCTGTCTTCCTGCTGCTCACAACAGGACAGGACCCTGTCCCCCCTCCGTAGCTTGGTTACCTCTGTGAGGGATGCTCAGCAACTTCCTTGGCTTTATTTTCAGTTTGGATCCTGGAGGCAGCAGGTGTGGCCCCCTGCAAGCAGCACAGACTGGCAGAGGACAGAGAGGACCTCTCTCCAGAGAGCAGGAGCATGCTTTGGCACAGCAAAACATCCATTCCCCACCAGTTCTCTGCCAGCAGAGCTGTGATACCCAGCAGTGTGCCCAGCGCCTGGATATCAGAAATACATGCACACACATGCACACCTCATTACAAGTTAGCAAATTCAGAAGGAATCAAGCAAGGAGCTCTACACGCTGCAGCTCTGCTTAAGCTTGTGCATCCCAGTCGGCTCCTGGGTGTGATGGTACCTGCTCTCTGCTGCCTACAAAGCACTCAGCTCTTGGCTGGCAGAAGTCCTCCAGGCTTCCAGCCTTGCAGGTCAATGTCTCTCAGCATCGACTCTGCAGATGTCTGGCTGCTTTGCAACACTCCAGATTAGATAACTAAAAAGAATCTGGCTACTGCTGGATGGCTTAAATCTGCTATCAGGGATCGGCACTGGGGGAAACGCTTCAGGCTTTGCAAGCCAAAAAAGCTGGGAAGGTCAAGTGCGTTGAACCTGGGAGGGTGTGCCAGCTGTGTGCACCCTATGGCAAGGCTCTGCCCCATCCAGGGGGGGATCTTGCACCAGGAAGTGGATGTGTCTTGCCCAGGGACACAGAACTATGGAACTGCTCAAGGAAAACTTTTCAGCCCCTTCCCTGCGTCTCCTGTGCAGGGACAAAGGCTGTTTCATTCTCACGTTGACTCACATACACAAAGCTGCTTCCCCATCACCAGCCTCTCCAGTATGGCTCTGAGCAAAGGAAGGCAGTACAATGAGGCTCCAGAGTCCTCAGCTTCAATTAGTGCCTGGTGGCAGCTAAGCCTAAATAACAATCTTTCCCAGCAAATCCTACACCGAGAGATCAATGGTCTGTACACTGGACTAATACTGCTGTAACCCCTCCTGCCTCCATCAACGTCGATTGCTGTGCGGTTTCACTTGAATTCTCCACCTGATTGGCCTTCTTGGAGCACTCATTACAAGGTGACATGCATCGCTTTTCCCCTCTGTAACGAGCCTGCCACAGCCCCTGCTCAATCCTCCTTCCTCTTCTCCTTTTCCTTTTAATATGCCACAATTATATTGGCTTCTCTGCATGGATCCGCTCCATTTAGTGCTGCCCAAGACTGCTTATCCTGAAAGATGCTCTTTTCATTTGCAGGACAGGCTACACATCTTGCAAGCTGCTCTCCTGTTTATTTTTCACACCCCAGCATCTCCCACACGGATTAGGAATCTGGGTATTAGGCATTTCCCTTTGCACAGAAGCACAGTGCCTGCCCAGAGAAATTAAACCCTCCCCCCAAAAAGACTCTGATTATTCAGGTTTCCGCACGTGGCGTCCCAGCATCTGTGCTCCCGGGCATCCTTTGTGGTTCCTTTGCTGTTCCCAGCCCAGCAAAACCCTCTCCCTGGAAAGCAGAGACGATAATGCTTGGTCTCAGTGTCTCGCTGTGACTGTGCTCCCGTTACCCAGGGCTTTGCTTGGTCACAGATGTGTCACAGGTGGCCTGAAAACACCAGCAAGTGACTCACTCCACGTCCAACATTGCTGATGGATGTGCAGGACCTGAACATCTCAGCCCCAGCCCTGCCTGCCCTTTTGGTCCCGGGGTCCGTCGAGCACAGCCCTGCTGACATGCTCTGGGAATGATTTGTAGCACCCTCCGCTAAGGTCGTGGGCTCCTGCAAGCGGTGCCTGGAGCTGCCCCTGGAGCTGCAGCACTTTGCTCTTTCAGCCTGACTGGAGATTGGCTTTGGAGTCCCCGAGCAGCCCACAGCCCAGGACTTCAGACACTGGAAACCCTTCAAAGGGGATAAATAATGAGTGGCACCTTCAGTCCGAGTTCAGCTGGACATGTGTCGCTAATCAGGCTGGTGGGGACCAGGCTGCTTTGGAAACGCGAGGCAGATGGTTCCCCGGGATGGCCGTGCGTGACTTACAAGGCAAGACCCTTCCGAGCTTTTGGAGGCTAATTGAAGCCGAATCCCTGAAGCACTAAAGGTTTCCACTCCAGCCGTCACCGTTTTATAAGATCTTCCATTTCTGGAAGGCTTTGAGAATGTAAGAACAAGCATAAAAAACCAACAGGCTTAATCCACGGACGAGGATTTCTTCCTCCCTCACCAAAGGGAGCTCAGTGCTAGGACAGGACACAGCCCTTCTGCAGCCAGAGCTCACACAAAGAGCAAAGACCACGGCTATTCCCTGTGTGACGGGCGATCCCCCAGCTCTCTCCCTGGCTCTGAAAATCTCTGCAAATGAGATTTTGGCTTCACCAGCATGTGGGGGCTCGCAGCTGCTATGGCAATGCCTTGATTTACAACCCAGTGTCAGCAGCGGAAACGGTTCTCCTGCTTCACACAATGGGATGATGCCACCCTGAGAAGATGACCTTTATCCAAACCCTTCCTCCCAGCTTCTCCCCATGATCTGGGCTTGACCAGCAGTAGGTTTCAGTGAGGATTTGTCAGCAAGGATCCATTCACAGATGCTCCACAAGCCAAGTGCTCCTCCCTGCTGTCCCACACTGTCCCCTCTGCACATCCACACCGGCAGGTCCTGCCTCCTCTCCGTGGGTCATGGCAGCTTTGCCCCAGCTAGCAGTACCTCCTAGGGCTTCATCCTGGGCTAAATGCTCTCCATTCAAAGCTCCTCTGGGTGAACGGGTGGACTGCAAACCCCATTCCTCCTCCTTCATTGCTTGTCGATACGTTTAATGAAGTCTAAGAGACTACTGAGACATGGTTTTCCTCGCCACTGGCAGAACTAATGAATCCTGGCAGACTGCGAGACTCCCAGCAGTTTCTTCTTCTCACGACAGATGTGAACTATTCTCACCAGTTTTGTGGGATCACAGGCTCGTCCAAAACCTGTCAGATCCACACTCTTACCTCTAGTTACCTTTTCTTTTTTTTTTTTCTTTTCTTGATCTTTTACAGCTTTGTGAACTGCTTTGATACACCAGGCTGATAGAAGGGTTTGTATTTTTGTTAGCATCCCAGATATTTCACACTAGATTTCCTTCCAAGCTCTCGGATGGCTCATGTGAACCTGGGGACAGATCCCTGCTTTGCTCCACAATCTCATCTCCGTTGGCCCCGTTTCAAACAAGATCTTCTCTTCCCAGAAAGGGGTAAATTTGGTGCAAGTGCCTCCAGACAGACTTCCATAGTGAAGGCAGGCAGCTTTCTCAGTGTCTTTGCATGTCTCCAATCTTCAGCAACTTGCAAAGAGCGAGTCTTCAAAGCCCTGCTCCCTCTCACCTAAGTGCCAATCCCTCTCTTTTTCTTCCTGTCCTTCTTCTCTCTCCCCTGCCCACACTTTAAGAGCAATCTCTCTTCATGCATCTGACAGCACTTTGCACAAGGGGACATCAAACTCGCCCTGACCTGCGGTTCTCTTCCAAGCACAGACCTTAGGTGCCTGCCACAAGCTCTCCGTTCCCTGTCTGATGGGCATGACCTCCCGCAGCACATCCCAGCAAGACCGGCCACCCTGCCCCGTGCATGACTCTCTGCAGGGCAAAATTAACAGATGCTGCATGGAAATCAATGCTCTCAGTTTCCAGGAGCGATCCTGGGATGTGCTCCCCGTGGGGCTAACCTGCACTGCCGGCTGGACCCCCAGAGGATGCTCGACTCTGGGACCTGCAGGATGATGAGGCAAGGGGCAAGGAAACACTGGCACTAAAAATAGGCTGTCTGCGGTAGGGGCTGACCACATTTATTAGCAAGCCTGTGCTCCGGCTGACCACAAGGTCAGCCTCCGAGAGCTTGGCCATAATTCACTCTGTGTCTGGGCAGGAAATCTACTTGAGCTCAGAGGGATGTCCAGTAATAGAAAAAGATGTTCCAGGACCCAGGGCTGTTTTTGCTGTTTTCTTTTACTTTGCAGACAGGGAACCTTTCAGGATATGCATCTTGGGGGGGAGACACAGGGGGAAGAAAAAACAAACAAACCAGGTGCTCTGGAACAGACAAAGAAGTAAGAAGAAAAAAGGGAAATGCATAAGTTTTTGCTTGTTTGGGTCCAGGCTTCTTTTTCTCATACAGACTCATCTTCACCACGTTGGGCAGGGAAGCAGCAGGGAAGGATTACAGCAGCAAGGGGACACCAGACCTTGATGGGCTCTTAAATGCCCTAACAGCATGCAGCAAAGTTTAATGGATTGCAGGTGGGGTGTCATTGCAAGGGAGGGTAAGTTGCTGTCTCTGCTGCTTCCCTGCAGATGTGGGCTGGCAGGGAATATGGGGGGGAGGCAACGGGGAAATCACCGCAGTAATGAATGCCCAGTGATTCAGGTAATGATCTTCCTTGCAAAGGCATCAGAGGGACATGAGTTTCATGCTATTTGGGCTACAGCCAGGTTGGCCCAGATCAGCTCCCAGCAGACAGAGCAACCCCACTGGAATGATGCTGGTCACCAGCAGAAAATCATGAGCTTGGGCCAGTTTAGCCCCAGGAAGCAATTAGCAAGGCAAAGGAGGCAAAGCGCGGATGCCTGCCCTTGAGTGGCAGCTTTCAGAATGATTTAAGCATCCCCTGTCTTGGGGAGAAGCTTGAGTCCTAATCGCTGCATATAAACCGCCAGCGCTGGAGCCTTCACGTGAGGGGTGATGTGTCCTCGGTGAGTCAAGCTGAGTCACCCACCGGGTACCCGAGCTGGTGTGGGCAGTGCTGCTCTGCCAGGGATGCTGCCATCCCAGGGTGTCCACACCTTCGGCAGTACTTTCCCCTGTTGCCCCAGTGCTTGTGTCTATCCCCTCTGGCAGCTCCAAGGCAGAAGCATCTCTCTACTCATGACGTGCCCTGGAACCGAAGCCTTCCAGACAGAGCTGGCTCCTCCAGCAGATTATGTGGACACCACTGTGAACTGAGTTCATTTAGCCTGAGGACAGGCTGAGCTGAGCTCCCTGACTTTGACTGTGCTGAGCAAACCCTGATAACCTCCTTTCAATGCCAAGACATACACTTTCATTGATCCAGCAGCGAACCTCAGTTCTGGCTCTCCAAGCTCTCCGTGAAGCAAATTTGAAGAACATTTTGGCTTTGAGATGGCTTGCAGAGTGAGGGATGTAGGGGCAGGCAGAGGCTGTGCCAAACCTTGCTTTCCTAGCCCAAGAGGGGTCCTGGAAATGTTCTGAAAGCAGCTCACATGCTGAACAGGGCTGCAGTTGGGAGCAAGGCTGGTATTTCAGCCAGCTGGATAATGAGAGCATCCAGAATTGTAACAGGAAGGATTAAAAAATGTAATTGCTAATGGGGAAATAATTGTTAATGGGGAATCATCATTGCAGGAGGGTGTTCCCAGTGTAGCCCCACAGGGATCTGTTCTTGGCCCATTGCTAATCACTCATCGTATCAATTATCTTGAAGGCAACATAAAACTGTTGCTGGCAAAGTTTGCCGGTGACACAAAGGCTGATGTTTATAACAGAAAGGACGAGTCCATTGCACGCAGAGCTCTGGAGCAGTTAATATAGTAGCCTTCTCTCAGCAAGAACATGTGTTTTATGCAGCCAAACACAAGTCCATTCATCTCCAGTGGAGGAATGTAGGTCAGGCTCGCAGAAAGCAGGGCTGCATCTTGAGGACAACACCGATAACGCCTTGGCAGGAGCCACCCGGAGATGAAGTGCCAGCATGCCGTGATGCGAGCAAAGCTTGGCCCGAGACGCAAGGAGGTGTCAGGGGAGGTGGGAAGGTGCTATGTCATGAGGAGACAGAGCTTTTTCCTGCGCTGGCCCCAGCCCGAGCAGGGAACGAGCCTCTGTGGGAAGCAAGCACCGTCTCCAGCCTCCTGGCTGGCCGCTTCACACACACACACACACACACACACACGGTCCCTTTGACCTTGCCTTCCCCAGTGTAAACAGCGAGGGCCAATTACAAAAATTCCCAAACACTCTGTTGCACACGCATCTCTTGCCCTGGGGAGTGGGTGGAAAAACAAACAACACATGACAGATGTTAGTCATGTCGCTTAATGCATGGCTGAACGACCCTCCAATGGAGAGGCAGAGGGAGGCAGAGAGGGAGAGGGAGATGAGACCTTCTGTACGCCCATGTGGAGAGACTACTCCTGCAGTGCTGCCTTAGGTTGAATGCACATCTCCTGTGCGCACCCACGGGCACAAGACCAAGCCTGAAGACCCGGGTAGCCCATCACACCACTTGAATCCAGACACCTTCACTCAACAGCATTTGCATGACAAAAACCTGCTCGGATGTCTACAAACAAACCACAGGTTCCTGTGTGAATCTACAAACCACCTCCTGCACAGAAAACCCAGAGAACAACCCCAGAAACAAAGCAAGTGGTTTAACTGTGCAAGGCAAATGCCCTGGGGAGTTGCATGAGCTGATGGATGTGGAAGGAAGCAGAGTCCAGAAAGAGCTGGTCAGATACCCGTCAGCCAACAAATGCCACATGGAGAAGGTTGGACAGTATGGGGAAGGGAGAGAGGGACTTATCTATAGAGTTGGTTTCTCTTCGAAAAAGCCAATTTGCATGGCTTTGCTCTGCATTTTGAAGGCTGTTTACCGGCCCAGGCTTTGTCTTAGCTGAAATGTGGGCAGCATTTCTAACGAGGCGCATGCAAACTGGAGCTCCCGGGAGGCTTTGCAGCAGAACCGATTGCAAAAGATTAGCGCCAGGGCTTAAGAAAGCAAGAGAGAAGGGAAAGTAATGAAACAAAATCTCTCTTTCTTTTCCTCGGTTGAGGAATGATGGGGGCTAATTGCTTGTTGCTGGTGAGAAAGAGAGGAGATAGCAGCTTCTGCGCCCATCAATAAATTAACCCCGGCATGTGGCATCTGAAACGCATTCATTTCCAGAGACGTTTATCTCTTTGTCTCCTCTCCTGGGTGAAAACATAATTATTGTTTAAACATGAGTTAATTCAGCAAGGTGAGGATCAATAAAGCAGAATTACTCCTCTTTTAAAAGCCGAGAAATCTCAATCTAGGACGCATGTGGACATAACTCTGGCAGCGCTGACGGATGGGGAAGACGCTTTGGTCGTGGCAGGAGCCGGGGGAAGCAGAGCTCATTCTTCCCAGGACTGCTGCAGCCCACAGGTCTACTGGAAACAGCTCAGTCCATCCACGGGCAGTCAGGGCAATGAATAGAGAGAACTGAAATCACCCGCGCACGTACGCTTTACGGCCAGACAGGGGGTTATGCATCTCCACCGTGTACACACTTCCCACAAAAGGAGCTTCGGCAAAGCCCCAGGACTCGTGCTGTGGCTTCTCCCTTTCCTTTGAAGGTGCCCGAGTCCTGCCAGGGAGAGGGTCTCTGAATGGCAGGGGCTGCTGCCAGCGCTGCTCTCAGACGATGGAACCCCTGGCCAACCAAATCTGAGAGCGTCGCAGCAGGCAGCACTGCTCCTGTGCTCTGCCAAGCCTTCCCCATCTCCCTCCTCTACTCTGAAATAAATTGGCAGCAACCACTACCTGCAGCAGGAAACACGGGAAGGAAAACTTCGCTGCCCGTGATAAGGGGGAGGGCACCGGGCTCTACTGCATGTTCTTCAGCCAGTTCTGCCTCCTCTGTCCCCTCCCATTTCTTCTTGCAGCTCAGGTCCATCCCTCTGTGCTGGCCAGGAGCTGGGTGGATGGGGACAGCCCTGTGGCTGCCCGGGGCAATGCTTGTCTCTGGAGGCAGGCTGCCCCTCATCCGGCAGCCCCATCTGAAGCTGGTTTACTCTTGTGCTTACCCATGTGCTGGGGGGGAGACATCCCTGGACCACTTCCTCAAGCGAGTCCATGCACCACCATACACCAACCTACTCCGGCAGCTCATCCCTGCAAGCCTCATCTTTTTTTCTCTTCCCAGCTTACAGCTTTACCCAGCGCATCATCCCCTTTTGCTTTGCTAAATTCAAGAGCAGGGAGGTGGCTGTTCAAAGCAACCCTGCGCTGGCTGCCCTGGCCGGGATGGGGAAGGTTGTTCGCTCAACGCAGTGGCAGCAATCCCACTCACGCCGAGGACGGAGCCTGCCAGAGCCACCCAGCATGAGGGGCTGAGCAGCGCGGGGTGATGGGCTTAGTAGCACAACAGGATTAGCCGTGAGCCCACCGTGCGACTCCCGGCAGCGCTGGTGGCTCCGGCAGCACCCACCGTCCAACCCTGCTGCCCCAAAATGGCATCAGCGACGGAGACAAAGACCCCGTGGTGGAGATGGGCTGGGAGGAATCCCCGTCCGATGGCTTGAGCTATTCTGGGGGTGAAGACACAACCAGGGATGTTTCTCCCGGGGAGTGGAATCCCGTCCCCTGCAGCCAGGCACTCTGCCACATCCTCATGCCCCCCCCGGTCGGGGTGACACAAGGGACCATGTTGTGGGACAACCCCTTGCTAGCACCCTCTTTCACTGCCCCTCTGACCCATTACCTGCAGCAGGACACTCAAAAACCCCTGCCCGAGCCAGCACATTAGTGACAGCCTCCGAGTAAACCCATGGGGGTGCCCTGAGTGATGACTCTGGTCTCCCAATGCACCATGCCCACCCCCATGGGTGGTGCTGCCCAGTGGGATGGTGCAGGTGTAACATTAACAACCTGTCACAGATGCTCTGTGACCAGAGGGAAGGTGGGTACCCAAATCTGCTGACCACCACCCCAACTTTGGGGAGCTTCCTGAGCTTCTGCATCTCAGACAAATGCACCCTTTGCTCTGCCAGCTCCAAGGAGAAGGACCAAAGATGAGCAGCCGAGGGGTTAATGCATGAGCAGCCTCACCTCCTCTGAGTCCAACGCTGCTTTTATTAATTCATGTGGCACTTTGCAGGACGCTCCAGTAATCACCAGGGTGCACGTGAGAGCCAGGAGCGGGTGGCCGGCCTCGCTGCACCGTGCTGGTGCTCACTTAACAGCTTGTCACATCCTCCTCACTCAAGTATTCAGTGCTAATGCATCTCTTAAAGTGCTTCATGAGCTATTAAAGTCGAGCGTCTCTCAAGTGCATGATAAATGGACTCTATGCCAGCATCTTCCCCCACTCCACCCGGTCCCTGCCACTAGGGAGGGCATCCTCCCACCCCATTCCTGATGTGCTTTCCCAGCCCGAGTGCCCAGCTGGTGGGGGATGAGCCCTGGGGCTGGCTGGCGAGGGGAGGCTGCAGCGGGGCAAGGAGTAGGGGGGAGTTGGGGGGATGGAGCCCACCCTTCGGGTCTCCAATGCAGGGCAGACGCTCCCCTACTTCACTTGCCTGTATGTATCCTCTCCACCCTGGGGACAGCAGGGTGGGCAGAAAACCTGCTGCTCCAAAGCCTGTGACCGGAGCATCACCTCGGTGTTTCAGACAAGTGCCCAGGAGGGACACTTGATGACTCTAGGGACTGAAGACAGTTCTGGAACGGCCCTACTAGCTTTCCTCCTGCTGTTATACCAAATTTTCCATCCTCTCTCCTTTTTTACGTCCTCCAGTGCAGAGCAGCCTCTCTGGCTCCTGCAGACAAGGGGAGAGCCTTGTCTCACTCCATGCATCCCCTCCAGGACTGTGCTGTTGAAGCGCTCAGGTCCCAGCAGCAATGATTTCCAGCTGGTGCCCTAGACATCTTCCTCCCGGACTCAGCCAGGGAAGAAGGAGGGACACAGGGATGGGGAGGCTATGCTGCCAAATCCCTGAGTCCTGCTGGACCACAGAGCAGAAGGTGACAGTCACTGCAGCTTGACAGCCCAGGGGCCTTGCCCGCGGCTGAGCTCTCTGTAGCAAAATGAGTGGCCCTGGCCAGCGCTGGTGGTGAGCAGTGTTTGTCTGTCTGTTGAGGTAACATATTCCAACTGTGCATAACCCTGAAGTACCTGGCACTTCTCTGTTTTGTGCATCTCCCTGTGTGACAGGTCTGGGCTGCCTTCCCCGCAGCTCGGAGGGAAGCAGCACGGTGCATCCAAAGGATGTTCTGGCAGCCCTGACGCTGGGTCCTTCAAGGCTTCCCAGGTAGCGGTCCGGGAAGCGCAGCAGGACCAAGTAGCATTGCTTCTCTGCAGAAAGCAGCACACTGCTCAGCACCCAAATGCTTTGAGCAGGCACCCTAAGAAGGTCTGGGAAGGTTCCTGCAACACCATCCAGTAAGCTCCCTCTGTGTCCAGATAGCGGCTGTCCCCATGCAATGGGGACATGCTGACAAGCCCCAGCTGCTTCATGTCTGAGCAAGCAAGGCTGCCAGCTTCCAGCAATGTAAACCCACCCAGCTGGACTTAGAGGAGCTCAGTGGGGTGCTCTGGCTGGGTTCCTCAGTCCCACAGAGCCCACAGATGCATAGATGTCCTTACTGGAGTTAAGCAGCAAAATTCTCCTCTGGAATCCATCAGACGCTGACTGCCAGGGATCCAGTGGGTTTTGGAGGTCCTCCATTTTGTCCCATTGTTTCAGAGCTGCCATAGGTGACCCCACAGTGTGACCCAACCTGCTGCCCCATAACCTTCCTCCTCCTGCCTGCACCCAGGATCACTGGTGTCCCTAAAATTTCATCTCTAAAGCTATTGCTAACATAAACACCAAATGCTCTGCTAACCTGGAGAGGCAGAAGCTAGTGGTGGGTATAGATGGGTAGTAGCAATGGGGACAAAGCCACCCCAAGGAGGTGAGAACAGGATGAGGCATCCACCATGGTCATGAGGGAGGGTCTCAGGGCTTGGGGCTGTCAGGCTGCTGCTTCTTCCCATCCACTCATCCCTTCACAGGTGGCTTGCACAGGGCAGCGTGCAGAAAAGGGAGGGTAAAGGGCTGGGAAGCAATTCCCAGGAGTGAGAATCCCCTGTCCTGGCCACAGAGACACCCTGGGACACTCAGGGGTGTGGGAAGGGCGAAGGGGACCAGCAGGCATTGTGGGAATGCCCAAATCCTGCATCAGTGGGCAGGAGGGGACACATGTGTCACACAGGAGAAAAGTGATAAAAATCCAGAAATGTAGTATCAGGCAAGCCCGGAGAGCACATCCAGCCTGCCCCGGGAGAGAGGCTGGAGGAGCGGCATTCGTGCTTTTGGAGAACCCCAAGGTGGGAGAGGTGTGAAGAGACTCACCCTGCTGGCTGTGTCTCTGGGCGTAGACCACCACCACCGCGGCAAGCACCACGCAGCAGGCTGACGGGACGGGGTTAGCCATCTGTGGAAGCAAACACAGGCAAGAGCAGTTAGGGTTTGCCCCCAGAAGACCTTCCACGCTCACATGCTGAGAGCCGGTCCCTCCTGGGGAGCTGAAGGGCGTCAGGAGATGGCCATGAAGCAAGACTTCATCTCAACTATGGAGATGTTTTGCTGGTGCACATTTCGTAGCTCAATGGCCTGTGGCACTTTCATGGGAGCTGGCAGCACAACCAGGTGCCCGGAGGTGACGATGCGCCTTGCACAAATGCTGCATTTTCCCCACCTCTTTTTCAACCTTTCCCTTAAGAAAGCCAAACCCTGGTGCTGGGCTCTCCTTGGCAGCTGCACCATCACTCTGGGAGAAGACACTGCCTGCAAGGGGGTTGCAGGGGTTTTTTGAAGAGATGGGAGCACACCCAGGCACTTCAGAGCAGCAGTCAGCACTCAGGATGTGCAAAATGCAGATCTCAGCACGGGGAGCTGCTGCTCCTCCAGTGTGGCCCCTTCTGGCACTAGCACGGAGCACTGTGCTGTCCACCAGCCCGAAGCAATCCCAGCAGCAGCATCTCTGGGCATGCCAGGGACACCTCGTCAGTGTCTTCGCAGTACTGCGTGCTGCCTCAGCCACCTGCCATTGACACCCTGATGGGCCACCATCAGCCCCCATCTCTCTGGGCTGGTAGATGGGTAGAGGCTGCTCCGTCCCAGTGAGCTGTGCCATGTCCTAGAGGATGCCAGGGTGCAGGGAGGCATGGAGGGGGTTACAGATAAGAAGGCAGGCAGGTGGAGACACACTGGGCTTCGGGGACAAGCAAGGAACTTCTTCCATGGAATGACAAACTTCTCTGGGGGTGGACAAATGACAGCAACAACTGCAAGGATGCCCCACACAGCCTTGCCAGGCTTGTAGACACCCGAGCTCTGCTCCTCTTGCAGCTGGGGCCGCTGGAGAAGACCAGAGCTGGGAGGGAGCTGCTGGGGACAGTGATGGGGACGCCGGCCCACCCGCCAGGAGATAAATAGCACCATGCGTGAAAAGCAAATTACACCTTCAAAACTGTTTAAACCTCTCTAATCTCCAGCGCCGTATCGGTAACGCGCGGAGGATTGCCTTTTAATCTAGAACATGAGTATGGGCTCGTTAGCCAGATGGCATCCATTTAAACCTAAATAAAGGGGAGCTGTACTGGCCAGAGGAAAAAAAAAAACAGCAAAACATATTCCATTACCCAACATGGCCATTGCAAGAGCCCAGATGGCTTCGGGTTCGCAGCAGGACACGAGCCCTTGCAGGGCTGGAGGGGAAGGCCAGCATGGGATGTCACAAGCAGATTTTGGTGCGCAGCCTGATCTCAAACGCCTCTCAGGAGCAGGAGTGCTGGAAGGGAGTGGGGCCCTGAAAACAGGGAGCTGGGAGACAGGGAGAGGAGAGACACCCCCGGCCTCGCTGCTGAATGTGCAGCG
>JAOXJK010000019.1:11072885-11085318 GCA_025774025.1 Xenus cinereus | reverse complement strand
ATACTGAGGGTCACCAGAAGTCCCTGACAGCAGCCATCAGCGTCCACCTCAAACAATTACAGTAGGACAAGCATGTAATGGCGCTTCCCCAGCATATCCTCCCTGCTGCCAGCAGTCTGCTGCTCTGGGGTTTCCTTAGCAGTGAGCAGTTCTGTGTTTGCTAAGTCCATCACTAATGTCGTGACTGCAAAAGGCTGCAATGCCATTAGCCAGTGACAGACAAATGCCCAGATGCCTGGTCAACCTTTGCAATGTGTTGTCTCATCTCCTGTTGCTCCGCATGAGCATGAAGCACCATGCACTTCCCAGAGGAGTGGCACCTCCCTGTCCAGTCCAGGTTACTGCTGCAGTCCCAGCCCACACATCCCACGGTGCTGACAGCAGGGATCAGTGCCCAGGAAGGCTCACGCAGCAGCGTGAGACCCATACCACAAGTCCAAGATCATGAAAGCACTTCTAGCTTTGTGCTTTGGGGCACAAACTTGAACACGAGAAGTTCCATCTAAATATGAGGAGGAACTTCTTTACTTTGAGGATGGTAGGGAACTGGAAGAGGCTGTCCAGAGAGGTGGTGGAGTCTCTGTCTCTGGAGACATTCAAAACCTGCCTAGACACGTTCCTGTGCAACCTGCTCTAGATGGACCTCCTCTGGCAGGGGGGGTTGGACTAGGTGATCTCCAGAGGTCTCTTCCAACCCCATATCATTCTGTGATTCTGTGATATTTTCTGAAAAGTATCAGCCTGTGAGCTCAGGAGAAAGCTCTGGCGTGCCAGGCAGCCAGACAATAGGCAGCCCTTGGCTAGAGGAGCTTCCTGACTATGAAGCACCATCACTTTGCAGCCTGAGAGACAAAAGAAGGACTAAGAGAGCACTCACGCCAAGTCCACACAAAAAGCCTGTGTCACAGCCAGAAAATGACACCCCACCCATGGCTCCCAGCCCGCACAAGAGCATTTGTGCTAAACACCTTGACCTCTTCATCAGAGACAGCATTTGCACCCAGGAGTATTCAACCTATTTAGACCATGCCCATCCTGCAAAACACAGCAGAGCATGGAGATCCGAGACAAGGCAACACCCAAACAGCAATTCTACATCACACTGAGGAGGACTCTGTGAGCCTTACCATCTCAGGTCAAGTGCAGCTGGGTCTTGATAACCCAAGCACATAAATCCTGACTTTTATCAGGCTTGATTTCTTTGGATGGTGCCTAGGCACAAGGAACTTCACACCCCGTTGCCTCAGCCTGCACTGAGCTCACCAGCCAGGCTGGAATTTGCAAGCGCAGGTCTGTCAGTGCAGATGTGGTCTTAAATTAGATCTGAGCTGAAAGAGAAAGGAAGACAGAGGGAGATGTGGTCCCCTTGGTTCACAAGGGAGAGCCTCATTTACCCTCCCCATTCTGGAGACCCCAGCAGTGGGCTGGCTGCCCACTGGCACCCAGGAACACACGGGCAGACCCAACAGCAGGTGATACCCGTAGCCAGAGGGAAAGCAAGACCCATAATTCACCCTCCCTCACCGCATCCACGGCAACGTGATCAGACTCCTTCCCTGAGACACCCCACGGTTGGAGCCAGGAAAGCACAGAGCACCCTGGGGCACCTGCGTTTCTACCAAGTGATGGTAGAAACGTTTCTGCCCTGTGAAAGGTGATTATTAGGTTGTTCTCAGCTGTGACAACAGCCTCGCCTCTTTACTCTCACTTTTTCCTTTCCCATATTTCCATGAGATAATGATCTCATCTCCTAACTGTTGAAGATCGCTCCTTCTCCATTCTTCCCCTCCCTGTCCCCCTCCTCTCTTCATTATGGGATAGAAATGTTATCGACCAACAATCACTAGATGTCAAAAAACCTTATCGCAGAATCCAGCTGCCAACATAGCCTAAACGTGCTTAGGAAATGCCAGTAAATTACAGGAGAGAGAGAAAGTGAGCAAGGGAGGAAACATTAGGATGAGCAGTGAACTGCAATTAACGGCTCCACATTTGGAAGAAGCAGGAAATGTATGGAGGAAAGCAGAGCTAAGGGGTCATTGATCTCGGTAATTGAGGGGAAACTGAGAAATTGATGGTTTAATGGGGTTCAGCTGGGAGGAAAGCGTGCCTTGTGGGCCATACTGGAGCAGGGAGACCACTGCCACTGGGCACAAGGCTTAGGACCCATCCTAGTTAGGTCACAGCATTAGAGGTGCCCCTTGGCCTTCCTTAGAAGCATCTTATCAGTGTTGTTCAGCTTGATACCTCTCTGAAAAGGCCTTCTTGTCTCATGGTCCATGTCTAGACTATGTTCTTGACCTGTGACCAACCTTCTTTCCAAACTGACTGGATATTGGGGGTTGGGCTTGTCAGCAAGGTAGATTGTGATCAGTCATCTCCAAGGGCATGCCCCTAGAGATCAGTCAATCCAAGCCTGCTCAGACTGAGTCTGCCTCCATTTATCCCACAGTTCCTTCAGACAAGATCACATCCAAGATACCTGCCAACCAACCCTGGCACAGACTTCCCTCACTGCCCTGAGATTCACTGTGTGATTCCTCAGCAGCGCTGGGGTAGGATGTGAATAAGGGGCTCCAAACATTCTTGAGGGTTGCCCATGCAGCTCCTACTGCCAGTTCCAAGAGCACAACAGGAGTTCAGCCCTGCAAAGCCCTGGCACAGCTATACCATGGGTGGAAGCCAGCAGTTTACAGACCCTGCCTCGATACACCATGGTGCTCAAGGGATCCTGCCATGTTATCTTCTGCTACGGTAAGATGTGATTGCTCTCACCTCAGCTGGCCAAGAGATTGGGTGGTCTCATGCAGTAGTGTCCAGTAGTGAATCCTGCTAGAAAAAGGGGGTTTTCTCTTCTCTCTTTGAATGTGAATCTCTTCACAGAGACTACATATCACAGCTTTCTCCAAGCTGCCTGGAAACCAGGAATACATGTCAAATCTGCTTGATCTGGGATCATAAAGGTATCTCATGGAGTACTCTAGTCTATCCCTCTCTCCCTCCCTCTGAGGCAGGACCAAGCATCTCTGAAGAAGTCCTGAACTTTCATTTTCTCTTTTTCCCATCACCACTGCCTGATTGTTCCCCATACACTTGTCCTCAAATATTTTGACCTGCAGGAGCCTTAGACAGTGTAAACCACCACAAAGGTCTGGAGGCAATCCTACAGACATGTCCAGCCTCTCTCCCTCCATCTCTATCATTCCTTCTTCCATAATCTTACATCTCCCTAAAGCAAGCTCCCGGTTCCAGTTGGGCATTTCCATCCCTCAGCTTCCTAATGCATGCTCCACCTCTGCTAGCTCCTGCTTTCTACCCTATCTCTGCTTTTCATCTCACACCCCACATCCTCCTTATTTTCCATCCTGCACACACCCTCCCCATGCTGTGAAAGGTGCTGCAGAGAATGGAGCAGAACTGGAATGGAAAACATGAAGCACTGCACAAACATGCTGCCATGACCTGGCTTCTCCATGGGAACAGTCCGACTTTGGCTCTTATCCCATGGCAGAGGCAAGATGTTTTAAGGCTCTTTGTACCCCCGAGGAAGAAGCACTGACTAGTGCACTTCCCGAGGACAACCACAGTTCCTCTGCTGTGACTTCCTTGTCATGCTGTAGACACCAGGTACCCATCTGGGGACCATAGACCTGTCGCCCTGCAAGCCTGGGTACCACTTACACCATTAGGAAGATGTCCAGGTCAGACTGCTCATCACCTGCTAGGTTAAATAATCACTTGCAAAATTCACAGGCCCCTTGGAGATGTCAGCGTCTACTTGTACAAGATCACTGCTTGTCACTGCAGCTCTGCTCAGCTCGTGCTTTGCACAGCTGAGGCAGACACCAAGAAGCACTGACCTGTGTTCCTCCATATGCTCCCTGTCCTGCCTGCAGCTGCTGCCTCAGCTAGGAGTTACACAGCTCGGAGCTGCTATGTCTCCGACCCTCCCCAGGGCTTTTCAAGGCTGAGTCAGGTCCAGGATTCCCTTTAAAACCTGCACACTCTAGGTAAGGCCAGGATGGGTCAATAATTTTCCCTGAATGGACTAGAGGATGAGCAGAGGATTGTTCTTTTTCCACTGGGTCGTTTCCCCACTCTCTACAGTGAGACATTGCCATTTAAGAAGTAGCGGATCACATTTATTTGGCCAGTGAGCACATCCAAGAAAGATGCTCACAGTTTGGAAAAAGATGCTCACTCTCCTCCAGGAGATGATGACATTTCAGTCTTTCTAATTAAGTTTGTGTCCCAGGCCAGCAGAATCTGGAAGATATAAATCTCATTTTTCCCTCCTTTGTATTAAATTGAATTTAATGTTTGTGTAAGATAAGGAGCTTATAGCCCTGCATGTCTTGGTTCTAGCTCCCCATGGACACCGCTTAGGGCAGCACGGTCCTCTCCTCCCTGGCCACTGGTCCTTGGGATCTCAGCTGCAGCTGCTGATAGCCCAGCTATGACACGTTCTCCATGCAACCACCTCTTGCTGGGGAATGAGAGAGGGACTCAGCCTTCTCAAGGAGTTTCAGGCAGTGACCCCTGGCAGAGGAGAGGGAAAGCATGATAAGCACCACAGAACCTTGTTCCTAGCTAGGGTGCCTAGCTAGGTAAAATGGCCCTTGTGGCCGTGACACCTGCACTGCTGTGTAGGGTTGGAGAGCAGTGACAGAAGAAAAGTTAAAACTCCAGAAATCAAAACCAACCTCTCCTGAGACAGTTTCTGTCTGCAAATGACCTGAAATAAGGCAAGACACCAGCTACCACTGGAAAGCTCTCAAATCCTGGACAGAGCAACATGTCCCAGCTTGAGTGAAGGTGAATCTTCAAAAACAACCATAATGACACTACTTTCACAGGATTTCCAACCATCCACTGAAAAAAAAATTACTTGACTGCACATGGCTCTGCTTCTCAGTGCTGAGAAATGCCATCACCATCCTGCCATCGTTTGCTGACATGTAGATCATCCAGGCCCTGCAAGCTTGTACTGTTTTTCCTCTGTGTTCTACTGGGCACAGTTGGAGCTACCGACCTGCCCTTCCGTCTTTCTTCCATATCTGGGAATGTAATGGAGCTAGTGGTGAGCCCGAAGCAGGCTTTTTGCTGCAAAAACCAGTGGGAAAATCCTTAATGGAAGCACTCCATCCATGGAAGTTAGCTCTGCTCCCATGGAGACCTGCCTTTGGGTTGTATTTGGTGTGTTGCACTGAATGTGGGGAGTTTCAAGTGTAGAGTCGTTGGTCCTACCTTCTGACCATGAGGAGAAGAAATACTCCATACTCCAAATCTGGACAGCTTCATCCTTTCCTTCGCTGTAGCCTGGGGACTAGCACCTGTGAATCTGCCTGCACCCAGCTGGGGCCCTCGCATTAACATTGCCTCGCAGAAGGAGCAGCCTGTCCTCCCAGCCACGCACATTTTCTCTTGGAGAGTCTCTCTGAACAGCCTTCAAACCCCATGAAGCCCCTGGGGTGGGAGAGCTGCTTTCAAAACCCAGCTGCTGCTCAGAAACTCCCCTCCATGGTCTCCAATGCTGCCTTATCTTCCCAATCCCTCTGCTCTTCCTGTGACAGTGGAAGGAGCAGGTCATGGACACCTTAGGAGTCTGCCATCCTCTCCCTCTGCTCTCGCCAAGCAGTTTTCCCTGTGCAATTGCAAAGGTGTCACTGTTCATTTGGCCAGGCCTGCTGTGCAACAAACTCGTGTACCCCTCAAGGGACTCAATAGTCAAGACAATTTCAGGGGAAAAATAGAAGCTTCCACTTGCAATTTTCTCATTCTTTCCCATCTGCTCTACTGCAGCGATGGGAGGCTGGAAGGCGAAGGAACACACGATGTGGCTGACATACATCAAACCCAGAAGCTTCATTAACTGTGCTCAAGAGTTATTATTCAGACCTTCCTGGTGCTCCAAGGCTGCTTTTAGTTGGCTGAAAGCTTTTAAGTACAGAGCCATTGGATATGGGCCAAATTGTGTGACTGTGATGCTGTCCGTGACCTCCTTCAGGCTCCCTGGACTTTTTACCTCTAAGGTGTTCCAGCTGACCTGTAAAATCAATATGTTGGGGCTGTATATTTAACGGAGTGCTTGTCTTGGGCCAAGGCCTCCATGACATAGATCGCTGCTAGGTATTTCTGGAAAAAGGCAACTGGGAGACAAGAATGAAAAGGTTGTAAACATTGGCACAAGAAGGGAATAAGCTCGTGCTTGTGAGTAGAAATAGCATAGTCTCCCTTCTTGCTCCAGGAGAAATTGCACACTAACGATGCTTAGCTTGGAAAATCCAATGGACTGTAGACCTTTTCACATGGTTCACAGCCATCCTGATGTTTGGGCAGTCTTCTGAGAGTGGGAGATCCAAGGACCATTTCCCCTCTAGTTGACTCATAGCCTATGCAGGTACACACAAGATAGGGTCTTCAGCTGGTGTCTGTTGCCACTTCTATTCTGGTGGCTGTCCTGCCTTGTATAAACTGTTCAATGTTCATCAATATCCATCCTTCCTCCAAAGCTCTCTGGACTTGACTAATGCAGTGCTTTTTGGGCCTGCGGGAGCCTAGTGCTCAAATCTCAGACTGGAGCAAAAAAGAGTATATGTTTTTCATTTGCAAACACATAGTGACAGAAGGTTGATGGAGGAGAAGGCAGGTTTTCCCATCTTTTATCTCTAGGATCTGCAAGGCCTTCAAAGCCCACTTGCCCTCTAAACTCATAAAGCTGCTATTGATCCCAGCTTAGCACAGGCTGAGGTTGCTGTAGCCATGAGTGCTGCTAGCAGGCATCTGGGGAACATGACAGATAGCATCTCTGCAAAGACAACAACAGGTACTATGTGTACCTGTTCTAATTTTGTATTAATTACTGCTGTTAAAGCAGTACCCAGATGAGATCAAGCCCTCTGAAAAACAAGGGACAGTGCTTGTTCCGAGTCTCCATCTCCATCTGAGTGTCCAGACTTACAGTCTGCCTTGAGACAAAAGGTAACAAGGAGTGATGAGTCTGTAAGTGTTATAAAAGTGAGAGGGGTGGCTCAGCATGGCCCCATGTGCCTTTGCTGAAGACATTCTGGAGAGTGAACCACTTCAGAAGCCAGCCTGTGGGTTTGTACCCTGGTCCTTCCCCAATGGAGAAAACCTCATTTCCCACCACTAATTGATGCACAGAGCCACTCAGCTCACTGAAATTACAGAGAAGAAAGGGTTTTGGTTTTTTTCTTTTTTTTTATTGGCCATCTATTAGCATTTTTAATTTGCTACATGAGGTAAGTTTCAAAAGGTGCCAGAGAGCAGTTTAAGAAATTAGCTGTTCTTAGCATTTTCTCTTCTTTCTGCCTGACTTAGGTCCTCAAAGCCCTTAATTAAAACTAAGGAGTGTTTCCAATGCAAGACACTGCAGACAACGCATGGCAAGGCAAGCTGGAGCCCTCTACAGAGCATCACGCTCCTCTGGGACTTCTGATGGGAGCAGGGAGCATGAGAGAACAGAGGGGAGGTGGCCATCTCAATCCTCTGCAGGTGTGGTAGGGACATGGGCTGTGGAGAGAGAAACAGTGCTGGATCCAGGACTGGGTGAGAGGGGCAGGCAGACAAGGATCTCACCCTCAATGAGAGACTGTTGGGGTCTCTGTCTTACTCCCTGACACCAGCGAGTAGATACAGCCATTTATTGGAGGAACCTCCCTACTCACTACTCATTACTGGGAAACATTTCTCCTCCTCCTGACCCCCCATCATATCCTCTGCTGTCAAGCAGCAGCAGCAGCATTGGACACTTTGGGGTGTCTGGAGGAACAAAAGGGTTTTGCACAGCTTTTCAAGCACGTTATGTCATAATGTGGGAGGGAAACTGTAGGTTGTGTCACTTAAGGCCAAGAGCTAGGTTAAAGCAAGGGCAAATACAACCTTGCAATCAAGATTGTGTGTAATGTTTAAGTTCCTCCTTGGCTGCTTCAGCCCCTCCTTAGCTTCCTTTCTCATTCTGGTAGGTCAAGTGTGACACTTTCTCCACTCACTCAGAATAGATTTTCTTTGTCTCAGCTAACCAACGCCTTCCTCTCCCCACTGGCCAGCTGTGTTGGGCATCCAAACTCAGAGAGCGGGGAAGAGACCAACTGCTGCCAACACGTCCCAGCTGCAGCCTTGCTCTTATCCTCTGCCACGTGATTAAAGACAGCAAGCACATTTCCACCTGCTCACCATGGGCCTCAGCCCAGCACTACCGTCTGTACCCAGCACTACCATCTGCAGGAAAAGGGTAGGAGGCTGGAGACATGAAGGGCATGTCCTCCTTCCAGCGGTAGGGAAGTGGCCAAGGGAGAAGCTCCTCGGGAGCTGTAGCCCAGCGACAGAGCACAGCGACAGCTTTGCTTGGTGCTTGTCTTAGGATTTATGTTAGAGAATAAAAATGTATGTTGGAAGAAGGTTGGGTGTGAAAGTAAATGTCGGCTAAGCCAGGGACAGAAGAGGGACCACCTGCCTTCTGTAGCATGAAGCAGCCATGGACAGATGGTATGCTATCCTTTGAAGAGAGAGTGATCACCATGACCTTGCGGGAATGGAAAATTTGGATCACTTTGCTCCACATTACTCTACCTGTTGAAATCGAGGGACAGAGCATGGCTGCAGCTGCTCACTGTGTGGATTTACAGGCTCTGGATGGAAGCTGTCCCCAGCTGTCTGTTTGGCAATTGTTGTCTCGCAAGCAGCGTGAGCTGGGTCAGGGCCACCCAAGGCCACCACCGTCCGGGACCAGAATTTTTAGCTGTAGCTGAAACAGCATCTTTAGGCTGTCTGCAGTTAAAGCCTTCAGGCTTAAGCCCTTCAGTTTGCATCCTGCCCCACTTCCTGCGCCTTGACTGCCACCATAGTGCAGGGACTTGATAACCCACACAGACAGGACAACCTTACCCCTTTCTCTCACTCTTTGGCTGGCAGCAGTCAGCAGTGACCACAGTAGATGAGACTGAAATTCTGTGCTGGACCACACCAGGCTCTCCATCACCAAAATGGCCTCAGTCTGTTTGGAGTAACTGGTACATCTTCCAGTGTGAGATAAAGGTCGTGCCTCCAAGCGTCACAGTTCAAACCTGTCCCCAACTGGAGGCTCCCCATCTGTCTTGCTTCATGCCAGGCTTTAACTCAACCGTTCTCCTGCACCTGGGCATTGAATAACTGCACAGAGCTGCCACTCCGACATCAGCTCTGCACAGGAACACCCCTATATCTTGCCATGAAAGAGAGGTCAATGACTTCTGGATGGCTCCATGCTAGCAGGATGCGAGGGCTGGAGCAGGAGAGATCCCCTCTGGGGTATCTCCTTGCTGTGAGTAAAGGAACAGGTAGAAATGGCTCTGCAGAGGCTGTGACTGGTGCTGTCGTTAGGCATGAGGCCGCCTGTGCAGTGAGCAGGAGCTTCTGCATATCCTGCAGACCCGGGGAGACGTGCTGCGTGTAGCTGGGTACCATCTGTTCCTGCCTTCCCCACCGACTGTTCATCCCTCTCACATCCATAGGGCTCTTGTTAACACAGCTCTCCTCTGATCGAACCCTGCCGTCATGCTGGGCTCAGTGTTCCTCTTCCTCCTCGTCCTCTGAGGAGTCTTCTGGGGGTTACTCAACCCCAGCTTTAATTAACACTGGGGAGAAAGTGAAAACAGCTCTTAGTTGATCGTGGCAGGGGAGGAGACCTAATAAACCCCAGGAGATGAAGACTGACTGCAGAAATCAGGGTAGTAAAATCAGAAACCTCTGAAGCAAGGCTGGGCTCGGGCTCCGCAGCCAGTTAGTATTCAGCTGGAATGCCACGTTGTTACAGACAATGCATTAACATCAAAGCCGCTAGGTCAGCGGTTTTAGTTAAGTGATATATTTGGTATTATATTTTTATTGTGTGTTTTTTTTACACCATGTTTTTACTTTTATGTTTTCATGTTCGAGTTTTTTGCAAGAATTTAGTGCTGCTGAAAAACACTCTATCGACAGCCCCGGAGATTGAAGATCTTCGTCTCTATTCAGAGAAGGCAGCGTGTTAGCAGCCTGCTGGCACCACGCTGGCTCTCTGCCTCAACCCCACTCACAGGGATCACCTTTAGAGATGAGGGAGCAGTACTGTTGGCAGCAGAGAAGGACACGGAGATGTATTTGTGATGCCCCAACCTGGGCTCAGACAATCTGAAGCCCAGTTTCATAAAAGCCCTTGTGCTCCTATGCCCCACTGTGCCAGAGGGAGTCAGGCACGTCACACCAGGATTTCAGGGTGGTGGGTATCATAGATGCTTTTGACCTGAAAGACAAACTTCTCTAATAGCAGAGTTGAGGAAATCCCATCTGATGCAGAGAAGTGGAGACATCAGTCCCGTTCCTGTAGGACCAAGATGTGTGCAAGAAAAAGCTGAGATCAAGCTTGGTTGGGTGATGAGTCAGTGGCAGAGTGAAGTCCCACATCTCCTCTGGCTCTGGTCAAGGGTGCAGGGTGACACAGGTCACTGGTGCCACTCAGTCCCTCTCCTCCCTCGGTCCTCTCCTTCCCAACACGCTGCTTTCCCCTCGCTCATGAAAAGCTGAATTGACAGGAGAGGAGAGGATTAACCTTTGCCACCTGTGTAGGCTGCTGCGTACAAATATTTCTCTCCAAAGCATCAAGTAATAAATGAGTCTTCATCTTTGTCAAACACCTTGGAGTCCATTTGCCATGTCTCCCCAAAGGCAGCACAGCGGGGCAAGGCAGTGTGTGAAATACAGGAGGACTATAAATCTCTCCAACACTGTATGGGCATTTTACAGCTTGCAGTTTTCACTGAGAAGTGGCTGTAAATAATGGAGGGGGAAATCTGCCACCTGTCTCCAGGGGAGGATTTATTTGGGTGTAAGTGCTATAGATCTTCATATGTATGCTGCTGCTGTAAATAAGCAAAGTTTAAGCAGTGACTGGAGTCTGTCTCTCTCTCTCTCTCCCCTGCTCTTTCTCTCTCTGTTGTTTCACCTGCTTGTTCTCCTGTTTCCCTGCTGTTACAGACTACAGCTCGCTCCTGAGGTGGGCATATGCCTGGAGAGTCACTTGAGGAGGGAGGAAGTGGTTTGCTGTGATTGAGTATACATTTTGCTTTCACATTCAGCCTATGCAAAAGATTCGAGGGGCAGAGAAGCTGATAGTTAGGATTCAGGACCTGCTGCTATGTACTCTTCAAATGCTCCTTTGAGTTCTTGGTTCAGGATTTTAATGATGCTGTTATTCTTGTGCAGAAGCATATGGTTTGCTCCAGTCTTTGCTGTGTTTCAGTAGAGCAGGCCCCTGTTTAAAGTCACTGCGCTTGGGGAGCTGCTGAGAGTATCTGGAGGGAAGTTAACTCTTTGAAGACCTCCTCAGGCATCAAAGCTGCCAGTCCCTGGAGCATGCTGGGGACACCCTTGGGATGTGGTGTGCACCGTGGCCATTACAGCCAAAAGGCTTTGCAGAGGACCGGTGCTGTCAGGACATGTCAGGCTGGTGAAGAGGTAAGATGTAGCCCTCAGGCATGGGGCCAAGTTGCAAGGCAAGTCCAGGCATGTGCAGCTTCACTTGTGGGCATGATGAAGGACCTGAAGAAGTCACTGTTGATGGACATAGCAAAGCAGCCCTCAAAGGGACCGGAGCACAGTCTTTGGTTTCCACCAGCAACCTACAGTCCAGCTCATTGTTGAACCCTGCAACCAAGACCCAGGCAGAAGGTGACCTATTTCTTAGGCCAAATTTGAGAGCAGAGAAGCAGATTCTGGACATAGTAGTTACACACTGCAAAAGGCTGCCCTCAGGCCATGCACTCTGCAGTGGAGGAGAAGCACATAGTCCATGGGGTTTGCCATTAGAAGGTGATGTCTGCTTCTCGCAGTGCTGCAAGAAATCCACTCACCTGAAGCTACAAACCACTGTCAATGCATCTTCCTTCCATGTCTGGCTCCACGTGTTCCTACTCTGCTCAAACTCCAGAGGAGGAAACACAGACGTATGGCCAGAGCCTCCCAGACATTCAGAGGCCCATCTGAACCGCTTGCAGCTCTTGGCAAGCCAGAAAGAAACCAGAAATCATAAGAGTAACAAAAGCAGTGACCCCACTGATGTGGGGTGAGAGCAGATCCCCATCCCCGTCAGCTTGGCACTGCACATATTTGCAATAAAAAGGCAGACCCAATTCAAAACAGCTTATAGCAATATCTGCAATGCAATATTAAGCACTGCCCTTCCCTTGCCCTTCAGTATCTTTATAAATTCTGCCCTCCCTTCCTACCCGCACAGCGTCATACAGAAATCAGAAGAGAAACAAAGAGCAGAGGACAACAAGACCCAGCATCCGGCAACAAAGGGCTCTGCGATTTCTTCAGGAGATCCCCATAGCGCGATTAGCATCTCTTTACAGCAACATCATCTCTCCTTCCTTTGTGTCCCCAGAGGAAGATA
>JAOXJK010000019.1:11037165-11057698 GCA_025774025.1 Xenus cinereus | reverse complement strand
CCCTCACTAATTTCTGCATCAGTCACACACACCCCCAGTCTTGACTTTAAGATGAGCAAGGGACACCCCTTAAAGCCCCCCCTGGTTATGCCCTCAGTTTTTTCACTCTTTTCCCAGCGTGATAGCATTTCTGCTTCCTACCACTGGATTTTTATCTGTCTTTTCACAATAAATCAAAGTACCATTTATTTCCCTAGACCTTTTTTCAATGCCCGGACCCATAGGCCATGACCAAATTGCCTCTTAATCTTCCCTTGGATAAATAACATAAGCGAATTTCTCACTAAAAGACAACCTTCTCCAAAATCAAGTCATTATCGCAGCAATTTTCTCATCCTCCCCTAATTAATTAAAGCTCTTTTTTTGAAAGCGGAAACCCAGAATTGGACACAATATTAAGTAAGAAGATAGCAGCAATCTCCTAGTTCCTGCCTACTGTCTTGTTGCTGAAAGATTCGAAGATATCGTTCACTCCCTTCCATATAGCTGTGCAAAGACAGCCCTCAGTGAACTGAATATCTATTATGAACCTTCAGTCATTTCAAGAGTGACTGCCTTCTGAGATATAGTTCCCTGCTTTCATTTTAAGGTTTGCTGGCCTGGATGTGAAATTCCTCAATAGAGTTTGCAGTAAAAAAGAGGGCTTATTAATGGAAGCAGCAGTGATGCCCAAGGAAAGAGCAACTCATTGTGTGAGATTAATATTACATCCTCAATATGGTGTAAGCCAGCTCTGAGCTGATGCAAATGGAAATGTCTAAATACTTCTCAATGGACCTGTCCAACTGACTCTTATTTTAGGTCTCAGAGCTGTCACTCAGGAAGATGACCTGGATCCTGTGCATTCATTTATGCCAAAGCAGTGTGTTATTAGTGTCACTTGATAGTGGGAGATGAGGGGAAACTGTTGCTGGCTTTACCCTGCCTACCTGTATCCTGAATTGGTGGTTCCCAGACCTCTGGATTGATGGATCCTTCTCATATGTCGAGGTTTCTTATCATCAAACCTACAATTGAGACCATGAAGGGTAGGATTCATCTCCTCTCACTTTAGTTAGGTGTCTAGTTTAAACGAACCCTTTGGGCTTCTGTTCTATCAGTAGAGGAAAATAGGCTTCTCCAGAGGATGAGGCAATGCACTGATCAGAGGTGTTTCTACGAGGGTGGGATGAGCTGCTCCTCTATGGGGCCAGGCTTTCTTGGCAGGTTGTTAGACGACTGCTGTATCTCAGAGACACAGCCTAAAGCCGAATAATGCATACCCCACCCCTCACATTAATCTGATAAACCAGTTAAACCGGTGTGCTGGACATCCTGGCTTTGAACCACACTAGCCCAGTCTCCTCTAGTCTTATTCCAGCCTCCAGTGTCCCCATACTGACGTTGTGCCTGATAGGCAGCACCGAGAGCATCCTCCACACCCAGCTGCTTCTTTCCAAGCCCGTGCAGGAGAGCCAGGTCTGCGCTTTACCGGGCACCTGCCTCTGTGGTGGCTCATGAGTTAAAGCAGACTCTGATCAGCAGCAGATGCTGCACCTCACTCTTGCTGTGATCAGCATCTGGCAGAGAGAAAATGGCTTAAACTAGACTCTGGAAAAATTAATTGCTGAAATTTAAGTGACAGAATAATAATTACTATAATTGCAATAATTGCAATAATTGATAGTAACAATTCCTCTTAGCGTGCCCCTGGGGAACTTGCATTGCAGGCCAGCTCTGCGAGGTGCTCTATAAACACACAACAAGGAGATTTTCCTGGAAATGGGGGCACAAAAGCGCGCCCGATTCCTGCTTTTGGGGTTGGCTCATGGCTACTGCCAGAGATGGGCAGTGGGACAAAGAGGGCCTTTGGGCGGCCCAGGTTTGAGTTCACGTGGAAGCTTTGCTTTCCTAACGCGTGGCATGAAACACGAGGAAGCGGCAGACATTTAGGGGAAATGCATGAAAACAGTGAGACCCGTTTCAGGCAGTGCTCTTAGGGTACAGGCAGCCCTGGTTTCACAATAGTGGGGTAAACTTTGCAGCAAAAGCCAACGTGGTAAAGGGAACTCACAAACACAAGCTCCGGTGGGGAAACAAACGAGGTGGCTTGGGAATAGCTTGGTGCCAGGACCGAGAGATGATAATAGGTGGGAATCCACTGCTCAGCTCTGGGAGGAGATGGGCAAGGAGGGATCAGCCTCAGGCAGCCTTTCCATATGTGTGCAACCAAGACAAAGGCGGTCAGGAAAGGTGCTACAGGGTTCAGAGCTGCCCCTGCATTCCCAAAGGCCATCTGCAGAGGGCAAAGGAAAAGGACATCACGACAATCCTTCTTTGATCTACATTTTCAACCTAAGAAGAGGTTTCCACTGTGCAGCTCTCAATAGTCATGTCTTGGACATGTGTGGTGGGGAAAGGACTGGAGATTCAGGGCATTTAAGTCAGACAGTGCAATTATGGTAATTGGTTTTGACCTCCTGCAGGACCTGATCCATGGAATTACAGTGGTCCCCACACGGTGCTCGCGACAGGGCACTAACATGGGATGTGCATTTCAGAAAGCCATCCAGTCCTGACGTCAGGACTTCGAGTGATGGATAATCTTTTCCATTCTTGCAAATTGCTCCAGTGGTTAATTGCTCTGCCTATTAAAAAAAATCTGCACCTTATTTCCACCTTTAATTTTTCCAGCTTCAGCTTCCAGCCATTGGACCTCATTTTGCTTTGTCTGCTCAATTAAAGAGCTCTGTAATATCAAATACCATCTTCCTGTGTAGATACCTACAGGTCAAATTGCTTTTTACCCTTCACTCTGGTAGGCTAAATAGAATAACTTCCTTCACAGTCATTTTCAAGGGGTTTTTTTCTAGGTCTCCCATCATTTTTACAGCTCTTTTGTTCACGCATTCAGTTTTTAACATCTTTCTAAAAGCTGAACACAAAACTTAAAGATGATGTTCAAACAAAGATCTTGAAAATGTCTTATATACTATGAAATCATGTTTTGCCTCAATCTATCTGCAACCCCATCCCATACAGACAAATGTAAAGATTCACTGTTTTGCAAAATGATATTTTCCCTTTTTTCTTGAATTTCATTTATACTGTTCTTCAAAACTGTGATGTTAGAAAATTATATTTTTTTTCTATTTGAAAAAGGGTTATTGCCTAAAAGAATGTATAGCAAAAACATGAACAGAAAAAAACCAAAGTCCTAAATAAACAGAAACTTTAAAAGGAAACAAAACCAGAAAATGAAAGATAAAAAGAATAATTAATGAAAATCTGAAAATATGCAAGGAAATAATTTTTCTCTTCTCAATACACTTTCTGTATGGGAGATCAGGCTAATGAAAGGGCAAACTTTCATCTGGGCTCCACAGTTTTACCCTTGTTATAAAATCCCTCCCCGTGTTAAGATGGCACCATGCTCTTTGGTTTGGCAGGATGCTGAGGGGTCCGGTGCTGGGTGAGGCCCTTGGAGCGTCCCAGCACTGCAGAAATATGGTCGTTTCTGAACAGACAGCACATGGGGAAGAGCTTGAACACGGCAGACACACAAAACTGCAATTTCTGAGACTTCCAAAACCTGGGAAAGGGTTAATAAAGCAAATGGGATAAAGGGCACTTCTGGACATAATTTACTTGGATTTTTCTAAAGGCTTTTTGATGGAGTCCCTCACAGGAGACTCTTAAGGAAAATAAATATCTGGAGGGTAAGGGGCAGCATCCTGTTGGGGGTCAAAAACTGCTCGAGCGACGGGATACAAAGGGTTGGAGTGAATGAATGGTCCTTGGAGCAGGGGGAGGTTAAATGAGAGAGACTCGAGGGACTAGCTTTGGGAGGGGTGTGGCTGAAAATATTTATTAATGGTTTGGAGAAGCAAGAGGACAGAGCAGGAGGTGAAATCTGTCCAGGTGGCATCAAACTATTGAGGGTTTTATTTGTTAATTCAAGAAGGAAAGAAGCCGATGAAAGAAATGCAGAAATATGGAGGACTGTGAAAAGCCCTAGAAAGATTTGATCAAACTGGGAGATGGAGCAGCTGGAGAACTGTAAATGAGATAAATGTAAAACTGAGCAGTTGTGGAAGCCTGTCTGGACTTCACGTGGGCTGTGCAGGGATGGCCGTGAGCTAGCAGTGTCCTCCTAGGGGAGAACAAGCCTACTGCCATCCAGCAGAAACAAGAGCTGGCAGTAACCAGCTGGAGTTGAGAAAAAAACAAATTAAAAGCAATCCCCCAAAATCTAATGCCCAAGCTGTGAGGTGAAGGTCTTAAACCCGGTCTGGGGATGAGTCTCTCCTCATTGTGTCAGTACAGGTGGGAGGTGAATAGAGGGAGTGAAACACCTGGCAGTGTAAAAAAATTCCACTTGTAAAAAATATTTCTGCCATTCTGCACCCCTCATAAGGGTGTGAGATGAGCAAGTGTGAGGACCACATGGGTGTTGGGTCCCTTATGCCACTGCAGATCCAAAGAGAGTTCTCCAAGGGGTGTCAGGGTGAGGACAGCTCTGCCTGCAACTTGCACAAGTCATTGGAAAACTGGTCTGAGACTGGACTCATAAAACCCTTAGACATCTCAGAGCAGCTGCTCTGGGGACAAATGAGAGCCATAGCCCTCGTTTTGCCGGGTGCACAGAGATATCCGGTGATTTTAGCAGTTTATTGCGCAAGGGGCTTTGATAGAACTGGGAAGATGATCCTGCTGCCCTGAACACCATGGTAACGCTCGCAGCCTGAAAAGGAGTCTTTTGGCCGGTGAGGAAGGAGATTGTGGAGTGACAAAATAATTAGAGAGCCTAAAAGACTTATCTTCAGGCAGTGTTACATGTTGTGCACGCAGCTGTCTCCTGGCCATGGTGTGTTTCCTGGCCATGGCACGTCTCTTGGCTGCGGATATGTCTCCTGGCCATGGTGTGTTCCTGGCTATGGTTTGCCTGCTGACCACAGCGGGTTGGCAGGCTACAGCAAGGACCGAGAGATGGCATTGCTGGGCTGGCATTTCGCATGCCACGCTGCTGCCCGTTCTGTACTCCTGCCAGGGGCCAGCCTGCCCTGCAGCAAGCTGGTAAGACTTTTTCTAAGATGACTTGTTGCTGTGTTGACCAGAGGATGCCCACAAAGCCTGGCTTCCCCTGACTGGGACACTCATAGCAATAGTTTTGAAGCTAGCAACAGTGTGAAATCCAGGGCCAATGAGATGAAAGTTTCCTGAATTTCTTTCTCCGACCCAGCCTTTCTAAATGAAGTTTCTCAAGATTTAACATTTTTGGTTTCTGTACAACTTATGAAAGTAGCTACATTTCCTTGATGATGCCTGACTGGAAGGGAACCAGAATTTACTTCTGAGTGTCCAAAGCTCTCTTGAACGCTCAGTGCCTTTTCCCTAGCCTTCTGTTGTCAGGAATGTTTTCTGCCGCTCTTCATCATCCTTCACATTTTGCAGTTAGCTCAAATGTATGCTGAGAGAAACCGGCAAAAATGTTCCTCGTTGCTGTCTAGGTTGAAGATCCGAGGTGCCTGTGCTGTCTCATGGCAGGAGCCTGCTTTCCAACAAACACATCACAAGCAGCAAATAACAACCTCCCCTCGGCCTTCGCCGCTGCTCTCCCTCCACCAGCACGACCGCCAAGACTTCCTCCTTCAAAAGTGTCTCAAAGCCTGGTGTTAGAGCTCCTGACGGCACGGCAACCCATCCCTCAGACCCATTGGGATGTGTTTTGCTGCTGTGGCTGAATTTGCTTTGGAACGAAACCTCCCCCGTGCAGTGAGTTTCCAACCGGCAAACGACCGCCTCCGGGCCGTGCAGAAGACATCCAGTTCAAGTTCATGTGGCTGCTACAGCATCTCGGGCGCTTGTGATGCCTTACTCATCCCTGCAATGCCCCTGCAAGGTGGGCAAGTGCAACTGACCTCCTTTTGCAGATAGGGAGCTTAGCTCCCCCCCACCAAACCCAATGTGCTTTGCTCCTGGGCATCAACAAAACTCCTGGCATAGTAGGGACTTGAAAGCAAAGCTTATCCTTTCTCGCTTCTTAAACTCCTCTTCACACAAATTATTCACAAGGTCTAAAGCATTTTAAATCTGCTGATAAAAACAAAACAAACAAACAAACCAAAAAAAAAAACAAGTCCCAAAAAATATTCCAGCTGCTGCACTGGAAAACATGTAGATAATTCTTGCATTTTGCCTCTTGCTACTTCCCCTGTGAGAAATTCCAGCCAGGGTGGGGGACGTGGAGCACTTTCACCCAAACACAGCAGGAGGGTTTTGGCAGTCAGTTTTAAGCAGCTCGTTTGTATCTCCAGCGACACAGAAAGTTCTCCTTTCAACAGTTTTCCTGCCGTACTGCAGCTTCTTTAACAAGTTGCATGAGTCTTGCTCTTTATCCTCAGAAAGCCTTCCCAGTGTCCTCAGAAGAAACCATTTCTTCCATGACATACAGCTGTCAGGAGTGGCCTTCCAGGTTTAGCTGCATGATGTGATAACTGAAAAGAAGCAGTAACAAGATTATTTAAGCCATAGCCCCCACTCTTCAGGTGTGCTGTCAGGGACTGGGGCTTTCAAAACTCCTTTCTCTCCCCAGTCTCCCGATTTCAGGAGCGAGCAGAAATTCTGATGTTGTTTTTGGACGTGACCTTTAACACCCAGGCTGGGTCCTTGTAGCCTCCCACGTTGTACTGACCTTTTGGCCGTGGTAGAGCTGCTTCAGAGCACTGACAGAAATTCTGAAATCTTACGGCCAGATGGGAACGTTGGATCGGTTCTTCAAAACGGCAGTATAACACGTACAACTGAGTTTCATCCAATTATGCCAGCACGGAGCCTAGGAACATGTGATCATTGCAGCTGGTTGAAAAAATACTAATTACTTTTCAGAGGATATATACATTATATATCAAATACATATGCTAACTTATGCAAATTTTCTTATGTGCAAAAAATAAAAATGCAGGGGGCTCAGGATGTTTTTGCTGTCAGTGTACATGTCAATTTGGAGAATTAAGAAAATGTTCCTGAAATTAAAGGCATCTTTTCTTTCCTGGCGAAATTCCTGAAAACAGTATCTAGGATGCAATACATTAGGAAAAGGCCCATTTTGTTTAAGAAAAAAAAATAAACAAACAAAATGTGAACAAACTCCAGCTGCTTTTCCACTTTGTGACCTTGAGGAGCAGTTCACATATCTGATAGAGGTTTCCAGCCCCTGGGGAGATGTCCAGGAGATACCACCTGGCCTTGGTAAAGGTGCAAGGGGCTGTGTCCTCTGTTGTATTTGTCAGCCCTGTGCAGAGTTTTTGCGTCCTTGGGGGTGTCCCCAAGGGGACTAGAGGCTGTCCCTCCTGTTGCAATAAGACATGTGTACACATTACAGCAGAAAATGCAGAGCAGTTGGAGAACTGTACTCTGTGGAGAGACTTGCTGATGGATGCCTCCATCCTTGGCTCACAAATAATCTGGAGACAGTCATTTTAATTCCTGTGACACCTTCCATCCCCAGCCACGCTGCTCCCCACAAGTCATTCCGATGACAGTCTCTGCATAAGCCGCATCAGCATTTAGCTGGTCCCAGCCCACCGCAGCCTCCATGGGAGGACATTTGCACAAAACCTGCTTTGCTTTCCTGGCCATCAAAGGGACGGACAGGGCACTGCAAGGTGCCACCCTCCCTCCAAAAATCACTGCATGACAGAGCTGGTGAGCAGCTGCAATTTCAAGCGTAGGCAGGGAAGCAGCATCTCCAGCATCTCCTACCCCCCTGGTGCTGGCTGTGGGCTCCTCTCCTCCCCCGAATGTGAAGCACCCAGTGGATTCCTCACCTGCCTTAGCCACCTTTTTTCCCCAAAACACCGGAAGACGTGGGAGCCTCTGATCCTATGCGGTCTCATCCCATGACCTTAATGCAAATTGTTCGAGATTAAGGACATAATAGGAAAGAAGCTGGGAACAGAGCCATGCTGTAAAGTGAGTGACTTGTCAGGTTATTGCACTTGTATCTTGTCCTTTACACCGTGAACAGCCTTAGGAGGCTGAGACAGGGCTGACAGCATGTGCATGGGAGGGACACTGGAGAGGCACTGGGAAGAGGGTGGCCTGCCAACACCATGGCCAGAGGGCAAGAAAAGGTGTCATTCACTGTGGAGGACACGATAGGATACCCAGAAAAAACATGACCCATCTACCATGGAGCTACTGGCCCTGGGAGAGGTTGTGCCTCAAAAGACTCATAAAGCACGTTAATGCCACACTGTGTGGTTGCAGTTCTTGACTCAGTCATCAGAAGCCAGGAGGGAAACCCCATTGACCATCCTATGTCTCCTCTGCAGCATGAAGCAGGGTCTTTTGGCAGATTTTTCTGGTGGTGAACCATCAACCTGCGTTCATTATGGAAGCCTAAAGCATCATCTCAGGGCAGCAGCAGGTCAATGGCTCCTCAATGTAAATCTCTCCAGTCTCTCCGGACACCTCTCCAAAGGCTGCAATGGTGTGGTCAGAGCTGGGAGCCTGGAGAGCAAACAGCATCCTTTGATGCCTGAATGAGAAATGTGGCGTCTCAGCTGTAGCTGAGGGGCTCATCTCCATGCTTGGCATAGTTTGTGTCTCTTGACCTCAAAGCAAGCAAGTTAGGTCTCCCATGCAGAGCACAAGAGTCACTCATTCCATTCTAACCTCCTCTCCCACTCAGCCAAATCTCCCCTGGATCTCCTCCATGGCAGCATAGCTTTGGCATGTCACATACCAATGCCACCAGGAGGACTGATTTCTGATTTACAGTCAATCATACCTGGGAGACCCTTGGAGTAGGGCTGCAAAAATGTCCCCTCCCGGCTGCACCCTGGCATAGTCCATCCTCCACCGGGCAACCCAGTGAGATGCTTCCAGGGAAGGACGCACCTGAGATGTTTGCAGAGGTGCCAAGGTCATGGATGGACTGGTCCTTTGCAGTAGAGGCAATGAGGCACGTGACACCATCCAAACCTTTCCTACCCCTCCCGCCTTTACCACCTACCATCCCCCCTCACTTGCAGGAGTTGGAGATTGCCTTCAATGTTGCACTGCTCACATCTTACTGAATCCCACTGCCCATATGCTCCCAAAAAAGTGGGTTGCAGTGAACAACACCAACTTCTTCCTGGGAAGTCTGGCCGGGAACACAGCCACCTCAAACCAGCATGGACTTGGTGGTGCCTCTCATTGCAGATCTCCAGGAACATCTCCACTAATGGCAACAGTGGACAGCAAATTATTTTTTTCCTGGCTTGCAACATTGTTGGATGACATTATTTTTATTAATAACATATTCTAGCATGCTGGAGCCCATGTGTCACAGCCTGCTCCAGCAGAGAGAGGCTCAAAGCTGATGGCAGGTGTCATCAGACAGGGAACTGGTGTAAATGAAGTCATCAAAGATTAAGAAAGAGGAAAAGCAGGCACAGTCAGGGCTGCAAGGGAAGGAAAGATTATTTTAACAGGCAGGTAGGAGGGAAGGGAAAGGGGAAGCAGAACAGACTCCCCACTAAAGCACGAGAGCCTCTTTTCTCAATACCCAGCTGCCTCTTGGCTTCAGCCTCGACTTCTTGCAGCTGAACAATTACCTTGTTTTCTGCTCCCATTTGGGTTTACAGGGGGTGATTTTCCCTCTTTGCTCCCTTTCACTTCTCTGGTACCCCTTGACCATTCTCTCCCCACCACCCCACGCTGGGCTATGCCAGCCACTGAGGGCCCACAAGACCCAATTTAACACCCTTGGTGGGTCCTCTCCACGCTGTCCTTTGGCCACTTTCCCTCCCTGTAGGGGACAGCGAGCTGAGGGAATTGAACTAAACCATCCATTTCTCATCTTGCCCCTGAAGCAGCAAGCTGCTCTGCTTTCCCTGTGCCTCAGCTTCCCCAGCCGCACGGTGGCCACGGCGCACCCTCGCAGCCAGCCAGCCAGGCTGGCCTGACCGATCCTTGCAAATTGCTTTCTAATCCCCGGAGAGAACGGCAAAGTATGATTAATATGACTATTTATTTTGCAGGCATGCAGGAGGTAAAGGTGCAAGTGCTGAGACATATATTTGATTTGGCAAATTAACACATCATAAGACATAACCATAAAAAATGCGCAGCGTCCTAAAATTGCTTCGCTTCCCCCCCACACCCCCCGCCACCATCCTCCCTGGATGAGCTGTAATGAGAGAATCAGGTAAGAGAGCCGTCAAGATAATCTTCCCTGTTATACTCCACGTAGTCGCAGGGATGGAAGTTGCAAAAATAACACGTTTTGCAGTCTTCAGGCCAGACCTCCCCATTAGCGAGCAAGGCTGCGCAGCCCTGGTGTTTCCAGGCGCTTGCTCCATGTAATGAGTGCCACCCGCTGAGGAGAGAGCTGTTCTCCATCCCTCTGCGTTCCATGGGCAGATCTCCCCATCCGACAGAGATGTGCAGCAGAAGGGAGTCAGTGCAACACATCACCTCCCTCCTGAGCAAGACGCGTCCTCAAAGTTCCCTCCTCCAGGCAAACACATTGGGTCTGGGGCAGATGAAGGTTCAGGAGAACTCTTCTCCCCAGGGGTCTGATGCCATCCTGCTTACCACTGCCATTTGGTGGAAAGCTAATGAGAGTTTTTAATATTTGAGCCACTTGGGTGGCCGTAGGGGTGACCCTCAGAGGGCCAATTCTAACTCAGTATCAGGACAGGAGTGTCCTCACATGCTGGCCGGGCAGCTGGAAGATGCCAGGGGTCAGTAAAGCTGGGGGAGGTCCCACCTCCCCAGAGTTATACGATACAAAAATGAGGTCTTTAAGTCAGACCCAGCCACCTCCATCTCCCTTTTCTAGGCATGGAGGCCAGGTCTTGCTTGATCTCCCTGCTGTAGGGTGAGGTTGGTCACGGGACATAAATTTATTTCTCTCCATGGATGAGAAGGGGAACCTGTGATGACAGATGAAGTTTCAACACTTAGAAGCTGGAATTGCAGCACTGGTACCTAGAGTAGGGGTCATTGCCAAAACCAGGGTGTCTCTCCAGCCCAGTGGACTTGTGCCTGAGACGGGGAGGTGTGAGGTCTTCTAGAGCAAAGATGAGAAAGTTGTAAGCTGGCAGGTCTGGCAGCGTGCCCTGAGCTTAATTTTTCAGTCTCAACCCTAGTAAGATGGTAAAAGATAGCTTATTCTCTGCACCACCAGGACTGATATGAGTTCCTGGAAAAGCCTTAGCATTTCCATCCCTGGAGGTGTTCAAGGCCTGGCTGGATGGGGCTTTGAGCAACCTGGTCTAGTGGGAGGTGTCCCTGCCCATGGCAGGGGGAGTTGGAACTCGATGAACTTTAGGTCCCTTCCAACCCAAACCATTTTATGATTCTATGATTCTGTGAAATGTATATATCCTACCTGAAGCATCTACTGCTTCCCACCTTGATGTGGTCACCAGCCAGCTGGGCAGAGAGGTCCTGGAGCAGGATGAAAGTCCAGCTGCAGTGGGCTAGAGCCAAGGATGCATCTGTGGGCAAAAGGGTCCACAGGACTGCACAGGTCCAAACCTGACCTGTGGCTTCATGCTGCTGTTATCACTGACGATACTTCTTGCTGGTTTCTCGTGTGTTTCAAAGCAGGCTGCAATTGGGGCCGAGCATTTGGAAACTCAGCTGGCTCTTGCAGTTAACAGCTTGGCTTTTCACATCCACCTTGCAGCTCACGGCTGGTGAGAACTGCCTTTGGCCCCTGCCAATTTTCCAAGCACCGTCAGGGCTGTGTGAGCAGCACTTTTCCTTAATGATAACACGGTGTAGGTTAGGAATAAAATGTCAACTTAATTCTAATTTAAGGGGTTTGCTATTCACAGGCTGCTGCAGCCCCACTAATAACCCCGCCACATTTCAAGGCAGAGCTGGATGCTTTTTCCCTCGGATACCCTGTGCTCAAGCCTGTCGTCCTAACACTGGCAAGCCGGAGGCAGCCACAAATTCCTTATAGCCCTGGGACCACAGAGGTGCCCAAAGCAGCTGTGTGGCTTTGCCACCTATGCAGGATTTCCTAGGGAGCTGATGGGAAGACATGTCCTCACCTGAGCAGAGCAATGGGGGACTTTATGCAGTGAGTGCTGAATATCTGACAGCAGCTTCCCTGCCTGGCGGATGGCATGGTCGGTGCTGTAGAGGATGAGGCCAGCTGGGATCCCAATACCAGGTCTAGCTGCATGGATCTAAGAAAGTGCAACTTTATTTCCACCCAGCCACACCAGGCTGTGGCAACCCAAAAACCAGGGGAGCTCCCCCACCCTGTGCAAGCTGGGGACTGACCCTGGTGCATACAAAAGGAGAACAGCATTAATAAGAGTGAAATCTAGACCCTATCTGGAAATGCATGTGCTGCTGCCAGTAAGGAGGGGAAGTATTTTGAATTCAGTTGAGGCTTTCTCTAGCTCAGGGTGACCTTTAGAGCGTCCACGTCCCAGTTCGCTGTTTCCAGCGGAGCTGCTGTTGCAGTCAGCTCTCCGTTCTCATCATGATTTTTTGGGGTTGGTTTTTTTTTTTTTTCTTTTTCAGCTGAAATATTTATGCAGGTTTTTAGGAGTGTAGCTTTCATCACTCCAACCAGGAGGAAACGGTCAGATCACAAAGCAGGCTACAGTATACGGCCCTGGGGATAGCATGGCCTTTGGTAACACTCCTTCCCATGGCCTTTCTCCTAGGTAACATAAGAGCAGGAAGGTTTATGAAGCTGATGCCATCAGACCCCACGGAGAGACTTAGCCTAAACATCTGAAGGATGAGAGTCACGGAGAAAAGGGAGTAGAGAGAGAGTTTGTAGCAACAGCTTGAAATAGGAGGGAAGATTAGGACAAGAACGTAAAGGAAGTTGGAGAAATAACACCATCTCATTTCCCACTCAAGCACGCAATGTTTGTCATATTAAAATAAAAACAGTGGGGAATGATTCCCCAAGGAGACCTCCTTATCTGACTGCATTAATGCAAGATAGACCCCTGTGTGCATGCAGGCAGTAACAGAGGCACTCACGCAGACACACACACGCACACACTCACAAAGGATTGCCTTGAGAACGGGAAAGGAGCAAGGCAAGAAATCTCTAATCTCCACTTGCAGAGCAATAAACAACTGCATCGACACCTCTGTGCTGCCCGCAAAAATGGGCACCATCCATTTCCCCCTCCTCCCCTCGTAAGAGCATGGCTCTGGAAGGGAAGGGCTGCCTCACTGCATATCCACAGGACAGCTTGAATTCAGCAGGTAAAGTACCTTGCAGGGTGGTGGCAAGAGAAATCTCTTGCAGAACTGGCCTTCAGTGTGCCTGACATCCTGGGAGAGCCCACAGGGATGCTATAGGTACAGCAAGCCCCAGGATACCAGAGCCACCCTCCTTCAAAACACAGGGCTGCAAACCCGAGTCAGTGGGAAGGCTCTGTCCCCTGCTCATCCATCCCTGGAGCAGGACCCACACCCCCAGGAAGTGAGCTGTGCCATGAGTTTGGCTCTGAGCATCTTTTCTGCATCAGTCGATGCTCTGCTTTCCTTTACCACCCCAAAACCTGCTGCTTTACGCTAAACCTCCAGTTCTTCCTGGGCTCCAGCTGGCTCAGCCTAGGGCTTTCCCAAGCTGCTGGCAATCCTGCCCCATCTCACTCTTTGCTGGAAGCTGGGGAAAAGGGCAAGGTGTTCTCTACAGCATATAATAACGGGACCCTACAAAACCTGTTTGCTAAGGTCAATGCTGAGCCCTGGCTGCTGATCTCATCCAATGTGAACACATAACTACCAGCAGCTGTGATGCTACAGTGTTGGGAAATGATGTTTTAAACACAACCGTTTAAAAAGCAACAGAGAGTAAGCAAACGGATGCCCTAAGAGCTTGACAAAACCTCAAATCTTCTTCAGGGGGAAATTAGCAAGCACTGCTGCTGGCTGGATCCAGCTTATTAAGGTCTCCGAGCAGGCAATCATGAAGAAAAGAGATAAATAATCTTCAGAGAGAACAATTGCAGATCAGTTGTGACATAATCAGGAGACCAGTTTCTCAGGGCTGGGGAGAGGGGATGCCAGTCCTTTCTCTCATTAATCAGAAATAAAAGCCAGAAATATGTGTCTATCTCTGCTCTAGAGCGGCACAGCAATTGATTGTTAATTGTTCTCTTTGAAGATTATTTATCTCTTTCCCTCAGGATCATTCCCTCCTCCCCTCTCTGTTCCTTTCCATAAAAAAGAATGACCCTAATGTATCTTGAAAGGAGAATTTGCAGAGCAAGAGACGCTTCGCAGTGTCATTACGAGCTCCCAAGCAGCTGGATCGGGAAAGAAGTTACCCATTATGGTCACAGTTTTGTCTGTTTAGTGTGAAAGGGCAGATTGTAGCTTTAAGAGAGGCATGAGAGAGCTGATGGATGGGAAATCAAGCTGCATTCTCTCCTCTCTGACTCTCGGTGCTCCTGGGTTAGGCACTGTGTGATGTATGGAGCGAGGTTTGGAGCCCTGAGAGCACTAATCCTGTAATGTTGGTAACAGCAGGGTCCTGGCAAAGACCTCCCAAAACCTTTTGCTGCCCAGCAAATTAAGCACAGTTGAGTCTAAGAGGGAGACCGGGATATCTCTATTTGAGGGCTATCTTATTTTTAAAAGATTTTATTTAAGAGTATTTATTTTTAGAGCTTTATTGTATTCCAGAAAAATCTTATTTTGGCTGCAGTATATTATTAGAGATGCCAACCCAGTAACGAACGATGCCAACCAGAAACTTATAAACCTGTTTAAACTCTTTGCCCAGCAAGCTCTTGGAATGGGGAGATGCCAGGGATGAGATCACTAATAGTCAGTGCTTTTGGGAGGGAGCATGAGATGTGTTGTACCTGAAAGAATAAATACCTGCCCACTGGCTTGATCTCCCCTTCCTCACCGCTGCATGGAGAATGCAGGGTGACTGAGTGGCACTCTATGGTCCCATGAATCCCCTGGGATGATACTCACACCTGGACATCTCTGTGAGACGTGGAACAAGAGGGATTGTGCTGGGGAAGAGCACAGCAAAACGCTCCCCTTTCCTGCCTGGCTGGAGGGAGAGGAGGGAGCCCTGGGGGAGGAGGGCTCAGTTCTCTTGGCACTGCTGGTCTCCAAACAGGGGGCTGGAGGTGGCAGAGTTGTTCCTCACTCGCTCTGCCTGAGACCTGCCCCGACACGCTGCAGTAAAGCTCTTTCAGTGCCCAAGACACTCAGACACCAAGTCTCATCCGTTTATTTGTTTCTTTCTTTTTTTAGTTTTTCTGGCAGGGTTTCTGGGTCTGGAGCAGAGCATTTCTCCCCTTTCCTTTGCTAGACCGGGCTTGTTTGTGCCACCCAGTGGGGCCAGCATGAGGACTAGCTGCAAATGAGCCCATGGGGCCGAGCAGCAGGCTGCTGACCTGGCAAGCAGCAGCATGGGCACCCCAGGACCTCTCATGCAGCACAGCCTTTCCCGAGAGCAAGGGGTTTATTTCCCGGTGGGAAGGCTGAGCCTGATGGCTGTATGCCTGAAAGCCTGCTATGAAACTCAGAAAGCCGTGTGGCAGAGGGAGCCTGGAGAAAAGGAGGCTGACAGGAGACCTTATTGCTGTCTACATCTACCTGAAAGGAGGGTGTAGTGAGGTCAAGGCTGGTCTCTTCTCCCAAGTAACAAGCAATAGGACAAGAGGAAATGGTCTCAAGTTGTGCCAGGGGACATTTAGGTTAGATATTAGGAAAAAAAAATTGCACTGAAAGGGTTATCAAGCATTGGAACAGGCTGCCCAGAGAAGTGTCAGAATCATCATCCCTGGAGGTATTTAAAAGACAGGTAGATGTGGTGCTGAGGGACATGGTTTAGTGACGGGTTTTGTTAGCGTTAGTTGACGGATGGACTCAGTGATCCGAATGGTTCCTGCCAACCTAGACGATTCCATTATTCTATGAAATCCATCTGTTGGGTATCAGTCAAGGCTCACCTCACCACGAGCAAGTGGGAGGGAATAGCACCTATCCCCAAGAGACCCCGATCTGTCATGGAACAACCTGGAGAAGATGGTGGTGAGGAGAAGAAATACACGTTGTTTTTACCAAGGCTTGTTTTCCCTTGTCTGTGAAATGAAGATCATCTGTCTGCCTGCTGAAGGCTTGGTGAGACAAGATCCATTCCTGGATGGAGGCACAGAAGTCTTGGACTAGGAGCTGGTAGAGAAGGGCAAAGCATGATAATTATTATTACAGAAGAAATTCCCAATTGTGGAATCAGCATGTCTCATTATCTTTTAAAAATTAGCATCCCAAAAAGGAGAGCAGCCCTGGAAGAAGCCAGCTGTCCCCATCCCACCTGCTCCCGGCTGTGGAAGACAGCTTTCCCTGCCTCCAGCATCCACAGCCTGGGCTAGATACTCTCAGGAAAAAAAACCTTGCTCAACTCTCGGCATACACACAACCTATTGCCACCCCTTTGAAAAACCTGGTCTCCTGTTGGGTGGCTAACTGGAGCCTGGAAAGCACCCATGCTCTGGTTCTCCCTCTCTGTGTGGTTACAGACAGAAAGGCTGGTTTGCAGGCTGTGCTGCTTGAGAAAAGGACCTTGATCCTTCACTCAGAGCCCAGCTTGCTCAGAACACAGTCGCTGCAGTTGGAAAAGAATGCTAACTTGATTTCACCACTTGTTATTTCCTGCCAAGGATTTGGAAGAAGGGAAAACCCACTTAAAATGCCTTTTCTACTTCTGTTTCTCAGCTTGAAATGGTCACTAATTTTCTTTTTACTTGCGAAGGACATTGTCCATCATTTCAAGGGGCAGGGAAGAAGTTTTGAAACCAAACCGTGTAATGGTAATGCACCAATTTTTATTAAATCCTTGATGGGTAAATTCAACAGGTCCTTGATTAGAGTTTTAATAAAAATCAAAGAGATGCAAAGTAGCCAACAGCACAGAAGTCAGAGCACTCAGGGTGGGCAAGGGGGAATCAGCCTGGCTGAGACTCATTGCAGCTCTCCTGCACCAAGAAGTGGTCGTTGGCTGTTGGCCAGCCTCAAGCACTGCTCTTTCCATTTCATTTCCCACAACCTATAAATACATTAAAAATAAAATTAAGAACCTTGGTTGTATTCCAGTTCAGGAGAAGGGGGAAAAAGGAAAAAATAAAAAAAGCAGACTTCTAACGAACGTGTGTTCCCTGTAAAATAAAAGTGTTGTTTGCCAGCTTTTCTGACAGAGGAGGTGTCAGGGTACTTGTGACTCGGTGAAAAGGCATGTCAGATTTGCTGCACGTCTGATGTGTGCAGAAATCTTCCCTATAACATCATCCAAAGTGTTCTGTACCAGCAAATATTTGTCTTCTGCATAGCAGTTAAAGGGATTCTTCCGTAGTTCTCTGTGCTGGGGTCATTCGAGTCCTGGTACAACAAATATTACATCTAATGAGAGAGAGCAGCGCTTGATCTCTGGGTAAAAGCAGTCAAAATCCATTTGGCATGGTAAGTCCAGGGAGGGAGGAGGAGAACAAGCACAGAGTGAACAAAAGGAGCCCCAACAGCACATGGAACACGGAGAACAAAAGCAGGTGAGATATCAAAGAGCACTGTGAGAGAAGCACCAAAACCAACACGAAAATCACACGAGAGCTTCCTTACACGTGCTCCCGGCTCAGTCCGAGTGATCTCCCTTTGCCCACGGGGGGAAGCAGAAGGGCAAGTTGTGCTCTGATATTTCTTTACCCAGGTGAAAAGCAGCCACCCTCACATAACTGTTCCCCCAGATCTTGTGGAGGTAACACTGCATGGAGATATTAGCATTTGGACTGCACATAAACTTCGTGCCAGAGGGTCCTGTTGGGTCTGGGTGGCTGTGGGCATCCAAGCCCTGCTGTACCAGGGGCTCTCTGGAGTGATGCCTTGAGATACAGGTGACTTCAGCTGACAATTCCTTTGCATGTCCACGCATTACATGCACCCATCAACAGCCTCGCAGCAGCTGGGGGAGCTGACATGGGTCCTTGAGAAGTGGCCGGATGAGGACAATTAGTTGTGATCTCTCTCTAGACTTCAATCCTGTAGAGGGACTAAATGAAAAAAATAAGGCATTTTGCCCCTTTGTAGCCAGGGAGATATGGCAGTGTGTGTTTTCACTGTTTGGTTGTGGGGCACATGCACAGAGCTAAGCTCTGAGAGGCAAAAGCAACTACTGCTCCCTCTGCCTGGCTGCTAGACCAAGCTGCAGACCAGAGCCCTGAGCCCAGCTCTCTCCAGTGACCACAGAGACAAGAGATGGGCTTTGTTGCCACCCTGGAACACGCACGTGGCACTTCTGCTTTTACAACCTGCAGGAAAACCTGCGTTTTACACAACCTCCCCCAGGTCCCTGCAAGGGAGCAGAGCTGGACACGGTGTCTGGCAGGCAGCAGATGCCCAGCTCGCTTCAGTCACACGGGTCCTCCATCAGACTCTTCCCCATGGTACCATGACTGTCTTCCTGGTGACAAATCACCCTGCGCAGGGAGCTCAGGTGGAGAAAGACAACAGAAGCCGCCAAAGGGCAGCAAAGGAAAAAAAGAGGCAGTCTTCATGCAGATGCCCCTTGCACCACAGTGAAAGGGGAAACAAAACCCCAAATCAAAGGGGGGAAAATAAAAAGTATAGCAAATATGTCCCTCCACTCTGCAGCTGTCACCTGGGAGTTTGCATAAAGTTTACAACACTCTTTCATTGCTAGAAACCAGCAGTAAAGGAGCCAGGCATTTATATGGCAGCTTGGCTCTGCTCCTTGGGCAGTAAATGTTACTGGGTCAAATGCACAACGTGGAGCCAGGCCTGCAAGACACACTGTTCCTCTGTGGAAGCTGGGCCAAATGCTGCAAGGTGGCCCTGGGGTACTGATGCTCCTAAGCACCTGGAAGTGTCTTGATGGATGCCAACAGGGAGAGGGAGACAAAGTGAATGCATCAATGCGTGCCTGTGGTGATGGCAGAGTGTCTGCACCACCGTGACAGCTGCTTTTCATGGGTTTGAGGGACAAAACAAGACTGTGACAATTTTATAGCTGAGGGTCAGTGAGGGCATTGGCGTGCACCCTTGCCCCCCTCCATCTGCTTGTGGAGAAATCTGAGGCATGGGCAGGAGGCCTCCACATCCACCAAGCATCCCACCTCAGACCCCACAGCCACTCTGCTCCTGAGCGGGGACCAGCCCCTGTGTGGCAGTTAGGGGGCAGCTCAGACACCCAGCACGTAGGGACATAGCAGATCCCATCAGGCTTTTGACTCTGCTCTGCTTCTAGTACATCATAGCCCTTTGCAGCTGCCCCTTGGTGCGGATGAAGAGGCCAACCCTCTTCCATCCAGGGGATGCCCTTGAGACACCAGTGTGAACAGCAAAAACAGACTGGTGGGATCTGTCCTCATCAGCCTGGTGGCAGTGACACAGAGGGGTCTGGAGGAGCTGGGGGACCCTCAGTATACTCTGTGTCTGCTTGGGGGTGACATGCCTCCATCAGTGACGTGGCTGGGCAGAGCCTGTCACAAGGAGAGACGCCAGGCTGGCCCGAGCCGTGTAACAGGACTCGGAATGGTACAGCCACAGGCATCTGTTTATTCTCATTTCTCTTCCCATAGCGCTATAAAGGGTCTGGTGCAAATTTCCCAAGCTCCAAGTATAAAAAACAGCATCTGTCTCAAAATGCTCACCTTTGAGAGAGGCAAGACAGCCAGAATGGGAATGCCATCTGGATCCTGAAGCCATCCAGCAGGTCAGGATGGAGATGGGAGGGCAGCAGAGCCCTTGCAGTGAAGCCAGACCACCTCCAGCAGGAATGTCATCAAGGAACATTCCCCTGTGGGACATTCCCCATGGGAGCTGTTCTCACCTCTGACACAAGGGCTTAGGTCACAGTTTGCCAAAAAAACACAGTGGCTGTGCTGCTGGGAAGCAGAACTACAGGGAGAAAGAAAAATAAGACAACACAACCCTCAAAACTCCCTCCCCAAGTAAAGTGTCCCAGAATACACCTTGACACCAGCCAGGCTGAGATTGGAACGTCGTAGCATCCTGCAAGGGATGGCTAGGGAGGAAATAAATTTCTCTTACAATGAGGCACGGGGACATTGTTTGTAAGGCATAGCAGGATCACTAGGTTTTGAAATGCCTTGAAGTTGCATTTCACAGCCTGCTCACTAAATGCCCACACCCGGGGTTTATCGCACTTGCACAGATCTTCTGGTGTGACTCCAGCCGGATGCTGCACCCTGGGCACCTTCCAGTTCATTAGCTAACATCTGCCTGACATGCTGTTTGTTTTCTCGCCCTCCTGCAACAAGGAAAAGCCTGCTAAGGCAGGCTCTGTTTTGGTCGTGTTTGTTTTGTTTTGGGGAGGAGGAGGGTGCTGGGTCACTTTGCTTGTGCTGCGAGCTGCTGGCAGGGCAGGCAGCCTCTCTGTTGGGACGCCCGTGCTTTTACACAAGCAGGGAGCTAAGGCACCAGTCCCTGGAGAGAAGTGTCCCACCTCTGGAGACTCTGTTTGTCACTCTCAGGGCTCCTCCATCAGCTCCACAAGATGTACCACAAGGCT
>JAOXJK010000019.1:10927333-10937926 GCA_025774025.1 Xenus cinereus | reverse complement strand
CACTGACAGGGGGGAAGAGGCAAAGGTGGGGGGGCTGGTGTCTCCTTCCTCGGGGCACTGCACAGATGCATCCGGGCTGTCCTCACCTTCCGACCCGTGTCCGTGCTGGCACCTCCCCGTGGGGGATCCACTAACCTTATCAGAAAAGCAAATGAGCATTTCTCATGGCGTCAGGAGCTGCGGGCGGATCGTGGATCGTACCGACAACATTACGCCAGCATCTATTGCCCCCTCCGTTGCTGCACCACCCAGCAGCCTGGAGCAGCAGCAGCAGCACTCAGACATCTCCGTCTCCACGTCAAAGCAGACAGCCCCGGCACCCCACGGTTATTAGCTCCTATTGCCAGTGATGAAGGGGAGGGTGGGAATGCAAGGAAGGGGAGGGTGGGAATGACAGGAAGAGATTTCGGGAAAGCCGGGAGCAGCAGGCAGAGGATTTAGGACCAGACCAGATCTCCAGCCCAGAATTTACCCTACCACTCTTCACCCTACCCTACCTACCCTTTCCTCTCTGGCAGCATCTCCCACCTGCTGGATGCAGATGCAAACCGAGCCCTTGACGCTCCCTCTGCCACTAATGACAGTAACGAGGCTTCAGCCAGGCGCAATATTGTGAGAGCTGCAGCTTGTCGCCTTCCCTGTGGCCGCAGGCAACGTCAGGGTTTTCAGATGCTCTAATGGCAATCTGTCAAACCAAACCCATCCCCTCCAGAGACAGTCCGCTCAGCCTCGTGTTTGCACATCCCCTTCCCAGCCAACACGTGGCACCGCCGCGGATTTAGGAGCGGGATAAACAACCTCTCTCCAAACCTCCCTCATTTGTGTGCTTGCTCTCCCGAGAACTTTAGTAATTGCATCTTTGCCTTTAAATACCACGCTGCTCCTTTGGCATTTCACTGTTTAAATGTCTCCCGCTTGGAAGATGACATTGTCTGGAGGCAGATGGATCGGGGTGGTGTCTGCGCAGCGCAGTGCAGGAAAGAAATGGGCTGCTCTGCCCGTCTGACTTCTCCAGCCGTGTTAGCGGGGCTGGGGCTGGGTGGCTTTTGCAGCAGGGCCATGGAAAGCTGAGTTCAAGCTGGGAGTGAGGACATCTTCCTCCTCCAGCCCTTGGAGCAGTCCCTTCTCCCCATTCCTGGAGGCTGCGGATGCCTTGGCAGCATCATCCCCTTTCCCTGGAGGTGGGGATGGGGAAAAGTAAATTGTGCTCTGATGGTTCAGAGCCCTCCTGCCCCAGCACAACCTGGAGTATCCCATTAGGACCAGGCTGAGAGCTCAGCCGCCAACATCTCCAGGTCATACCGGTGCTGTGGCCAGGTGAACAGCCGACCTCCACAAGCCTCTGTGGCCACAGAGACTGTGGATCCATCCCACGGCTCCCTGCCACGCATCCCAAACACACAGCCTCTCCATTACACTGCACACCCCGATGAGGGTGGACCCAGGGTCTCCCAAACTGCACTATCCACTTATCGTGGCTGCCAGTGCACAGGAAAATATTTCAGCTCTCACCTCCCAGGGGCCTGGCTTTGGATGCCCCCATCCCTATGCATCTCAGGGCCCTAAGGAAAATATTCTTGGGATTTGATACTTGTGTGTTTTGTTTCCCTGTTTGTAAGCAATGGGTGAGCCCAAGTATTTTTTGCCATTACTATAACAGTATTAGGGACTGCAATTAGGAAGTGTTCTTGCAGGGAGAGGAGGGGCAGCTGGAGGAATGTCCTTTCTTATTATTTTTGGGGGAAGTGTAATTATTACCCCTTCGGCCTGTCTGCAAAAGGGATTAATAATGTCCAGCTTCACAGCTGTCAAAGCCCTGATTAATTGAGCTTGCTGTACTGAAACCTCATCTGTTTGTCTTGTGTCAATGTGCAAATTGAAAACACAACACAATAAATCTTACCGGGCATCCTGTACCTCTTGGCTTATCGGCTGCCCTCCTCCCACCTCTCTGTTTCCAAACAGCCCAGAAGGGTTGAGCCGCTGCTTTGCAGCCATGTTGAACCTGGAGATGGGCAGTATCATCTCTGCCAGGGGCACGGTGGGGTTAAAAGCCCTGGGACACTGCCTGGTCTGCAGCCTGATGGGTACTCATGGATCACCTTCCCTCGTCTCCTGAGGAAGAGTCACACACAGGGGGAATGATAAGGGAAAGAGTGTTGCAGGGCTTCAGGTGGATTCTCAAACAATACCTTGTGCAAGCCTATGGTGGAAATAACCTCAACTAATTTTTAGGCCATGATTCATCCATCCAAAAGGTGGGGTGTGCCAGAGCATCACTGGCTGCAGCCCTGGGAGACAGGCTGGGTCACAGAGCCCTGATCCTACCAGCCTGTAGGCTCCATGAAAGAGTCCCATGACATCCCTGGGGTATGTTGGCATCACTCACCTGAGCCTGGGCAGAGCAGCAGCTTGAAAAGGAGTTTAGGAGCAGCTCTGCTCAGCCCCGCACAGCCCAGTGGCAGGATGAGACCGTGGGCTGTGGCCTCAGCTGGTCTCCTTGCTCAGGGTCATGATTTGGTTTCCTTCAAGACTCCTAGCTTCCACCCACACCGTTGAAAGGACATGGGGTATTTTTGTCTGCAAAGCAGCTTGCCTGCCCCTTGGTACTGAATAAATAAATTACTCTGATGGTAGGGGAGATCATTATTAATTAGAGTGCATAAAGAGCCTGGGAACCCTCCAGGGGAAGATGCTGCACTGCATTGAGTGCAAATCATAGGCATTTTTTTTCAGTGACACGATACTAAAGAGGAAGAGTTATGTGGCTGTATTGTCTCAGAGAGAGAACGCACTGGGATCCGATGGACCCAGGCAGGATCTGTCCCAGGATCTAAGTCCTGCCAAGAAACAGCCCTGGGACAGATTTGGGACTTCCCTGTCCTCCACCTGGCATCCCACTCCCCACTGAATGACAAACCCAAGGCACAAACAGTGGTAGGCAGTATCAAGACATCATAGGGATGTGTCCCCATTGCTATGTGTCCCCATTGCTTCCCCAATGAAGCCGTTCCTGAACCTCACTGGAATGGGATTTCCCTGAAAAGACCCTGCAGAGCCTAAAGGCAGGTGAAAGACAATACTCTAATTAAATACCCTATCCCCGTGGCTTTAGCTGATGCTCACAGAATAAAAACAAGTGGAAAAATAGCAAGAAACCTGTGTTTACTGCTTCTCATCCTATAATATGCAATGTTTTCTCAGCGTGCCTTCAGGAGACAAGCTGCTGGGAGCCCAGAGTGGATGAAAACAGAGACAGAATAAGGTGATAGGCAAGAAATGCTGGGGAGGGGGGGAGTAAGGTGACCCCCCACAGCCCCTGCATAGTGGCACCCTGTGATGCTTACTCTAACAGGAGGAGAGACAGTTCTCACATCCATCCTTACAGTGGCTGCTGTCAAGGGCACTCGGGCAGTTGGCATTGGTGATACCTGCTGGTGAACACAACCCATCTTCCCACATCCCCCTTTTAGCAGAGACAGCGGGAGGAATGGGGTGGAATGGCCATGCCATTTGCTCTCCCACCTTCTGGGACTGTCTCTTGCCCCTTTACAATTTCCTTGACATGGTTTAGGTTTCCCTCACCTGGTAGATGGGCTGTGCCCTCTGTGCAGGACCTTCCTGGGTCCTCACCAGAGTGAGGCTCATCAGCAAAACATCTCCTCCAGACCAGCTCTGCATTCCGCCTCTGCACAGGCTTTTATCCTTCCAGCAATCTGCTCAGCTCACGCTGCCTGTCCTGCTGGTGTCCCCAGACCTGGTCCCCACCACCTCTCTCTTTTCATAGGCATGCTTCTCAGTCCTTCCCATCAATCTCATGATGAGCCCAGTGAATGGGGAGAGTGATGGTTGTCCCCGCTTGGCTAATGCTTTTGGTGACGGCCCAGGTGGTGGGAAGCAAAGGGTACATCTTCCATCCACAGGCACCAGCAAACCATGAGGGATTGCAAGTACCTGGGAGGACAGACCTAGAATTTGAAATAGCATCAGCAAATTGGAAGAACCATTCAAAAAAACACAGGCTACAATTCAGAAAGAACAGAAGCAAGGTACAGCATGAGGCTGGAGTAACTAGCCCCACAAGACACAGGGTAGGCATTTTGTCCTGCAGGCAATGAACCTGTGCGGCCAGCTGCACAGCCTGGCCATTGTGTGCTGAAGCCACCCACTCTGACATTGGGACAACTGTGCCGGGCCCACCTTAGGGAGAACAGTTTCACAGCCAGGGACCTGTGGGCTGCAGCAAGAAACCAGGGCATAGGCAGGAGCCTGGAAGGAGCCTGGAAGGAGCCCACGCTGGCAAGTGGCTTTTGGAGACCTCAGAGGATTGGGGTTCCTCTCTGTCCCTGGCACCTTTAAGGAAACTCCCACTCTCGTGCTGTTTGTGCTGATCTGCTGGGGACCGTATCACATTGAAACCATTAGATCTATTTTCTGTAGCTGAATAATTTTAATTTTCTAGTCAGTTGCCTTTTAGGTCTCGCTTTCTTCTTTCTCTGCGTCTTAATTGCCTTTTCCATTTTTCAGCTCTATCCTGGCATTCTGTCCTCCCTCCGGTGTGCCCACTCTCCTCCCTCATCCCCTCCCTCCCCCCTGCCTGCCCTGCTTCTCTCCCCCTGCCTAACCTCCCTTGGGCTACTGCAGCTGCCCCACCGACCGCCCTGCCTCACCCCAGAAGTGGCTGCAATGAAATGAGATGTTGTACCAGGGAACTTTGTCCTTCCTGGCAGGAGATGGTGCCTGGGACCAGCATCAGGCCAGTTCCAGGGCTTTCATGCAGCTAAACTGCACCTGCATGTATTCAGGCTGAAGGCCACCCTTGCCGGGTCTCGGCAGCTTCCCTCCTGGGATGGTGCCCATGGACTTTGGAGGCATCTTTTTGCAATTCCCCAGGCCCAGCCCTCTCTCTCTCGGCAGTGCTGTCATGTCCCAGCCAGGAGCGCAGGCATCCTGACTCCGCTTCCTCTGCTTGCCGGTGGGAGAAACAATGCCCAGACCGCATCAGGGCTGCTTCGCACGTCTAGAAACAGAGATAAGCTGTTGTAAATCTCTCCCCGCTGCTGGAGAACACCTGTCTTATAGATGCACGGAACAGTGGAAGGCGGCATCTTGCGCACACGGCCGGGGCGGCGTGCAGTGCACCAGCCTGGGGATGCGCTCGGGGAGATGGCAGTGCTGTGTGCCCGTGCCTGGCATCCAACACCCCGTTCCAGCCCCAGGAGAGCTGAGGAGCTGAAGCACAGCACAGAGGGCCCTGGGACTCAGTTTCCCCCAGGAGAGAGGGAATAGAGGGCCATTGCCTGCCTCTGCCAGGGTCGGGGGGGGGGGGTGCTCAGCACCACTTTTCTTCCTCCTCCCGACTCGGCTTGCCAGGTTTCCCCATCCCAATCCCAGCTGGGGGCTGCTGATGCTGTGCCCTGAAACCCAGGGCTTGAACACGGTGCCCACAGCAGACCCTGCAACCTTTCCACACCCGAGGGGATTGTATCACCCTCACATTATGCCCAGGGCTCCACCGCAGCAGACAAGTTACACCGCACCAGGGCATATCCCATGCAAGGTGGCCCCAGGGGCAAGAGGAGCATCCTCAGGTTGGGGCAGGAGCTTCAGTTTCAGTGCCTTATCCTACACCCAGTGTCCCTTTCCATTCTGATTTCCCTCGCTTTAGATCCCTCTGTCTGAAAGACACCAGGTCCCCATCTTTGCTCGGGGCCCCGCAGCACAGTGTGGTAGCACCGGCTGAGGGTGGCACAGAAGGCAGACAGTTCATGAGCCGAGTGACATGACCTCTCCAGGAGATGATTCCCCCCCTTTCTTTTGAGGAATTCCTCGCCGCACTGCTCGGGCAGGCTGAGTTCGTGGTTGGTTTTGTTGTTTTTTTTTTATTTGCCGCAGAGGCTCAAAGAGAAGGAGATCAAACCGCAAGCACACGCGGTCCCGGAAAACCATCCGCCGGCAAACCTGGGTGCGGAGCCGGCTGCATCCCTGGTACGGGGAATCAAAGGCAGTGGCTGATAAATAACACAGTGCCAAGGTCAGGGGTCCCTTTGCTGGGAGAAAAAAAAAAAAAAAAAAAAAAAACAAAACAGGGGACAAAAGGAAACAGCAAGAATCAGATCACACGGAAGCCCTGATTAAGCTTTACCTGGTTGCCGGGCTCCCTTCCCTGTGGCACGTAGTGTCTAAGGTCCCACCGTCCCCACTTCGGTGCCCATGGCCAGGAGCACGAGAGATAGGGAGCTGCAGGGACACAGGGGTGCCAAAAGGTTCCAGCAGAGCTGGGAGGGGATGGAAAAAAGCAAAGCTGCTGCAAGGTGGGGACGAGGTGCATTTGGAAAGCTATTGCAGGAGACACAGATCTTTGCAACCCTGGAGGGATGCTGGGGATGGGGGCAGCACTGGCAATCAGCGGCAGCGACCTGTTGCAGCTCCGGCTGGTGTCTCAAAGTGGACAGAGAAAGTTCCTCAGGGTGCCTTTTGGAGGAAATCCTGTCCCCAGAAATGCCAGGTCAGCCACAGTAAGACTCGTAGCTGGATCCCCAGCATCAGAGCCTGCCCCTCGGAGCTTGCCCTCCCTGGTTTGCATTCACCAGACCTTTTTTTTCAGAGGATAAGAGCAAGATCTGCCATCTCTCTGTTAGTAAATAAACAGGGTGCTTATCTCTGCCTCACACTTTTGCTCCCAGCCAGGCCTTTGACACCCTCGTGCGCACAGCCTACGAGACAAAATGAAACTCAGGTCTGCAGCATTTCTCATTTCATCCATGAAAGCGCCGCCGGGAGACCGGGCTGCGAGCAGCGCTCAGGGCTTCCTCAGCTCTCCTGTTTGCCCAGGCAGGACCTGTGGTGGTGGTGATGACGATTAGTTTGGCTTTCCTTGTTAATAAGGGACCGAGCGGTGATTTCTCACGGCAGGGATGCTGGAGAGTGAACGACAGCCTTGGGGGCTGGACCTATGGGTCAGGGTGGGAGATGGGGTGCAGGACAGCAGCAGCTGCGTGGGCTGTGCTTGTGCAGGAGGTTGTGATGGAGGCAAGATTGTGTGCACAGACAGCAGCAGCTGTCTGCAAGGCAGCTTACTGTGCCCAGGTAACGGCGTACGGGAGACCATGCCTCTGTATGCGCTCTTCTGTTCGTCTGAAGAAATGCATGAGAGAGGTGATACGTGTGTGTGGTAAGTACAGCAAAATGTTCAAGAAACAGGCTCCATAGGCTGGGGCCACGTGTTTGGGTGCAAAGGGATGCTCTGGCGATGCATCCGCTCAGTAAGGGTGATATGACAGGCAATGCGGGTGACTGCTTTTGCGTGCATAGGTCGGTGTGGGAGATGGTGTGCAAGGCTTTTGTCAGGTCCCTGTGAACACTTTGGTGTGGGTGGGTGTGTGTTTTCATACAGCAGTTGTACCTCTGCGTCCCTCCAGCAACACGTGGGGCTGAACATTAGCCCCCACAGCTCTTCCTGGCAGTCAGGACGGGGCATTCCAGAGTCATCACCCTTCAAACACTGAATGGGGCATCCTGCCTCTTATTCCTTAAAAATTAAGTGGCATGTCGTACTCCAGCGCTGGCCTCATTTCTAAACCCCCATGAAAAAAAAAAAAAAAAAAAAGAGACAGACAGAGAGAAAAAAGGCAAGGAGGAATGAAAAGGCGAAGCCAACAGGGAAGTGCAGCTCTCTGAAGAGGACGTGCCTCATTTGAACACCAGCACTTCAGATGCTGCTCGCAAGCCCCGTTAAGCAGCGGGCGTCTGAGCGCTCCGGCGTGTGCGAGCGCTGATTTGTATCAGCTCCCATCACTTGCTGGAGAGTGAGCTCTTTGCCCTGCAAGGCTGTTTATCTGGGGCTGGAGGGGCAGGGCAGGTGGTGTTGACCAGTCAGTGTTTATTGGCTCCATACCCCCATGCCAACCTCCTCTCCTCTCCAGCCCGGCCAGGCAATTATCCCGATAAAAAACAGCTAAGGCCAAGACGCTGTTGCAGAGGCAGACAAATAACATGCCCACAGCCTGCAGTCCTGGACGCCTGGGGACCGAGGGGTTGTCATTGAACCCATGTCTCCATGGGGTTGAATTATTCAGCATCCAGCACCCAGAGGGCAAGGTGAGGTCTGGCTGGTGCCATGTGGGAGGGCGTAGAGATGCTTTGGTCCCCATGCTACTTTGAAGGCATGACCAGGAGGGCTGGCACAGCACCACCCCTGGGCACTGAAGATGCAAGCTCGGATGCAACTGGTTCTGCTGGAGCCCAGCCAGACTCCTCAGAGTGCCCTGACCCTGTGGAGCCAGACGGCACCCTCGATGCCAGGCAGTGTTAGGAGATGGCTCCCAGGGGATGGACTTACCTGCTCGAGTACCCTCCAGGCCCCACAAATTGTCTGAGAGAGACCACTTCCCTTGCAGGCTCTCTGTCTTGGCTACCCCCAGGTTGGGGGCAATGGCATTTGTGGGGTGCCATGCATGACATGGGTGTCTCATGAGGGCAGGCTTGTCTGCCATCCAAAGGCATGCCTGAGAGGGCTATGACAGCAGTGCCAGGACGCTGGCAAGGCAGAGGAGAGGTGAGGAGGTCTTGCTGAGGTCAGGATGGGCTGTGGGACTGTACCTGGGGTGCCTGGGACCCCAGAGAGGAGCAACACGCATGGGTGCCCTCCACACAGGAGTGGGTAGGCAGGTGTGATTAAGGGAAGGGGCCATGAAGACCTTGGGGGGGATGGTTTATTCAACCCATATCAACCACTTATGGTGGAGACAAATCATGCCCTAGACTGCCCTTTTCCCAAGGTGGGCATTCAGTCTCATACTGCCCTGCCGCTGTGTTCCCTTGCCCGCCCCACACAGTGGCACCGGGGGGTCGGGGTGGGCAAGGGCACAGGGCCTCCTGCCCGTCCTCCATCCTTCTGCAGGGACAGATTCCCAGGCACTGCCACAAACCCCATGAAAAAACCCTGCCCACACCATTCTCAGTCTGCACATCCCTGCCTGCACATCCCCGACACTCATGCAGTCAGTACTGTCATTTAAATATCCAGGGCAGGACAGATTCTGATTGCTTTTATTATCAAGATAATCTGCCCCTCTGATTTCAAGAGACCTCCTGCAGGTTTGCCTTAATATCACCAAAAGAAGAGCTTAATCCATAGGCTCTATTGCCACTCCAGGATACGCTCGGCATTCCCGTATTCCCCTGGTGTACACACACCCGTCTAAACGCTAATGTCACCCAGAAGCCAGTATGCACAGCGCATTGCAAAGAGGAAGGAGTCTGTGTGGAAAAGTCTGCCTCTTGCTTTCATCAAGCAGTGGATAATGAACCGTTTGTGCAGCCTCCCAGCAACTTCACAGGTTTTTCTGCAAGCGAGGAGCCAGTCGCTCTCCTCTGGGAAAGGGTTCTACTTCCCTATATAAATAGCTGTTCTTCGTTTTATTGCTGTCTGTCCTTGGTATCCTGAACACAGGTCTCAGGGGCGGTAGGAGAGAGGTGTTATCTGCTGCCTGGGGTCACCCTTTTCCCAGACATTGCTCAGACTTAGAGTGTCAAAAATGAGCTCTGTTATTTGTCCAGAAGTTTGTTTTACATGTCTGTTGGTTTTTAACAGGAATAAAGTAGTGGGAAAGGCTGGGGCATGAATGCCAAAGCCAAGCTCCCTGTCCAGAAGTCAGTCAAGGAGACCATTTCTCGTTGGGCATCCGGATGAATTCAAGGAGTGCAAGTGGGAATGCAGATAACCTGCAAAAAAGGGGATGAGTTCGGTTTCATCTTCATCATAAGACATCCCCAAAAGAAACCTGGTATGTCAATATGCCTGGGAACCCACCAAGGCACCACTCAGGAGCAGGGTCTGAGGGACAGAAATAGCAAGCAGCGTGGACCATTGTCCCATAGAGTCAAACTCAGAGGAGCCTGAGGTCCATTTTCCGAAGTGAGCTGATCTCTTTAGAAACCAATGCTCTTCATTTTCTCCCCCCTGAAAAACAGATGTTTTCTCAGGAAGGAAACGATTTCTGGCCCACTTTAGCATCTCTGTTCAAACACACTGCTGTTCTCTGGTTCGTCTGCAGGTGCCCTCAGCTGCAATGCCCAGACCTGGACACAGCTCAGACAAAGTAGAATTGCAGCTTTCCATGGCTCACATCCAGCATCCAACATTAATGCATCCCAGGAGGTGAGCTGCCCTTTTTGCTAAACCATCACACTATTGACTCATGCTAAGTTAGTGATCCGTCTCAACCCCTTGATCCTTTCCTGCCATCCCGCTGCCTCTCCAGGCTCTCCTGTCTACGCATTCATGCATTCATTTATCCCTCCCAAATGTGGCACCCTGTGCTCTCTCTACTAAATTTTGTCTGGCTGATTCCAGACACTCACTCCAATCCATCCCTGTCATTTTGAATTCTGAGCCTGTCCTCCAAAGTTCTTGCAGCGCCCTCATTAATACACAGCTCTGGACTTATTTAGCAGATGCTGATATCAAAATGCATATGATTATTTCCAGTTAGCAAAGAAGTGTATCTCTTTAGCCAGCAGGAATGTGGTTTTTTTTTTTTTTAAAATGCCTTGAAAAAACCTTCTATTGCTATCACTCACACTGATAAA
>JAOXJK010000019.1:10906926-10925231 GCA_025774025.1 Xenus cinereus | reverse complement strand
TCGATAGCAAACGCTCCCGGAGGGCTGTTTTCATTTCATAATATTTATTGGGTTGCTTTATTGTCAGAATCATTACAGTTCAATGTACTGCATGGATTTTATGCCAGCTGCGCTTAGTTGGTCTTGTTTTTAGCACTCCACTTGCCTTACGCGGAGCCGTGGTTGCACCCGGATTGGGACTGCTCCTCACGCAGGGTCCCCTGTGCGACATGGGGCAAGTTACCACCTCTCCCTGGGTGTCTGTTCCCCCCCAGCCCCAGGATAAACCATGGCTCGTCGAGCTAGCTGTAGGCTCCTAGGGTAGGGATGATGTCTGCGTGTACAGCATCTCTCATAAACGAGTCCTGATCTTCGTTGACCCACTGGATGAGAAGCAATCAAACCAACAGAGCCCGAAACATAATGGAGCTGTGAAACGGTCGCAGAGAAACTGTGAGGGAGGGAGCGATGGGAGAAGGTGGGAATGGGGTTAGAGAAGGGATTACCAGCAGCGGCTGGGGTTAAACACAACCTCTCCTGTGGGAAAGAGTCCTGGAGAGGGGGGCTAGGATGGGAACTGGGCCAGACTAGACATTAAGTGGAGAAGTTGCCACACTCCATGCGATGCAGATGCTCTGCAGACACTCACTGCTGCAAATTCTGGTTGTGTCAACTGCGTGCCGATTGCCAACGACTAGACATGACCCAACCAAAGCAGTAAGATGGAAAACACCCTCCCCTCCCTTGTTCCTCAAGGCTGCCTGGAAATCAGGAGGTGAGGAGGAGGAGACCAACAGACCCCCCTGCATCTCCAGCCCTACCCCAGGACCAGCCAGGCATAGGAGCCAACACGGGCTCAACACCACAGCAAGAGCTCTGCCCTGCCTGCAGCAGGCAAGCAGGTCTGCTTCCCTTGCAGAGAGGGATCCCAGGGCATGAGGAATGTCCTCGTCACACTTCATGAGCTCACACAGTAAGGAAATCCCTGGCACTAGAGGAGGAGTCCCTCCCAGCCAGGACAGCCCAGGAAAGGGGCTGTGCGCTTGCACGCATTCCGTTCAGGATCGGCAGCCTTAGGGAAAACATTGGCTGAGTCTGGTCCTAGCTCCCAGGTGGCTGGGGACAGACAGCTCGGTGGCTTTCCCTGGGGACAAAGTCTCTCCTGGGCATTGCCTGAGGCTGGACCCAGCGGGGACATCGGGGAGGAGCAGAGCTGGATGAGATGCCAGGGCTTTCCCCAGGGCAGGAGCTGGAAAGAGCAGCAGCGGGTTGCAAAGGGACAACAACATCCCTCCTGCAGCAGGTGTTTAATGCTCACACTCTGCAATAACCCATAATTTGGGCTATAAAGGGAGCCCCGGCACTGACTCACAGACGTTCAACAAACGCTGGGGGCGATCTGAGATTCATGAGGACCAAGAGAGGAGCACAGTGAAGAGCCACTGCTGAGACGTCCATCCCAGTCCCAGGCACACAGACCCCAGCCCAGTGGCCGGGGGGGCAGCAGGGACCCCAGGACACAGCACAGAGCAGCTCCTGTGGTGGCTCCTGCGGTGGCTCCTGCTCTGGCCACCGCTGCCAGTTGTTAACTTCGTGATCGTATGCGTGTGTTGGGAGTTATTATGCCGGCACATAAGCGGTTCGCTTGCATCTCACTTTTTTCAATTACCGCCTGCACACTGCCTTCCCAATTGCCTGGCGGGCCTTGGCTCACCTGCCTGCTGAGCATAATTTGTTTTTAATGTATGGGTCTGGCAAATTTTCTCTCTCTCTCCCCCCCCTGCCCTTTTTTTTTTTTTTTTATTAAACAAAATGATTTTTCCAACCCACATTTATAATTAATTCCTAAACTGATGGCGTCTCAGCAGAGCAGGAAGGGCTGAACAAGGTGTCCTCGGGGAGGCAGATACTTAGCACCTACGATTAACCTTGTCTGCACACCCATCCCCAGACACCAGTGGGACGTCTAAGGATGAACCGCTCCAAGGATGCATTCAGCCCTACCACGGCAGAAATGCCTACTGTGCCTGTATAAAGTTCAGCTTGCCTCTAGCCCAGGGCTGAAAAATCTCTACAGGCAGAGCAAGCTGTCACAGCATCTCTGACAGTTTCCTCTAAATACAGCTTTGCTTTTCCTTGCCTGGCTTTTTCTTGGGGTTTTGCAGTCCAGCAGGGTCTGGAGGCTGGTTGGCACCGTCCTTTCCCAGGTTCAGCTGCTGCAGCACATCCCTGGCTCTATCTGTAGGGTGGGAACATGCTCTGGAGAAGGCACTGGTGGCTGGAGACACAGAAGCCGCTCCCCTCACAGCAGCAGGTCCTGGCAGAGGGCAAAGATTTTAGCCATGGCTGCTGCTGGCTCTGCTGAAGAAATTCATGCAAGGCTGAGGACAATCAAGTTAGCAGGGATGTTGGGGCTGTAACACCTCTCTGTGCTTCCCGAGCCACAGGCCAGAGGTCCCAAGGAGGCCAGGGAAAGGCAGCATGAGATGGGCTGGAAACACATTCTGCGGTTTGTAATGAACTCACTAGTTACTGGCAGCAGTTTGGTTCCTCCAGGGCAAGGGGGTATTTACGACTACTCTATTTATACTCTTTTGCATTGGTGGGTGGTAATTACAGCCACTTCCTTGTTCTGGAGGGGCTGAAGTCTCTTCTGGAAAACCACAGCTCTTCCTTGAGGAAGAGCCATGGCCATGGAGTGGGAGCTGCTGCAAGACAGGCAGCCCCATGCTCCCAAATCCCCGGGGTGATGCACACCACTGGGCCACTGCAGAAGAATCCTGCATGCCCCCAGCCCACCCAGCTAAACAGGCAGAGCTCAGGAGCACCAACACTGTGCTGGAGACTGCCTCTAATCCCCCTGCACCTCTGCCCTCACCACGAGGGTCTGTGATGACAAAGATGCTCCGCTTGCAGCCAGGAAAGCTATTCGAGCACCAGCAGGGCCGGCAGCTGATTTATGCAGAAATTACCATTCAAAGGCACTGCTGTGCATGCTAGCTACTTTTAAGGGGGCACAATAGCCAGGGACCCCCAACACACCCTCACAAAGCTTCCCAGAGGGGCAAGGGGGGGAAAAAATAAGCCTACAACTTCCCTTTAAAAAGCAAGTCAAGGAGGGAAACAGCTGCTCCTAATGACCCAATCCATCAAGCTAGCACTAGCCCCGTCACTTGCCTCCTAAAAGCTCCTGATCATCAGTGATTATCAAAGCTGGCCGTGTGCATTTTGATCAGGCACAATCAAAGCTGAGTGCAGCTGAAAGAGCCATAAAAGCCTATGCAGAGCAATTGGTATGGAGCTCTGGCTGGGGGTCAGGCTGGGAGCTGGCTGGCCACGGGCTGAGTTCCTGCCCTTACCAGCCTGCAAACAAACAGCTTGCTTTGGAGCTGAATGCAAAAGAGGAGAAATGCCGCGGGTGTCTACAGGGCTTCATTGGCAGGAAACATAAAAAGGTCTGGGGAGAGGGCCTCGGTCAGGGGGCTGCCCTGGTACATCGGGGTGTGTGACCTGCAGGAGGGGATAAAGTGCGTCACAGGTGGTGGGTCTGACCCCACATCACACAAAGAGGGGCTGGTGAGGCTCAGAAATTCCATCTCACAACCCATCACCACGCTGCGGGCAGCCAGCCCCCTTTTGCCTAGCCTGAGCTGTAGTGTTTTGCTTCCAGTTGTTCTTTCTTTTTTTTCTGGTGAAAACATTCTGTTTTTCAATCAGAAAGATTTTGCTGGAGAAACGCAGGGCTGGCTTTCAATCTAAACTTGCTGGCCCTTTTTCAGAGGGCTAAAGCTGGTGCACGTGCAGGGAGATCCCAAGGGCAGTCACTCAGAAAATATTCCACCCTCTTAATTGCAGTTGCTGCCAGGACAGTATACACTGGAAAGCAGTCCATGAAACACGGCCTGGTTTGGCCACTGGACTATCTGAGGCTAATGAGTTAATTTATTCCATGCTCAAAGCCTTGTCTGTAAAGCTGTTAATGCAAGGGATAAAATTCACTTGAAAAAGGAGATACAGAGCCACTACTCGGTAAAAGGCCTTGCAAGCGAAGTGGAAGAATGATGCTGTTTAGTGAAAACTATTTCACCTATTTAGTGAAAACTCAAAATAAGATCATAGCAATTCAAAAAGAGGTGAATATCAGGCAATTAAATAAGCATTTTGAGGCATGCTGGTTGAAGTGAGGTCCATGTGGTGACTGTGAGTTGTGAGCTGGGGTCAGTGGCTGCCCAGGAGCTGGGTGTCGGCATGCAGTGATGGGACACACAGGCACGTCTGCTGCTTTGATGCACGGTTTCGTATTCCTGGTTTCGTGCCCTCAGTTCTGTGTGCCAGGTTAGTCTCTCTTCTGCTGAGAGAAAGCTTGGTTTTGAAATGGAAACCTGCTCTGGTGGAGCTGAGGCCATGGGGAAAAAAATGACAAAGATTTGCATCTCCTTAAAGAGGGCTCTTTGCATTTCAGGAGGTGTTTGGTGCAGTTCAGAGGTCTGGTTTTCAGCATTTTCATCTCATCCTATTAGAGCTTCCAGCCTTTAACCGTCCTGTCGTTTCAAGGTTTCTCCACAACTGCTGCAGTGCTGAGTCCTGGGAGGAGACGGGGCAGAGCTGAAACGGGCAGGCAAAAGAGACATGCCAGCAGGACTCAGGCATTTCACGCATTTCCACCACATGGACACGCAATGCCGTGTCGGATCAGAGCACTGCAGGTCTGGCTCACAGCCTGCCCTATGCCGGGCCCTGGCCAAGCACCATCCTCCCTGGGAGGGGGAATCGAGAAACCTGCCCAAGGTCATGGAAGGAGCCAACAGAGAGGTTAATTCAGGAATATTAACACATCCTTCAATTAGTGCATTGTGAATGTGTCCAGAAGGCTGCGAGTGACCCCTCAAGCGAGGAAGAAGAGTGGTGTCAGCAACGGGGTGGGGAGGTCGGCGCATCACGCTCAGGGCTGTCACATTCCTTTCAAGGTGCCAGGCTGCCTGCCTTTGGGCTGAGCAATGGGGACAGGGAGTCCCCACCCCCGCAGGGTTAGACGGCTGCAATTAGCACTTAACGCATCTGACTCCCCGGGGCTTGATTATTTCAGTGTGATTAACAGGACCTGTAGGATGCCACCGCGGCAGACACAACATCACCCGCTCCCTGCCCTCTCTGAACCCCAGGTGCCAAAGCAGGGCCGAGGGGGACTGTCTCCTCTCTGCTGTGGGTTTTGGGCATGTCTTGTTTTCTGGAGGTCGTGGTGCTGGGGGTGATGGTGGCCAGCCAGCAACGCCATGCTCCTGCCCCGAGCTGAGCCCAGCGCTGCCCAGCCAGGCATGGGGCTAACTGCATCTTTAAAATGGCTGATGAGAGCCCCTGCCTCCTCCCAGCATCTGATTCCTGGGCTACCCTGCCCATATCATTGGAAAATGTGCCCTAATGCCTTCCCCGCTGAGTGCCCGCAACTGTTTTCGTCTGTGCCCAGTGGAGTTGAGCCCTGCCTATTCCAGTCTTCTTTGGAGCTTCCTTTTATGTGGCTGGAGACCTTTCTCATCTCCTTTCTGCCTCCCCCCTGCTACAGATTAAGCCGTCTTTATTTTCGCAACCTTTTTTTGCAAGTCTTGCTCAAGGCATGAACCCCCAAAGGAGCCTTCTGCAAGGTCCCGCTCGATGTGCAGAGCCGGAGCAGAAAACGTGACAGGAGGGAGCTGAGAGGACAATTTCCAGTGGGTGCCACCTCTCCATCTCTGCAGGAGATGTTCCCAACACGCTGGTGCAGAGCAGAGGGGATGCCAGGACAGCTGAGCACGGTGTCTAACTTCTGGCATCCTCTCCTTTGCAGTAAAATGCTCAGAGCTCAGCCACTGATCCAGAGCCATCCTGAAATGTTAGGACTGTCATTAACGTGATTAAAGCTCTAACGAAATGAGATGAAATGAGATGAAATGCATAGACCTGGTCAGCATGCCGCACCAGGCACCTAGTGATATGTAAAGAGCTTTAAGCCTCTTTGGAAAGAAGTAAATCTTTTTCTTTCTCTCCACATAGCTCTGGCCCCAGGAGGAAGTTGGAGCAGACTGAAATTTCAATCCTGTGTGCATTTACCTCCACTCAGAGCTTCCCAGAGCTGAGGAAACTGTGTCTAGCTGGATAATGGCTGTATTTTTCATGTTGTGTTCCTGTTTTTATCTGTGGAGATGGGTTATCTCCTGTCTAAGGATATTAAAATCACAGCAGCAAAATAATATCCCTGTGGGGCTCTCTAATGTACCCTGGCCGGCTCTCACCATTCCTCCTAGACCCATTCTGATGGTGAAGGCTTTAAGTGCAGGTGAACATGGACACCCATCCTCATCATTTGGCTCAAAGCTGTGGTCCCACTCCTGCACAGCACTTCGAGCATCTCATGGGGAAATGTAGGTCAGGATTTTTCATCATGTTGTCCCGGAGGTTTGTGGGACGTGCGGGCAGCTCGTGGGGTCTGCAGGAGGGACCAAGGCAATGGTGGTGTGCTTTAATGCACCAGAGATCTGCAACTCTGCTGGGAAATGTGTTGGGAAATGTGTAGTGGTCCCCAAAATAAATTGGTTTGAAATGTGTGTTTTCAGGCTGTGTGGGAAATAAATGACTTTTGTCCAGCCAGTCTGGCTAATGGGAGCGGCAGGACACAGGACGTGAGCCACAGGCTTAGAGAGAAATGCTTGGAGGGGGCTTCCAGCAGATGTGGCTTTCCCAGGGGTATCCAGGCCCTGGCTGCCCCTCTGTCCCATCTCCTCTGCCCAGTGCCTCCTACACGTACCGGGATGCTGGGAATGGTGGAGCTGTGAAACCGGACCCAGCTGCGGAACAGCTGGATGTGGGCAGCGCCTGCAGCGGCGCAGGGGAGCATTTCCTCCCACGGGACGAAGAGGCTGCGCTGGGAAACGTGCCCTGTCCTGTTTGTACCCACCGATGTGTTGTAACATCACGGCCCCGGCTCGGCTGCCCAATGCCTTGTCACGGTTCACATCCACGTCAACATCCACGGGCTCCAGCCAAGATAATTCTAAGGCAAATTTAGCTTCAGCCAAATCCCTCTGTTGGCGTGGAATGAGCTAGTGCCAGTAGTGGCACAGTCAGGAGCTGGGCTCTGATTTGAGTTAATGAGACCTCCAGAGTAGCAGACCTCTGCCTCTGCAAGCTGGGATGTCAACCTGGTGTCCCCAGACTACCCCAAGGGACATCTGGCTGGAGAGCCATGAACGCAGACCTGGCCTGCAAGGCGAGATTAACAACCCACAACACCACATTCCCCTTCTCCCCACGTGCAGGACAGTTTGGGGCAGAACCTCTCCAGCACATTAACATCAATTTTCCGCTCCTTGAAAATTGAGCTGGAAGTTTCCAAAGCCCGCAGCTCAGTGGCACATCCTTGTCGCAAAGGCTTTAGCGCTGCCCCGCTCCGGGGCTGACACTCTGAAAATGCATGGCCAGAGTCTATGTCTTTCGGTGCCAGGCTTTGCAACCTGACAAGCTGCCATTCCTAATTGCTAATTAATTAAGATTTGCATATGCAGTTTAAATCAGCTGGCTGCAGCCGCCGACGGGACCCAGACGGTTGACAAACCTCGCTGACGCACCACAAAAATGTCTTGGCTCCTCTGCTGAATCAGGTGAAGTTATTTTAGGTCACCCATTGGCAGGAGATATTTCAGAAGCACCACGAGACACTGTAAATAAATAATAATTTTTTTAAAATTCTGATCTATGGATATATTTGGGATTTCAGGAATGTTTACTGTCTTGTACTAAGACAAAAATGTGATATCTCTTATCTTCTTACAAGCTGTAACTTCCAGGTCAGAAGGAAGACAACTGATGTAGATTGGCTTGATGATTTCAAGGAGTTTCATGCTACTCTCAATTTATTTGTTTGTTTGTCTAAATTTACTCCAGTTTTGAGACAGGCCCATTTGGATTCATCTGCAATCCTCTGGTTTGAGAATATCTTGGCAGACAGTTTCACTTTAATAGCCATTGTTGATTTTGCCCCCAAAAATTTCTGAGCTGGGAAAGTTGCGTTTTTTTGTGACTGTCTGCAAATAGTTTTGGTTTTGCTGAAGCAGCATTTTGGGCAAACACAGCGTTTGAAACTCCAGATATGTGGAGCGTAAGTTCATTTCTGTCTGTGGATACAGGCACTTTTTTATGTCTTTGCTCAACTGTGTTTATTTTAGGCAAGAAATTGAGGATTTAATATCAACTAGTTCACAAAGCAAGCTGGGAAGTTTCCATTTTGGATGCTAAGGCCTGATGGTCCTCTTGTTCTATGCCGTTGTGGCTGTGGCTCAGCATTTGCCCTGGCTCGTAGTCATGGTCTGGGAGGTGCTGGAGCCCCTGATCACCTTCAAAGGGCTCAGAAGGAGCCCATTTTCCCAGACGCAGTCCAGTGCCCTGGTCACATCGCCCAGCCAGCAGGGACAGCCAGCAGGGACAGCCAGCACGGGGCTCCTGGAGAAGCAGCTCCTTGACTAGTCAAAAAAACCCTGCAAAAGAAATGGAGAAAAGGAGTTGCACTTGAGACAGAGCACCACCTGAGCAAACCCACCCGGAGATGTTCTTCACCCTGCTCAGGTGCATGGGTGGGAGACGGCCTGTGGATACAGAAAAATATGTGTGTCCATTGGTTCCACCTCATCGGTCCTGTCTGGGATGTTCATGCTACCACACTGGATTTGTCTGAGTTTATTTGGCACTGGTTGTCCCTGCCTGACAATTTTGTGAAGCCTAGGCTGAAATTCAGCTTGATTCCTGGGCCAGCCATGCTTTTGGTGAGCTCTGATTTCTTACCTTTTTAAGCAGGAAAAGCCCAACATGCACTTAAAAATGTGCTTTCGCCTGGGTTGCTGTTTCTGCCCAGGGAGCTGGTTGCTGCAGCCCTGGAGAAGGTGCTCGGTGATCTGCGTAAGCTGTGCCCGGCATGGGCGAGCACAGGGGGAATAGCTGGAGAGATTTACTGCTCCAGACGAGGATGTAAAAATCATGACAGATGCAGAAAATGCAGCCCAGAGCTGAGGCTGGGGTCTGCTCCACAACCTCCTCACCAGGTGTGACGGCTCTGGGGCTTGTCAGCTGCTTGGTTTTGATCCTGTGCTACAGGAGCTAAATTAGCTGAAGGTACCCAAAACCAGGCCTGGCTGCTGGGTGGGGAGAGACGTTGGCTTGACACGCAGCTGCTGGGCAAAAAAGCCTCAGAGCTGGATGTAGAAAGCTTCAAGATGCTCGCAGTGCCAAGACAGAAATTCATCTGGATACTGACCTTCCTACAAAGACCACTGAGGAGTTAAGGGTGAGCAGGAGACAGGAGAGAAGAACCTTGGCGCACAGACAAAAGACAGAGCGATGGGTGGTGTTGCGGTTTCATCTTATTGGGCCATCCCCAGGCTGCATTCAGTCCTGAGGGCAAACACAGCCCCCGGAGCTACATGCAGAAGAGGTCTTCCTCCTCTGCGACGACCCACGGGCAACTGCATTTCTGTGGTGCCCAACCCGATCCCTCCAGCCTGCATGGCCAAAAGGCAAATACACCTCTGAACAAAAGAAAAGCCTTATTTCAGCTCTGTCCTGCTCCATTTCTAGCCTACAAAGTAAAAAAAAAGTGCCTTTTTTTTCCTGGGAATTTTCTGACCGACTCCAGCTGCCTCCTCCGTTCGGCTGGAGCCAGCAGCGGGCTGAGAAATACCAGGTTTAATTAAAACAATCTTTTATGTTCCGATGCAAGCCTTATTTCCTCTACCTGGTGAGAAATGGCTCTCGCCTCAATCAGCAATTGAAGTCTGAGATTGCTGCGCTGAGCAGAACGGCTGCCACTTTCTGTTAATTAAAGATGCGCTCGGGGCACTGCGGCTCGGCCGGCCAGAGAGCGGCTACCAAAGTTTGTCTCCGGCCTCGCAGGAGCAGCAAAGGGACACAGGTGCTAACGGGATGCAGAAGGAAACCTGCTGGCTTCCATCCTGTTCTGGTGATTTCTAAAACCAGATCATACGTAATTGGGTTGGCTGGTTTTTGCTTTTTTGTTTTCTCTGATCAGGGTGCTTTTGCAACTGTTTGGAGAGCCTGCATCAAAGGGGTGGCATCTCCAACTGCATACACTGGCTCAGCATTACCAAATTTTCCTCTTTGATTGCATCTCTGTTCCCACCGGGACATCTCCCTGCCCAACTTCTGCTCTCCTGCTGGATGCCAGAGACCTTTCCTCACCATCGCAGTGTTGGGGAGGTTCTTCTGCCCCAGACGGGCCCTGGGTCTTCTGTTCTGGACACAGCACTGCTCCCCAGGTACTTGGGAGTAGTATGTGGGGGAATGGGGCATTTCCCAGTGTTTGGTGTGAGGAGAGGGAGGGAAGAGTTTCTCTTGGCTGGCAGATGGCTCCGCCAGGCCAGCTCTAAACAAGAGTTAAGGCTGAAATAATGTGATCAGTAAAAACAGATTTACAATAGCGGAATAAAGTTACCGAAAGAGAAGCACAACACTATGCATTATTAAGAATCTGCTTAACAATAAAGATCTCTTCTCACTGCATCAGCACCTCATTTAGTTTCTTTCTTCTTCTCACATTAAGCTGTAATCTCTCTCTATTAATGTAAGACCCAGTTTCTTTCTATAAAATAACTCTTTCTCTTCTCTAGTCTCCAGCAGAAGGTGGTAAAGGTGGAAAGAGTCCTTTCACCTGTGTTGTCTCAAGTGAAAATGTCCTTGTCCTACTCTTGCCCAGGCATTTGCCAGACCATGAGATGGCAGAAGGGTTGACCGTGCTCTTCCTGAAGGTCTCTTGCACCCACCTGTACCAGATACCCACACCAAGGGGTCCTTGGCTTCAGCTTGCTACCCCGCTGCAACCCCTGAAGACATCTTCGTTAACATTTGTGATCAAGTGGTAGGGACAACTGAGGGCTTTAAAACCCAATGGGTGGCAACTAACAGGCACAGGGACCTTTGGCTGAGGTGAGACAGGGATGCTCGTGCAGGAAACAAGCCGGTGGTGCGCACCTGGATGGGCATCGTCTAATGTGTCTGACATTTGGGGGGCATTGCATACCACCGGGGCAAACTCTTCCAGTTTAACCACAGAGTTTGATGGGGTTTGTCACTTTGGTGGCCAGTTCAGTCCCAAAGATAGATGCTCATGCTAGGCAGCTGTGAGCGTTGGTATAAGAGAGGTGTTGGTACCCGTTTTGTCTTTTGGCCAAGGTAGGGCTTTCTGCCTGCTGGCATCAGGACCTCAGGGTTTCATTTCCAGTGTCCACCCCCAGACCAGGGGCTGTGCGAATGAGAGGTCAGAGGAGAGGAACCAGCATCCTGCTCCACCAGGTAACCAATGCCAAGGTGGTAGGGACAGGCAGAGCTGCAGCCAGTGCCAGCCACAGGGATTGTGGCTGGAGAGCCTTGTGGAGTGCTCCAGTGTCACCCTGAGACCACAGCTCTCTCTCCCGACAGCCTCGCCTGTTCTTATCCCGGGCTTTCAGGCCATGCAAACCGCAGGAGAAGGGGCGAGGAGCTGGTTCCCGGAAATGTTTGCAACATGTGGGCTGTTGCTCCTCTCCAGCGCGAGCAGAGAGCAGCTTTTCCAGCAGCCAGCCACAGCCCCGGCAGCAGGTTTGAATCAGCCAGAGTTTCCCGTAACTGAGGAGCCGGCAGGATCCCACACCACCCTCCCACCGGCTCTTCTCGACCCCTCGCCTCTTCCCTCCCAGCTGTGGGCTTGGCAGCTTCACCCACATCTCCTCCGTCCCCCAACTGCCCCACAGCCGTGGCCCTGTAAAGATGCTGTCCTGTAGGATGAGCTCCCCGCTTCACCCTGCAAGGCTCTGGGCTTGCAACCAGCCCCCAGGCAATGCCATCTGTCTCTGCTGCTCCCAAAGGAGGCGAGATGATGGTGCAGGGCAGAGGTTTTGGGATGCTGTGGCATGGTCCCAGGGGAGGGCAGTGGGATGGCTGGACCCAAGTCGCAGACCTGGGGAAGGGAGTCTGAGGATGTGTTGGGAATCCAATGGGAGAGTATGTCTCACTGCAGCAGCCGCTTGTGTCACTGGCGTCTGCTTCTGGACCATAAAGTTCCTCTCCCACTGGAGCACAGCACAGCCATTAGCAAACAGCCCCAAGCAACATGCCTTCATCCCCAAGGATCTTGCAGTGTCGAGGTGCCGAGAAGCTGCCTGCTTTGCTCCAGGGATGAAACAATTCCCAGCTTTCAGGTGGAAGGGAAGGTTTGCAGATCACCAAGGACAGTGGTGGCACCTCCACAATTCTGCTTGCAAGATCGTTTCATCTCATGAAGCCTCAGCTCTAGTGGCACCCTGGATTGGGGCAGGATGCCCTGCATTTTGTCCACCTTGCTCTCTCCCAGAAGTATGTGGAAATTTTCAAGGCTTCTGGTCTCTGTCCCTGAAGAAGTTAGGCTCATTCAGGCTGGGTTTGGGAAGAGCAGGCAGGAGCAGTGCTTTGCAGCTGCAGAGAGGGAAAGGGTTTCAACAACGTACTTTGGCATGTGCGTGGGCAGGCAAGGAGTACTCAGCAGCCCTCTCACCACCACCCAGGTGACTGGTCACTCCTTCAAGCCTCCATAACTCACCTTTGAGCTGAGTTGGTTTCCTGACCTTTTTCTAACCAGCTTGGCCACCCTGTTAACGACTCCTGATCTCCTCTTACTATGGTAGCCCTTCACTTTCTGAGCCCGCCAGCATCTGTGGACATTTCCATGAAACGCAGGACGACTCAGGGTACCCCTATGCTCCTCCATCTCTTCAAGGGTTAGCAGAAGCTTTTCCCTGGATAAAGCAGAGCTTTCTAGGCAGAACTTTTCCTACCAGATTTTTTTTCCAATCACAGCCCTCCTGGCTGCACACACATCCTGTTGCCCTGCAGCACCGAAGCGGCTCTGCACTGCAGACCCTGCAGGGAGCCTGGAGCTGGCACTTCACGAGCAAACCCCATCTGTCCCAGGGAGAAACTGTGTCAGCACCCAGATGCTGTGCCCCCAACCTCTGCAGCCACAGGGCCAGGTACAGAGCCAGGTCAGACATATCTGCAAGAGAGGCAGTTGCAGAGGCACCCTCCAATCCCAAATACGCCCGGGAGATCTGTGCTTGCCCCCACTTTCTCTGGAAAGTCCTTGAAGGGCTTCTCCATCCCTAAATATTTCTCAGAGGTCCTCTTGCCAAGCATAGGCCAGGTCTACCCTACTTAGTGAGCCGGAGCTGTTGTCAGAGCTGACACCGCTCAAGATTTACTCCATCCTGCGTGGAAGGAAAGTCCAAACCCTCACATCTGAGTTAATGAAACAGTCTGAGGAGACAATAGTTCCTGGCGCTGCGAGAGCTTGCATTAGTGAGCTGGGGTTACGGAGAGCTCTGATCAATAAATATGTTGCCACGGCTTTTCGGAGCATCCATCACTTGTCAGGAAATGCATTTAGGCTAATACCTGCAGAGGGCATAAACCAGCCATAGGAATTAAAACCTGCCACATGCCAAATGGTAATGCACAATTTAATGATCACAGGATCTGATAAATAAGCAAAACTGTGAAATGAATAAATACACTCTGGCATCAACATCTGCAACCCAACCTGGCCACATTTAGAGTCTCGAGATTAACCTGCAAGGTGCTCCTCTGGGCTCATCTGTTTGCAGTACGTGGGCAGTAAAGGCAGCAGCCTGCAGCCCTTTCCCAGGAGAGCCCAGAGGACTTTCAGACCCAACTTTTCTTGTCACCTTAAGCACTGGTGTGGGTAGGAACCTCGCAGGCTTCCTGCACAAGGAAGGCTGCAGCAAAGGTCAAGGCAACAAGCTTTTCTCCATAGCCATGCTGGGCAAAGAGAAACAGGGAGGGACTGAAACTGCAGCAAAGTTCTCTGCCAACCTCTCTGCCTCTTCATCGATTCACCTTACGCTTCTTCCACCACCAGTAGCACAGCCCAGGGCTCTTGCTGTGTTGCCTCAGACCAGGTAGGACCAGGCAGGAGGATGGGAGCTCCCACCAAGCAAGAAATAACTCCTGAAGAGAGCGGGATGAGAGAGATGCTGCTGAGAGCATTGCTCCTCTTGCGCTCCAGCACCTTTCTAGGTGATGGCTTGGTACAGAGAAGGGAGGATAAGCAGCATGAAATTAAGAAAGGGAAATTTTCAGGTCCATAGCAAGAAAAAAACTTCCTGACAAGAAGATTTATGAGACTGTGAAGAAGTTCCTCCCAAGGAAAGCCTGGGACATTTGAAACTAGATTAAACAGTGAATCCGGAGATGCAGACGGGGAACACATATGCGCTGCAGGAGAGTTGGAGTAGAGGGAGGGGAGTGAAGCACTGCCCGTTGCTAATTTATTCCTGATCTGTTGTGTTATCTATTCATGCTCTCCTACCACATCCATCATCTGATTCTCTCTGGTCCTTGTGAACATGGAAGGGGGCCTCCGTGGACAGCGTGGACCGGGGATCATTAAACACCCCTCTCTGCCAGCCTCACGACCAGCTAAATCTCCTTGGCAGCTTCAAGCAGCTCAGGCACAGCCCTGAGCTTCCCAGGCACAAAGCAGGGCGAGAGCTGCCCGTGAGATGGTCAGCAGCGCTTCAGGCGGAGCTACTATGGCACATGCAAGGAGAGGAGCTGGAGGGCAGCTGCAATTTGGGCAACCCCCACATCCCTAGGCCACAGTCAGTAAAGGGTTATAAAGACAAACAGCTAAGGCAGCACTCAGACTTCACAGGAGCAAGACAAAAAGGGCCACGCACCCTTTGGGATTGGGGTCGGGCACCCGTTCCTCAAAACCAGGCTGAAGGCAGCACCTCACTTCAAGCCACAAGATAGACCCTGGCATCTGTCACTCAGCACAATCTGGACCACCTCCTTCTCCCAGCACTCCCTATGTCAAGTCCTGTTCTGCAGTTGCCCTGGGCACAGCCTGGGGCTGGACATGGCCAGCATGTGGACCAGAGACCTCTGCTGATCACACCTCAGCTCTCTGCAGACCCAAGCTAGCAGATCACACCAGGATCTCTACAGTCAGCCTCTGCTTCAAGCTCGGTCAGAAAAACCCATGTACAAGAGATGCAGAGAGGGAATTCAAGCCCACAAGAGTGCAGATGCTTGAGCCAAGCTCTCCATGTGGAGCAAGTGTAGTATCATGGGTTCAGTAGTTCAAGCTCTCTACTGTTTGTGCTGTGGCAGATGACAGCTCACTGAGAGAGAGCTGAGACCCTGCAGGTTCTCATGAGGTGACTGCTATTCCCTGAGCAGCAGCCCAGGCCAAACCACAGTCCTGTCCCGCATCCTTCGCACGTCCCTGCTTTGTCCTACCACAGCACAGCAAGTCCATTCATGGGGCCGATGTGGCTGAAATGAACCTGGCATGACCCACACCCCGCAGAATAATGGTTTTTTTAGCCAGATCAGTGCCATTAGTCCGCTCACCACGCAGTCACCACGAGAGCACCGGCAAGGGAGGATGCGATGGGGTGGGATTGTGTTTGGCAGGAGGGCTGTACATGACAATCCTCACTCAATTTATGCTGCTGTGGCTTTGCTTCCTACAGCTGGCATTGGCATGATCTTTCAACAAATCTGTGCCCCCTCACTGCCCCTGCAGGACACTCTGTCATTAAAGGACATCTAAGGGACACAAACCTGCTTTTCTAAGGAACACAAACCTGCTTTTCCCAAAGAGCCCATGAAAATGTTTACTAGGGTAGAAAAATTTGTAAGGAAAATTCTTGAACCCCACCCACAACACATGCCTTTGAGCTGGGCTCTGTGAGCCAGACTCACTCTTCGGCCGCTTGCTTGCCTTCCTTCAGGGACCACATGCCTCGTTTTGCAAACACATCCTCCCCACCCCCCCGCCGTTTGCAGTGTCCCCTCCAATTCTCACAGCACCCTCTCCCTGATTTGATTATATCACAAGCGGTTTGCTCTCTGATTAGCCCTCCAGTTACCTGATGCAAGCCCCAGGACAATCCTGTTGCAGAGTCGCGGGTGGTTAACAGCTCTCCGACCTGACCCCCATCAGTACACCACTCTGCTCCGTAACCAGCCCTGCCCAACCCAGGAAGGACGGAGGGGGAAGAAACGTGCCTTTGCCAATGGACAACGTCATCAGGACAACAGCCACACTCAGATTTCCAGGAGAGATTTGCCTTTCCCCATCAAGCTCCACCTAAAACTGATTTTTTGAGTCCTGGGAGTGTCGGGGTCCCCAAAGGAGCAGGATCCCCACCTCTTGGCCTCCTCAGCATCACGCACAACTGGGAGACCTGCAAAGGCTGTAGCCCCCGTGTGTGGCTCTCTGCCAAGTCCTCTTCCAGACTGTGCCACCTACGTGGAATAATTTTTGGAAGCCTCTTCTGACACCGTGTAATCAGGCAACGATATGTAAGAGGGAGCTCTCATTCCTAGCTCCTGTGTCATGACAGGTGAGGAATTAGGAAAAATTATAACCCAGCACAGCTTCAAATGAGAAAATTGCCCCCTGTCTCTCCGGGACCCTCATCACCGCAAACGCAGGAGCCCTGCCTCCCCTCCCACCCTCAGTGTGTGACGGCAGAAGGGAGATGGGTCTGCAGACACCTCCGCCGGCACAGCCTCAAGGCATGTATACCTGTCACGGGATGTAAATTCGGGACTCACCCTGTGTGTGCCAAAAGGCACATGGCACGGCCGCCCCTGACCTGTGGCAGTGGGACGGGAAGGGAGCAGCCCCACTTCCCCACTTCAGAGAGGTGCGTGAGAGGGCAGCGGTCATCCTGCTGAGATGCCCATACCATGGGAGGTGCTGCCCAGCTACACGTGCGTGGTGGTAGGGGCACCTCTCACCACGCAACCCCCAGCGTCCCAGCAGCGAAGGAATGAGCAAATCTAGAGGTATTAACGTGTCTTGCACAAATGCAGAACAGATGTTCCAACAAGAACCCGAAAAAAAAATAATACGTAATTAAGAAATAGATAGAGGGATTCTGTTCTTTTTTACTTTGCTTTTTTTTTTCCTGGAAAGTGGTGTCATGAGCCTGAAGGCCGCGCCAGTGGCTCCCTGCAATGTCTCAGCATGGGACGGGTGAAAGATCCAGGATGCACCAACCCCCTTTGGGGATGAGTTATCCAAAAGCTGGACTCTTTTATTTGACATCTGCTGTAAGGGAAGCCAACCCAAGGAAAGGAGGAGCTCCTCTGTTTCACCATCTTGCAATAATTCAGGATAATCGAGGGAAAAAAAACACAAAACAACCCCAAAACCCGAAGGAGCGGGGGAACAGAGAACAACTCACAAGAAGAAAAAGAATCAGCCATTCCTAAACATGGTGTGGTGGCGCAGCCAAACCAAACAGTAATGATTCATTGACCTGTCTTCACCCTTCGTTTTTCCTATAATGAGCAAAGAAACCACAGAAATGTGGAGCCGAGGTCTCTCTCTGCTCCCAAGGAAGAGGGAGGAGGATGTACAAGCCGCCACTGCCCTTTGACGGGTTTCATCGTGGTCCAGCTCCCGCCTGCTCAGTCCAGCCCCACCACCAGCCTCCTTGCCCATCTCACTTCATCTCCATTCATCCTCGCTTCCTTCCTGGCCCAGGCTTGCCTTCCTCCACCGACTGCTCTGGTGAGGTGGAATCAGGTACCGCAGCCAGGTCTCTCTGCTCCTGCCTTTGGTGGGGCCAGCTGGACTACAAACACTTGTGCTCCCCAGCCAGCCCCGCTCGCAGCTCAGCCTGCTGTCACCCAAGCCAGTCTTGAAGCCATCTCCGTGCCAGGCTTGAGCAGCGTTGGCATGGGAACAAACGATATATACTTCCATTTGCACGTCCCAGCTGAGCGTGGACCACTGGGCAACACCGTCCAACCAAAAGCCAAGGAGACACGACTGCTCGCCCCACCCCAACCTCAGAGAGGGAGGGGGCTGAAGACCATGGCTCAGCTGGCTTGTTGAACATGACAGAGAGCCTGAAAACTGTGGATGGACTTGTGCTCCGCAAACAGCTGCAAAAGCTCACAGAGCTTCTTCCCCCATCCCAAAGGTTCGGGAGCCCTCGTGCTTCCTGCCTGCAGCACAGCCAGGGAAGGGATTGCTCTCTGGCTTCCCGAGATCCACCGCACCGAGCCCACTGGTTTGAACCAAGCAGCCCAAAGAGGTGGCCCAGCACCAGCCCCTGAAAAGTGGGCCTGATTGCCCTGTCAGCCTTCCTCCCCAGCAGTGTTGTAGATGACAGCCTCTAACGAGGGACAGTGGAGAGCAACAGCACCTTCATCCTGACCTCCTGGACCCCAGCACAACCTTGCGTCCCCAGAAGAGAACCTCTAGCCAGCATGGTGGCCATCTACGGCCCAGG
>JAOXJK010000019.1:10871565-10885083 GCA_025774025.1 Xenus cinereus | reverse complement strand
GGTAAACTCACCCCAAAAAGTGTGCGGGACCCCCCCCCCAAAAAAAGAAAGCCGCTGCCTACCTGTCCAGCAGGTATTGCAATGCAAGGAGAACAGTCTCCCATCGGCAGCCTGCAAGCACAGGGATTTTAAAATCATGTGTGAAGCCAGTCCTTTTTGTTACTGCATCAAGCTCAGGCAAAATAACAGACGGCTGGTGGAGGATGGGATTAATAAAGAGTTAAAGAAAGGTAAAATAATTAGGGTCCTGCTCGTGGGGCATATGGAGAATGGGCTTTGTCAGAGCAGCTTGCTCTAATTTTTTGTGGAGATTACGAATTTTGTGGAGAGAGATAATAGCGTTGCTGTAATGTACTTAGGCTCTTGTAAGCCATTTGATCTGCCCCTGCCTGACACTCTGATTAATAAACCAGAGCGATAGCAAATCGACATGGCACATGAGATGTGCGGAAAAGTGGCAAATGAGGACACCCAAATGGGATTAAAGAAGGGGAGCAGCCTCCAAGAGAACGTTTCCTGGGGCATCCCCAAGTCCCATCCATCACACGTGCACATGGGATGTGGGCATGAACATGCAACCTTCCTGCCCATGGGGATGGCATTGGGGATGCACCATGGGGTGCACTGACAGGCGGGGACCCTGGCCAGGGGCAGAAGTTCTTCAGAAGGTCTGCAGAGCATCTGGATGCTGCCCCGGCAGATGTTCAGCTCAATCCTTTTGCTATTAGAGCTGAAGAGCTGATTGCAACCCTGGATGTAAGGCAGGATCATGCCAGAGCAGAGACAGACCGTCTTTCTCCAGCCCCAGTGAGTGTGCATCGTCTGGACTGGGGCTTGGGAGACACGCCGATGTGAGACCCTCCCAGGAAAAGACACCACAGCGGAGCCATCCCCACCACCTTGGTCATTAGCCCCTAAGGTCTTGGCATCAAATTTGCCATGCCACCTCAAGCATCCTCCCCAGACCACTGGAGAAATCCCAAAATCAGGCTCCTTCCCTCTGCCGCTCCCACGGCCCCTCTGCTCCTGCCCTTTCCCTTGGGAACAGCCAGGCACTTTGGACAGAAATACTTTTTCATCCAGAAAATGCCAGTTCATCAAAACACTTCCTAAGAAAAGGTCACTTCAGAGGAATTTCTCTTTCCAAAAACCTTCTGGGGAAAAAAAAAAAAAAAGAAAAAAAAAAAGACATGCAATGGTTTAACTATGCTGTTTCAACAGCTTTAAATGAAAAATAAATCTTTTCCCTCCCCCCACAAAAGGTGCCAAATGGCTTTTCATTTGGAAATGGGAGATCGTTATCATCTTAAAAAAAAAATCAAATAGAAAAGGGTGAAATCAAAAGAAAATCTCTGGAAAACGTTAAAGTGAAACACTTGACTGAATCCAACGCAGCGAGCGGGAGCCGGGCTGCACTCTGCCAGGTTCCCCGGGGCGGCTTTGATCCCAGCACGGAGCAGGACAGGATCAGGCTGATTCCCACGCCCCAGCCCAGCTCGGGCTTTGGGGGGCACGGAAACACCTTTCAACCCATGCGCTCGTCTGGAGTGGAGACCCCAAAACTCGTGACACGTCAGAGCGGCCGAGTTTCATTGGCCAAAGGTGGTGATGGGGCTGAAGGACCCCCTGGGGGGGAAAGGAGTCTCACTGAGGGTGCAGAGCAGCAGGGATGCCGGGGTGGGAAGCGGGGGGCTGGTGTTTCTGCTCCAGCCTGCCCACACGTGCTCGCAGCCCCTCGACATCGTCCCCAGCCCCCAGCTGTTACAGTTTAGGCTGCGTGGGGAGCGGGAATGCCAGCAATCAGGCATCCAGAAGGGAATCCAGGCCCGGTTCAATATTGAAAGAAGAAGGGCTTTGAAAAGGAGTACGCTCATTTTCCCGTTTCGTCCTTTGCCAAGAAAACTGGGGGGATGGAGGAAGGGGCGAAGGGGTGGGGGGAGCAGTGGAAAAAATGTCTTGGCTGGGCCTTCTCTGCCTTTTATCTCGTGGGCAGCCTGCCGAGACGGGGTCTTCCCCCCGCTGAGCCCGCTGGCAGATCAAATGAAAGGAGAGAAGAGTTATAACCCACCCCCCCCTTTCCTGCTACCGCAGCCCTCTCCCCACAAGGAAATGGAAAGGAGGAAAGATCAAATGGCCCCGCGATGCCAACAGTTCCCACTCCAGCTGGAGGGCAAACGGTCAGCTCCCCGACATCCATGGGGGACCGGGAGATATTCCCCCAATTGGCAAAGGAAACCTCAGAGAGATCCAGATAGAGTCAATGGCAGGGAGGGAGGGGGAGTGTCCCCATGGAGGGGACAGCACTGCTCCACAGCCTTGAACCAAGGGGGAAGGTCACTCACTGATGGCCCAAGAGAGCATCTCCCCAGGGTCCAGCTGTGCCCATTCTTCCGTTGTGCCAGACCCTTTAGAGCTATCTTTGAGCAAATAGCTTAATTAAATGCCTTTATTCCAAGGACTCCCTCTGTGTGTTTGTGTGTTTGTGGATTAGCAGTTAATACAGTAAGAAGCTTTATTGTAACTAAATTGATTTCTTCGCCTTCTTTTTTTTTCTTCCTTCTGTATTTTTTTCCCCTTTTCCTACTCAGTCCTCCCTCTTTGCAAGGTTTCTTGTGGGGACCTTCACCTTCTGACGGTGCCAGCAAGGCTGTGATGGGGAGGTGACCACAGCAAGAACCCAGACAGGGAGATCTGAGGGGCTAAAGACGCTGAAGGCATCTTTTTTCAGGTAAGTCAGTGAGCGCTGGCTATGACCATTGTACAGGGGAGAAGACATCCCTGGTGTGTGAGGGGTGTTCACCTGGGCAGGCACAGTGGGCACCGGCAGGGTGGGGGAGCTCCTGATGATGCCTGGTGGCCTCCAGCCATCCCTGTGGCCTCATTGCCTTGGGAAATGAGATGTCCCATCAACTGCAAAAGGTCTGCGAGGAGACCAGCCTTTGCTAGCCCATCGCTCAGCCTCCCCCCCAGGCCACTCCGAAAGCTCACGCTGCTCACAGCTTCTTGCTGCTGTTAATTTAAAGAAATTAGTCAGGCTGGTAAACACAGCCATTGCCCAAGCTGAGACCTGCGTGTTACCTCTGGGCTTCTCAGGATGGGCAGAGACCTGTGCTGCGCTTTCCTTCCCATTCCTTTTCCTTTTTTCTTTTTCCTTTCCCTTTCCCTTTTCCTTTGCTTTTCGCTTTCCCTTTCCTTTTCCCTTTCCGCTTCCCTTTCCTTTTGCCTTTCCTTTTCCTTTTCCCTTCCTTCTTCACTGCCTGGCTCTTCTTGCTTTCCCTCCTCCTCCTTCCCCCCTGCCCCGTGCCCCTGCCATGGGCAAGCAGAGCTGCTCTCTCCCCTTCCCATCCCCTGGCAGCAGGAGCCGAAGCTGTAATTAAACTTGGCTGAGAGGAATGTGAATCAAAAGGCTGTTAAAAAAGAAAAGAAACGAGGGTACCTGTGGGATTACGTGAGCCAGAAAAATGCAAAGCCGGCTTCCAGCCGCCCATAAAATAGATGCCGTCTCCTTTCCCATTGGCAGGGTTTGGCTGAGCACAAAAAGACTGGGAAGAGGATTTTTATGGGAGTTATTTATAGCCTGGACGAATAGCAGTGTGTCTATCGGTGGGTCTCTGCCTCTCGGCGTGTGCTGAGGTTGGGCTGAACAAGGGGTACCAGCCTTGCCGGGTGCCACCACGCTGGGTTTGGGATGGCACCAGCAAACCTGGATACAGCTCTGGGCTCCGGCCAGCCCTTCCTGCGGGTACAGGGGTGGCATCAAAAGAAGAGAAATCAGGAGAAAAAAAAAAGGATGGGAAGGAGCAGCAAAGGGTGGCTTGTCCCCCAGCAGCTTCACCTTGGCCAGTGTCACCGTGCACCTGTATGGGGACAAGCAATGGGCTGACCCAGCCTCAGAGCCACCATGCCAGGACCATCCATGGGATATCTGTTGTCTCCCACTCCCTAGCGTCTTCACTCCTGGCCTGGACACTTTTCCTCTCTTCCCTGGTTTGAGAGAGGCATCTGAGAAGCCTTTCCCCTCATTTGCACCAGGAGCCGGTCTTTGTGAACAAAATAAGTTTAAAATCAAACTCCAAGTGAAGCTCTAAAGTTGGCACTTCAAGGAGCACATTCATTAAATAAAGGGGGGAAGAAAAAGAAAAGGGAGAGAGGAGGGGGAAGAAAAAGAAGATTACCTTGCTGAATTAATCAGGCTTCACTGTAATGTTCAGCCTCGGATTTTATTTCCTGTAATAAGCCCATTAATACGGGTGTCTATAGCAGGGGGCTTTTAGCAGCAGGGACCATTAGTGTAACGAGGAAGGGCTAATAGAGTTTTATTGGAATTTTTATTCCGACATCACAGCCTTTTAAAACAGCTGTCTCAATAGGCATTATTATTCTGATTAACATTTAGACAGCACAAATCATAGTGATGCCCTTGGTGTCCCGCAGGTTTTATCATAATCATTCCAAGTCCCCAATGTGATGGCTAGTCCTTGGGGAGGGCGGGGGAATTTTAGGCCCCAGCAGAGGCTGGGGGTCATTTCTTTCCTCTCATGCCAATGCATCAGCCACTTCTGAGGGGGCCTGCCGAGCTGCAACAAAGTGGGGTCCTGCTGTTACCGAAGCGTGGTGGAAGCAGCTGGAACCGACCAGGTGCTTTTTGAGCATCTCTGATCCCCCAGGAGAATTTGAAGTTGGGATGGGAAGGGTTAAAAAGCAAGCTGGCATCATGGGTACCCATGCCGGCTTCCTTCTCATTCTGTTTCTCACCCGTGCCATAATTCAATTTTTACTTTTTAAAATTAAATTAGATTTAGCATAAAGACTTTTTATTGTGCGAATTAAACATTGCACTGGCAGGTTGGGTGCACAAATCCAGGGGTTTGTTGGGCAGCGTTGCCTCGGGGAAGCAGCCAGCTCCAGGGCTGGAAAAGGTTTTCCTCATATCCATAAGACCCATTCTAGGTGGGATGGAGCCAGGTCCAAGCCGGAGGCATTTTGAGAGTGTCACACTGGTCCTTGTACAGCCCAGGAGCATCTGTAGATCCGGCAGGGCTTGGGGGGGTGGAGTGGTCCTACTGCCTGGTCAGCTGAGGTGGACAGGGTCTAACCTCTGCGTTACTGACCCTGCTGGAGCCAAGGGGAAACTGAGGCACAAGGAAGGGCACTGATTTGCCCACAGGGATAACACTTGCCCAGGTGTCCTGCCTCCCATCCCAAGCAGGTAACCGGCAGGGAGCAGACACAAGCTGCCACGAGTTACAGACAATTGCAAGCAAAATAAGCGGGGGGATTAAACACCAGAAAGCAAACAGGCTGCAAGCACAATTTTGACTTTTATCTGCTGCGCTTTGTTTCGCGGAGGTAATTTATGAGAATGTTTTACTGCAGCCGAGCGTGGCGGCGTGCACGGGGAGCAGCGTCTGGCTCCTCGCAGCTTCACCCACCCCGGCTGCACCCAGGCAGGTGGCTGGGCTTGGAGTTGGGCAAGGGAGCCTGAGGGCAGGCTGGGGACATACTAATTGCTTCCTCATTAGCATCTCATTAGAATTTCTCCACCCTCTCCGCTCTCCCAAGGGCTCTGCCGCTGCCCTTGTCACCTCCCCGCCCCAGTGAACCCCAGGATGTGACTTTCTGACCCAGATCCATCCTGGTGTCGCGACGCCTCCCTGCTCCCAGGGCTTTGTTGCTGGCTCCTCAGCATCACTGAACATAACTAGCAATAATTTACGGCTTCCTTCTCTGGAACATCATGACGAAGGGGGATCCCTCCTTCCCAGTGGCCACAGGCAGGCACAGATGTTTGTGAGCTCTCACAGCTGGCTCCAGCAGCAGGGGGGTGCCAGGCACAGCTGGGGTGCCCAATCTTGGCCATGCCAGGAGCCGGCTGGATTTCACACTGGTCCTGGGCCCTGCGAGGGCTCCTGCCTTCTCCCAGCATCTCACCAATTAGTGGACAAACCCCCTTTTGCAGTCGAGCGTGTCGGCTGCCCTTAGCTCAGACCAGCCCCTGGCTGTCCCATCCACGCCTGACACCCTCCCTCCCCAGCTAGCTGTCTCTGGGGTGAATCCAGAGGGAATCTGGACCATCCTGGGGTTCCTCTTGTTCTAAACGGAGGCCCCTGACCCCAGGATGGGGTCCCAGGATGGGACAGAAGCTCAAAACCACATGCAATGGCAGGTGCTTGTTGCTGAGAGCTGTGCCCCAAGGAACCTCCCAACCCCCGGCGTGCAGGAAATTTCAGGGGAGCTGGGGGAATCCACTGCTTAGTGACCACTTGGATGCTACACTCTGATAGTATTTAATTACCTGTATATCTTAGATGATTAACAAACCAAATTCCACCCCCGGGGCTGCTGTCCTAAATCCCACGAAGAGCTCCTGACTCTCTGCTGCTGGCAGGCAGCATCCAGACATTCCATTGTGTCCACCTGGGACCAGCAGCCCTCCCACGACACATGGTCTCCGAGGGCTCTGAAAATGCCTTGCAGGGAGGTCTCAGTGACCATCAGCAGAGGAAAAAACACCAGCTGGCTGAGGCATGGCTAAGTCACCTCCAAAATTGTTTCCTGCTGCTCTCAGCCCTTTGGAAAGTCCCTGCTGGGGCAGCTGCTGAGCCTGGGGGAGATGGTCCAGACCATTTAGGACAAGCTGGGTGCTGTTTGCTGCCCCAGAGGTTGCTCCCATGCTCCCGCATGTCCATCTAAGCCAAGAACTAAAAAAAGTTTGGGTTTTGTTTTCCATTCTCCTGGCATAGCCGATCTCCCCGCAGCACAGAGCTGCCTGCTGCAGGGCACCAGGGTGTTTAGCATCTGCTTAAAATTTTTAATTGTTTTCATGTTAAGTGCCTGATGGTGTCTTTTAGATAGAAACGGGAGCGATTTAGCCTTCCCTCCCTCCCTGTTTTCCTCCCTCCTCTCTCTGTCTCTCTACCTCCCTCCATTTCTTTCTTCCTTTCACCCTTCCTTCCACTCTTCCTCCCTGCCTCCCTCCCTTGCTTCCTCCCCTGCTTCCCTTCTACCTCCCTAAAAATTTACTAATTTCTTCCTCATTACATTCCTAAAAGCCCCATTCAGTCACAGGCAGCAGCAGGCAAGGAGAAATTCAACGATAAGGGCAAAAACAACAGTAAAACTGGAGTGAAATGACAGCCATAAACCCAGTACCGGGAGGAACAGTAAAACTGCAGTTTGGCAGGAGCCAGCAGGCCTGCACTAATACCCTTTCTTTTCTTTTCCTGATTAAAACACTCTGGTCACAGATTAACTTCCTTTGCTCAATATTTATTGTCTCACCTGTGCTGGAAGGCAGGGAGGAGAGGAAGAAGGGTGGGCAGGATGGGGGACTTGGGATCTGCAGCAGGTCTGCAGCTCTGCAGCCTCCAGCAGCTGCCTGGGACAGGGACACATAATCCAAGGTGAAGAACGTGCCTCCAGTAGTTACCCTCCCTCACTGAGTGCTCGTGCCAAAGGGACTCCGTGGACTGGGGCAGCATCCCGGAGTAGCATCCCAGGACTTACCTGTGGCTGCAGAAGGCGTCGGAGTCAGAGGTGGGGATGCTCTGGGTCCCCCAAACACGCAGGACAGGGGCGACGATGGAGACAGACACTGCTACAACCCGAGCGAGCACGTTGGTTTGTCTCAGTCGAGCCAAAGCCCTGGGGAAAACACATCCCTCGGTAGCCTGACCCATTTGTTTCAGTGACATCAGAAAACGGGGTGGAAATGAAACTAAATCCCTGGCCATCCCCCCTCAAGTGTCTCCACGTTCCCTGCTGGGCTTATGCCTTGCTCCTTGCAGAGCGCAGGATGTGCCGGGCACAGAAGCACCGTGACCCTTTCCTAACGCCCCCCAACAGCCCTATTAATGTGCCACAGAAGGAGCAAATGGATCCATGGGACCTCAGTGTGTTTTTAATGCATCAATTGCACCCTTGAGCTTCCTCTCGGCTCCCCCCATCGCCTGCCCTGCTCGTCCTTCCAGAGCAGCTCCGGGCAGGGATTGCGGAGGGTTTATTTGCCCCGATGCTGAGGGACGGGGGCTCAGGACAAGGGTGACTCCATCGCCGGGACACTTTTCCCAGGATGATGTCCCACAGCCCTCCTGCAGAAGTGAAAGGGCATCAAGGCACACCCCTACAGGGAATCCCAATGGGTCTGTTTCCCTTCGATGCTCCCAGGTCAGGAACAACGGCCGGGTGCCCTGCAGCCTCTCCACTCCATCATCCCGCACCCAGCTAGCCTTTTTTAATCTCCTCGCCATAAATCACTTTTTGATTACAACTGGACTGTAACTACCAAAATATACAAGGCTTCGGGGCTTTACAGCACGGCAGCAGCAGTTCCTATGAATTGCAATGCCTTTGCATCTCCAGCAGATCCGTTCACACCAGCCCGACACCTCTCCATGCCACACAAAAGCCTTGCCGCCCCCTTCCACACCCCCTTGCACACACTAAAAATACTGGGGCAAAAGGTGAGGAAATGGGGACGGGGGGGACTCAGTGAAGCCAGGGTCCAGCTCTCACACCCGGACGTACCCTCTGCTCCCCCCCTCCACCTGCTGCTGACTTCCACCCTGAATGTTTCAGCTGGGTTTTTTTGAGGTGGGAGGGGAATTAATTCTTATTTAAAAAAAAAAAAAAATTAAAAATTAATACTCAGGCTGTCTCTGAGCTATTTTGGCAGCAGCTAAACTCCAGCAGCCGCTACCTGCCGGTGAGGGCATCCCGGCATGGGCACCAGGGCTCCTCGGCACGCGCGGCCTCCCCAGCCTCCACCCTAAATCACAACACAACAAACAGGCTGTTCATTAGGCGCTGTTTAATTAAGCAATATGGATCCTGCCTCGGTATTTACAATCCCACTTGCTCTGATTTATGAGGGAGAGAGTCTCATTTTTAAAGACGGCGACTGTAAAGTTTAATACCGCTTGACTTACTGCGAGTTTCATTTACGGCCCCGGGCCGAGGTGCTACAGCCCAGGCTGGGAGCCGGTGGGCTATTAAATCAGAGCTAACTGCGCGTGCAGGGAGATGACTAGCTTCGTTACAACCGGTTCAGCGGCTAATTACCCCAATCTGGATTCCCGCATTTAAGCCAATTTGTTGCCGCTTTTCCAGGGCCCTGGGGAAGAGCGGGGGAAGTCCGGAGGTTGGCGCAAAGGCACTTGTTGCGATGAGGAGGGATGGGGGCTGCGATGGGGACAACTCCGAGATGTCCCAGGAGGGAAGAAATCAGTTTACAAGGGGCCAGGCTCTGAGCTGGCCACACCGCCCCCCCATGCCATGGGGGGTGCTGTGTGCAATGATGGCTCCAAACTCAAGGGTCACTCCAAAACCCACTGTCTCCTCCCCAAAACACGTGGGAACCTGAAGTTGGGTGGTGGGATGGCTTGTGGACTCTGGCATGAGTTGATCGGGGAGGGCCAGCGTGCAGGAGAGCTCTATCCAGCCTGGCTCTGAGCCTCAAGCTGGCCGAGGCCTTCTCCCTGCCCCAGCCTGATGGGTAGGGATGGGGGAGCAATGCACAGATCCCTCCCCACAAATTGCTGTCTTGTAGGTAGGAGGAGAGCATTTGTCTCCTGGCAAGGCTTTTCTAGCCCCCAGGAGCCCACTCACAGACTTGACAAAGATAGGGGCCTCATTAAGGAGTTATGAGAATGGCTCCTCAGTGACAAATAAAAACTATTTGTGCAATGACGTGATGGCATATGGCTCTGGGCATTCCCCCCCACGTCAACTGTGGGACGTCACTGTCCAAGATCTACCTCTGCACTGCCCCAGGGATTCCCTAGTGGGAGGGGATGCAGTGGGGGAGAGCACAGAGCTGGTTCCAGCATCCCTCAGCTCAGCCCAGGGACTGGGCTGTTGCTGTCTCACACCATGGGGTGGGCACAGGGAAGGGGAAAGGAGGCAGCAGCACCACGAGCAGAGCTGGATCCCCTGGAAGCCCCTGGGCTAGTGAGGAGCCAGCCCCTTCTTGCATCCTGGCAGCCCCACCACCCACAGCAGGCAGGATGAGGGCTGCAGCCCACCAGCCTTGGGCAGGGAGAAGGAAGAGGAGCAGTGGTGTGAGCCATGGCCAGGCATCCCCAGCCAGCAGCCTCCACGCAGTGAGTTTGCCAGGCCTCAGCCCTCTCCCAGGAGCTGGCTAAGCCTTGGGCAGCATCAACTCCTCCCTGCTTCCCACTCCTCCCTGAGCCTGCAGCGCTCAGAGACAGGCTCACAGCTCCCCCCAGGGAGGAAGAGGAGGCAACGCAGACACAGGGACAGCGGCAAGCAGCACGGGGCTGCCAGCACACCCCAGGGTTACCCCCCCTACACCAGGTGGGGGTCCTCACCAGGGACCCCAAACTTCCCACCCAGAGCCGAGAGCCACGAGGGCGCAGGCACAGGCACTTTGCTTCCAGATTTTATTGGCCAGGGAGGCTGTGCCCCTCCACGGGGCAGGCAGCACTCCCAGTCCCACCAGTAAGACTGGACCGGTGAGAAGGGTAAGCCCTTTAGTGGTGGTAGGAGCATGCTGCGGAGGTGGAAGACACAGTCTGGTAGGGGGAAGGAGACAGAAGGAACCACAACGCCTGCATAAGGATACCACAGGATTAGGGTTGGGATACCTGAACAGGCAAAACTCGTCCCCAACCAGGGCCAATTAATGACAAGGCTCAGGAGAAGCTGAGAGAACAGAGGGCTCACAAGTGACATGAGTTCCCAGGCCTCAGCTCTCGCCACCCCCCCAGCTGATTCCTCTCCCCGGCCTCACCCAGCACAGTCGAGAGCTGGCTCCACCGCTCCCCATCACATCTCCTTGGACCTCTGCTTGTAGTGCACCTCTGGGAGGCTCCTCAGGCGCTCAGCTGCCTGTGAGGTACAGCGCGAGGGGCAGCCAGCGGCCGGTCCCAGGGATGGCCCTAGCACAGGACCCCCTGGCTCCCCACAATCCCACCCCCTACCCCCCCAAGCTGCCCTCACCTGCTCCGGGGTGAGGTCTCGCTGCGCCTGCGCCAGCATTTCATAGCCCACCATGAACTTGCGGACAGTGGCGGAGCGGAGGAGCGGGGGGTAGTAGTGGGCATGGAGCTGCCAGTGCCCGCAGTCCTCCTCCACGTAGGGGCCCGTGGGGGCTCCTGATGGGGGTGCAGCCACTGCATGAGCCCCCAGGAGGGGACGGGACACGGAAAAGAGGGTCGCGGGGGTCCCCTAGCCATGCCACTCACCGTGCCAGCCCATGGAGTAGGGGAAGGAGATTTCAAAGAGGTTGTCGTACTTGATGAGCAGCCTCTGCATGATGGAGGCCAGGCCTGCAGGGGAGTGCCAGGGAGTCACACCCCGAGCTGGCCAGCCCCCTGGCCCTGGGGGGGGGTGTCACCCCCAGCACACCACCCTGGGTGGACATCAATGACAGGCAGGAGGGATGCACTTGGCAGTTCCCTCCCTCCCCAGCCACACAGACAGCCCCCACTCCTCATCAGGCAGCACCCCAAAAATATGGGGCACCACATGCTTCATCACCCCAAAAAGGAATCATAGAATCATCTAGGTTGGAAGGGATCTTTAAGATCATCTAGTCCAACCATCAACCTAACTCTGACAAAACCACCACTAAACCATGCCCCCCAGCACATGTCAACCTGTCTTTTGAACACCTCCAGGGATGGTGTCTCAACCACTTCCCTGGGCAGCTCATTCCAGTGCTTGATAACCCTTTCAGTGTAAAATTTTTTCCTAATATCCAACCTGAACCTCCCCTGGCACAACTTGAGGCCGTTTCCTCTAGTCCTGTCACCTGTGAACACTAGGACACTATTCCCCCCCACCAGTACTGCCTGTGCCTGGACACCCAGTGCTTGTCCTGGCGTAACAGGGGTGACAGTCCCCCCACAAGGCGAGCCTGGCAGCCCCGCACCCCAAGGGGACACAGACCCCCCAGGACCAGCAAAGCTGCCACAAAGCTGCCTCCGCAGGAAAGCCGAGCCCAAAGGATGCGGGATGGGGACCGACGGGGTGCGGAGCCACTCACTGTCCCTCTCGCCGTCACGGAGGTCCTGGAGGCGGCAGACGTGGCGGCGGGGCAGCAGCAGGGTCTGGTAGGGCCAGGTGGCCCAGTAGGGCACCACGACTATCCAGTCTGCGTTCTCCACCACCAGCCGCTCCTGCAGGACAGGGTGCTCAATGGGGACGCCCGCAGCCGTGACACCCAGGGGATGCGCGCTCCCAGGGGCTCTGCATATCTGTCTCCCATGGAGGGGGACATGGACAACCGCCACGTCCTCACCTTCCGGCGAGCCTCCTGCTTGGCGTACTCCAGCAGCATGGGCACACCATGCTGGCTCAGGTGCTGCCGCTGGGTCCGGTCCTCCAGGCACGCCTCGTTGGGGAGGAAGCTGCTGGCCCACACCTGGGGTGGAGGGGGACATGGGGCTGGGTTACTATCATTTTCTGGGGTGCCCCAGCCATGCAGCCCATCTGCAGGACCGTGCTGCCACCAGGTGGAGAGTCCAACGTGCGGCAGCCACAAGGGACAGTCTCCCCAGAGTGAAGGTGACACGACAGGCGTGAGGGGCTCCTCTCAGCAGAAAGCTTTGGGACCAGGGCGGGGGGGATTCCCGTTCATATCTTCCCCCCGGGTTTGTTGTTGTAGGGTCGCCCACAGGGACGCGTGGTTAGAGCCAGGTCACGGGTGGGACAGCCTCACCTGGCAGTGGGGGTGCGGGTTGGAGCAGCCCATCATCGCTCCCTTGTTCTCGAAGATCTAGGGAGGAAGAGGTGCAGTCAGCAGGTCCCAGCCCCGGGGTCCTCGCTGCGGGCTGCCGTGGTGCCCCCGGCACACCAAGAAAGCATCCCGCAGGAGAACGGAGCCTCACAACCACCTGGAAAGGCTCAGCGGGGCACGAGGTGGGGACAGGGGACCCACACGTGACCAGGATGGTCCCAACCCTGGGTGCTGCCAGTACACCCAGCCCTGGCCCCCCTAACTCCACCCAAGACCCCTGGGGCCAGGGAGAGAAGAGCAGCCCCCACCAGCCCCAGACCTGCACCCAGGGGTAGGAAGCACCCAGCTCGGCCGCCAGCTCTGCCCACGCATCGATGACAGCCCGGATCTCCGCCAGGGACATGAGGGGCAGCGTCAGGTCCGACCAGGGGTGGAAGCACATCACCTTGCTGTGGAGGAGACAACCGTTGTCGGGGCTGCGGGGTGTCCCCGGGGACCCCCATGGCCCTGCTAGGTGCAGTGGAACAGGGAAGAAGGATAAGACCCCCAAAATAGAGCTGATGTGCACAGGACAGGACCACAAGCAGGGGAGTAGGTTCAAAGTGGCTTCATCCCATGGTTCCTGGTCAACAACGTGGCCCAGACCCCCCAGAGCCACGGAGGTACTTACCACACACCCCGGGCTGCTGCAGCTCGAAACAAGGGGTGATCGCTGTCACCTGGGGAAGGACAGAGAGTGGGGAGGCAGAGGGGGCTGGCACAGCACCCATGCCTCCCCAGGCCACCTTGCAACCCCACCACCCCCCAGGACCTGGGCC
>JAOXJK010000019.1:10825003-10836936 GCA_025774025.1 Xenus cinereus | reverse complement strand
GGAGGGTGGAGGGTGTGGAGTGTGAGAGTGTGTGCCCCAGGCTGCAGTGGGGTTCCCTCTGTGTGTGTGTGTGTGTGTAAGTGTGTCTGTGCGGGGTTCCCTCCGCGTGTTTGTGAGTGTATCTGTGTGTGTCCCAGACTGCAGTGGGGTTCTGTGTGTGTGTGTGTGTATCTGTGTGTGTATGAGTGAGTCTGTGTAGCTCAGGCTGCAGTGGGGTTCCCTATGTGTATGTGTGTGTGTAAGTGTGTCTGTGCGGGGTTCCCTCTGCGTGTTTGTGAGTGTGTCTGTGTGTGCCCCAGCCTGCAGTGGGGTTCCCTCTGCGTGTGTGTGTGTGTGTATGAGTGTATCTGTATGAGTGTATCTGTGTGTGTCCCAGACTGCAGTGGGGTTCTCTGTGTGTGTGTGTGTATCTGTGTGTGTATGAGTGAGTCTGTGTGTACCTCAGGCTGCAGTGGGGTTCCCTATGTGTATGTGTGTGTGTAAGTGTGTCTGTGTGGGGTTTCCTCCATGTGTTTGTGAGTGTGTCTGTGTGTGCCCCAGACTGCAGTGGGGTTCCCTCTGTGTGTGTGTGAGTGTGTCTGTGTGTGCCTCAGGTTGGAGTGGGGTTCCCTCTATGTGTGTGTCTGTGTGTCTGTGTGTCTGTGTGGGGTTCCCTCCGCATGTTTGTGAGTGTGTTTGTGTGTGCCACAGACTGCAGTGGGGCTCCCTGTGTGTGTGTGCGTGTGTCTATGAGTGTATCTGTGTGTGCCCCAGACTGCAGTGGGGCTCCCTCTGTATGTGTGTGTTTGTGAGAGTGTTGGTGTGTGCTCCTGACTTCAAGATGGTCCAGGGGTGTCTCCTTTGGGGCCAGGGTGCCCGGGAGTGAGACAGCCAAGCCCCGGCACAGAACTCCTGCAGCCACAGCACAGCGCAGCCGAGCCCACCAAGAGTGGGATCGATGCAGCCTTAATTGGGGTCTCGTGTCCCCTGTCACTGCCAGGCAGCGCTGGCCGCAGCTCATTGAGTGCCTGGGCCCCGGGAAGCCGGGAGGGCACACGCGGGCCCGTGTCCCCACTCGTTACACAGCTCAGGGGGTGATGTGTGTTGCCACGCTCCCTGGGGGGCTCGGGGACACAGCTGCTGTCACCTGAGTAACCAGCCCTGATCGATGCCCGCTTCCTGCATCCCGCAGGGACCGTAATTGAGCGGGATGGAGGAGACGGGGGATGCGGGGACAATGCAGCCTAGCAGGAAGAGTGCTGGATCCGGCCTCAGCGCCTCCCTGGGGGCAGGTGGCCGTGGCATCAGTGTGCCACCAGCAGGCTCCAGGGATGGGAAGAGGGTCAGAGCCCCCCTCTCAGCCTCAAGTAGCAGGGGGCAGATTTGCTGTGCATTATGCCGGGCTGCGGGCAGCCAGTGCTGTGGCTTCAGCCCCGTTCCAAGGCTCACAGGCTGGATGGGACTCTAAAGGGTAGAGATGTCCTTCAATCCCAAAACCCCCTGGGTGCTTGAGTCCCAGGACTGGATGAATTCCTCACCGTGGGAAGTGGGTGGGTGACCTGTCACCCTCTAGCAAGGGCATTTGTGTCTTTGTGGGCATCGTCCATCACGCTGGGCACAGGCCATGGTAAAGCTGGAAATCTCCTATCAGCAAGGTGTGCGCAACCCCCAGCCCCTTCTGCAGCCCCCAGCCACTTCTGCTAATGAAGCCATTTCTAATTGTCGCCTTTGTGGAACAAAGCGCAGCTCTTCCCCTCTGAAGATCCCTCTTACACAGCCCAGCTATTGATCCCTGGGAAAAAAGGCAGAGCACACAGAGCCTCAGCCGGCTCCTCCTGCTCTGCACAGCTCCTCCAGGGAGATTTGGGGGGCCATAGGGGTTGTTGGGACCCTGGGCCACCCCACAGCTTCCTCCTAGAGCCTGTCAGCCCTGTACAACCCTCCTGTAGAAAAACATCTGTAAGGACAAAGTGTTTTTAGGGCAGGGTGGGTTTTGCTTTTGGCAAAGGGTCCCCAAGGCCATCCAGCCTGCGTTGCCAGCCATGCTAACAAAGTACTGGCTATTAGCGGATGGTTTTCACCTGAAAGCCTGGCTTGGCACCTTGAAAGGGTGTTCCCTGGTGGCTGGGGCATGGCAGTGCCCCTCGCTCAGCACCTGTGAGGGACGGGGACTGCCCTCCAGCCTGGGGCAGCTCTGGCACGGCTGAGGCTACACCGGCATGATGGGGCAGTGGGCAGGCTGAGCTCTGGGGTGCAGGGAACACCACAAGGTGCTTTGGAGGCTCCTGAACTTCTCCCTCTGCAGTTTAGAAGGAGGCTCCGGACTTCTCCCTGTGGTGGATGCTGCTACCATGAACTCACCTCATCCCTTTGAGAGATGCCTGTGGTTGCGAGTGCCGGTTGCAGGCAGCGGTGGGGCTGGGGCTGGCTGCTGCGCTCGTTAGCATCTCACTTTTTAGCCAGCGCCTTGGTCGATAGGAGAAAGGTGAACCCGGGCAGGCTGAGGCCTGGGGGGAGGCCCGCGGCAGCCTCCTGGATTTCAAAGGCCCCCGCATCCACACGGCCCACAGATCGCTATTATCAATGCCTTTTTAATATATATACCCCGGCGCCTCTTTCCTGGAGGACCACGCCGGAACGAAGCGGCCATCGACCGCCCAGGGCGGGCGGCGGGAGGCCTGCACCGCCTCCCTCTGCAGTGCAAATCACCATCGACCGGCTGCGGCCTCCCCTCCTCGCCTCCGAGAGGGCCTTCGCCGCCTCCCGTCCCTCCCCCCGCCCCTTCGCCGCCCGCCATCACTCACCCCTTCCCTCCCCGGCCCAGCTCCGTCTCCAGGGCAACGGCGGCCCCTAGCAACGCGCCGCCATGGCAACGGGGACGGGGCGGGCCGGAAGCGGTGCGCGGCTCCTTCCGGTCGGCGGCAAGATGGCGACGGGGGCGGTAGAGCTGCAGCGGCTGCAATGGCGGTTGGAGGAGCTGGAGCGGCGGGTCGGAGGCGGCGACGGGGCCTGCGGGACGCGGAAGGTGCCGGGGGGTTCCGCGGAGACCGGGGGACGGCTCTACCCGCTCCGGGGACGCGGTCGGGCCTCCCCCTGGGCCCGGGCCTGGCGAGGTCTGACAGGACCGGGTCCAGCGGGGTCTGACAGGCTCGTCCCTTTTCTCTCTGCCCTCTGCAGGTGGCGGACGAGCTGGTGAAGGTGCAGGTGGCGCTGAGCAATATCGCCGGCAAGCGGGAGAGGATCAAAATCCTGTTTAAGAAAAGTAAGCGGCCTCGGGGAGGGGCGAGGGAGCTCTGAAGCCCTGTGTGGCATTTCGCTCCCTGAAACAGAAATCCTTTCAGCCCTCCCTTTTGATTTTTGGGCTTTTTTTTTGCATATTTGGTAGAGAAATAAGAAGTGAGTGAGGTCTTTCCACTCTCAGTTCTCCCCCTGGGCTGTTCGAGGTGGGAAATGGGCCACTGCAGCCTGTTGTTTGCTTGATGTCTGCATGTGTGAGTGCAGTTATTTGCCCTACCTGAAGTACAGGCCTTGAGGGTTGTCGAAGCTCCCGAGATGAGTTCTTGCATGCTTGGACTTCCTTAGCACGCTAGAGCAGCTCTCTCCTGTCTTTCAACTACCTGGAAGGAAGCTGTAGCTAGGTGGGGGTCAGTCTGTTCTCTCAAGTAACAGGCGATAGGACAAGAGGAAATAGCCTCAAGTTGTGCTAGGGGAGGTTTAGATTGGATATTAGAAAAAAATTCTACACCAAAAGGGTTATCAAGTATTGGAACAGGCTGCCCAGGGAAGTGGTGGAATTGTTATCCTTGGAGGTATTTAAAAGATGGGGAGATGTGGTGCTTAGGGACATGGTTTAGTGATGATTTTTGTCAGTGTTACGTTGATGGCTGGACTCAATGATCTGAAAGGTCCCTTCCAACCTAGACAATTCTGTGATTCTATGCATAAGGATCAGCCACTGGTGGACAGATCTGGAGAGCTACTTCTGAACTGGGGGATATCAGGAGCAGACACTGGATTACTGCTTTTGTCTCTTGGCCAAGTTTTGCTGTCTGGTATCACAGAAGGAGCAGGCTGTAGGGAAGATTGTTGTGGTCCAAGGCTGTGGTGGCTGTTCAGTATAAAAATGTAAATCATGTATTTATTAGATGATTTTAAGGACCTGGACGGAGGGCTATTGGCTGGTTTTGTTTCGAGGGCAGGAAGAAGCAGATTTCACCCACTTTTAATATCATTATCCAAACAAAAAACAAATGTTGCGCGTGTGTGTAATGAACCAGTTACTTGGCTTGAGCTATTTGTCGGTTCTTGGTCACAGTGCTCCAAAGTTACATATTTTTAAGTGCTATAGAAATTCATTAATCTGAAAAAAACCCATGGGCAGTGTTTACAAAGTAACCTGATGTATAGCACGGGGGGGAAACTGCACTCGTGAATGCAATAACATCTCTCCTACTTTTTGTCTCCAAACCTATTTTTCACTCTAGTTGAAGATGTAATAAAATACCTTGACCCTCAGTACATTGATAGGATGGCTGTCCCCGATGCCATGAAGCTGCAGTTCATCTTGGCAGGTATGGCATGAAATGAGAGGAGACGGGGGAGGCTTTTTAGCCCTGCAAAAGTTGTCTTTTACTTAAGCTGGATTGGGATGGATTTTTTTTAAGTTGTGAAGATCTGGCAAGGCGCCCTCTCTGGAGCTCTCAGAGAGATGGGTTGTACAAGAGCATCTGTCAACCTTAGTGCTCCCCTGTGCACATCCACGCTGCAGTTTTGTCAGTTCTGATCTTTTTAGTATTTTTTAGTATTGGTTTTAGTATCATTTAGTGTCAGTTTAACTCTGAATTAATAAAAGGTTGAGAAGAAAAAAATGGAGCGAGAACAGTTTTCCTCACCCTGCTCCCAATGCTTTCTGCGTGACAAAAATGGGACACCTTTGGATGTGTTCTAAACACCTTCCAGCCTTGTCCTCTTTTGCCCCAAAGAATTTGGTTCAGCCTTCTGTTGGTACAGTCTGTGGATAAAACTTTGTGGTGGTTCTTCTGTGTTAAATTGGTGTGAACTAAGGTCCAGGGATGAGAGTAAAAATCTGTACAGCTAGATCAGCTGGAAAATTTACCTCACCATTATTTGTGAAAAGCCAAAGCAGCGTCTTTCATTCACTGATGTTGTTTCTTGTCCTTCCCTGACCAGAGGAGCAGGTTATTCCTTCCCGAGCAGCCCTTCTGGAGCAGGTGAAGAACCTCCAGCCCATCTTGGACAGTACCAGTATCCAAGGTACGCATGGTTTTCTGCAAGTTTGAGCTGCAAATGCCACCCCCAAGCTGTTGCCTATCCTGTTTTCTTTTTATTTTTTTTTTAATTTTATTGAGCCTCAGAGTTGAGGACAACTAAACACACAACCTGGTGTGAGTAAAGTAGGTACAGACAAAGTATGTCCGCTTCTCCCTCGTGCTGCTCTGACATCCCCTCCGAGGTCAAGGAGGTGACAGAGTAGGTCGGGAAGCAGGTTGGAGACAGCAGCTTGGCAGGGAGGGTGGTGACTGGTGGTTGGGCACTGTGCACGGTCACCAGGCTGTGAAGCCACTCCTGCCTAAGAGCTCTTCTGTGGCCAGAACATCCCTGCTTCTGGGGTTTGGCAGAGATGCCTTTTTACTCACTTCCCTTACTGTTCATCCAGGTACTTTACTGTGCTGTAGGCATCACCTCAGGCATCCCCTGATTCATGCCACCCAGAAACAGTTAGTAAATAAACTTGGTATTTAATATGCAGGGTAGGTAGGGGGGGGTTGCATGGTATAAAAGGTGTGTTGGTGGTACTTGCACTCAGTCACCAGAGTGCTGCTGTGATGCGCTCGCGGAGAAGGAATGGTCTTTATTTGGGTAACTTAATCCCACGTGGCGTAAACCAAAGTGGGTTTCTCCTTTGTGCTTTCAGCGGTTCCTGACCACGCAGCCAAGCTTCAGCGACTCTCTCAGATCCACATACAGCAGCAGGTAGCGTGAACGGTCCCATCAGGCTTGCCTAGCGGGGGTTGTCAGCAGCTCTGCCGACAGCCCTGTGTTTGCAGTTGCTTGAATTGCTCATTTATAGCAGGTTTATTTTTGAATCGTGTTTCGTGCTGCAGTTGGTTGGGGTGGGGAGGGGTGGGGAGGTGGAAACCAGGCAGGATGGAGTCTGAACTGGAGAAGCTCTTTGACTGCCATAAGCCCGTTCGAGATTGAGGTTTGAGTGATGCTTAATTAGCGGTGGTGGGTTTAACGAGTGGGCAGTCCCCCCCTCACTGGGATCCTGCAGTGAAGTGCTGCACTCTTCCAGCATCCTAGTCCCTGGAGGGCTGTGGATACTGTTACCTTGTCTCTTGGACCTTTCCTTCCTCCTTCGAGTGCTCCTGGAGCTGGTGATGAATGGCCTGGGCAGCACCTAATGTCCTCTGTCAGCATTTTGCTGTGAGCACAACCACAGTGTGGATGCTGAGGAGGGGGCAGGCAGTAGTGCAAGCTCAGGAGCTTCGGTACTTCATGAGCTTCAGTACTTCAGCTTCAGTACTTCAATGTTTTTAACATTTCTCTTGACCGCTGAAACCCTTACAGCTGTAGTGGATGGCCACAGCCTGACCTCAGTGGTGGCCCTGGGCGAGTTTCCCCCTGTGCTGTCAGGGACTGGGAGGACAGATGTCCTTCAGCTGATTGACTGCTCACTCACCTGGCTCCCTTCTTCGCAGGAACAGCGTCAAGATCTCACTGAGGGTGTCAAGACGCTCCTCGAAGACTACAACAAAATGGTATCCTTTGATCTTGGGGCTGAAACAGCTGTGCAACCCGCCTGTCTCCTGGGCAGATATTGTTGGAAAACAGGCGATCCCCAGCTCTGTGTTTAATGGACAGTGTCCTTTCTGTTGTGGTGACACACATGTCCTCGTCATACTCCCCTCTGGAGCAGCGGGGCAGGAAGGAGCAGTGCAGCCTGCGTGCTGCTGCAGCTCTCTGCCAGGTGGCTGCTGGCCACTGCCACCTGCCCGAGCCACGCAGCGGCTGATCCTGGCCACGTCGGGTCCCAGTGAGACACATCCTGGAACCACAGCAGGTGGGGCAGGTCTGCTCTTTCCTGGGGAAAGCTCCTCAAAATGCAGTGCTCAGAAGCGCCTCCTGGGAGAGGGTAGTTCTGTCCCGCGGTTTCCATGTCCCTTTCCTCTGGAGAAGGCTGAGGGGGGATCTGATCAATACTTAAAAATACTTAAAGGGTGGACGTCAGGAGGATGGGGCTGGTATTTTTTCAGTGGTGCCCTGGGACAGGACAAGAGGAAATTGGCACAAACTTGAATATAAGAAGTTCCACCTAAGCTCCATCCCTGGAAGTGTTCAAGGCCAGGCTGGATGGGGCTTTGAGCAACCTGGTCTGGTGGGACATGTCCCTGCCCACGGCAAGGGGGTTGGAACTTGATGATCTTTAAGGTCCCTTCCAACTCTAACCATTCTACGATTCTAAACATGAGGAGAACTTCTTTCCTGCGAGGGTGGTAGAGCACTGGAACAGGCTGCCCAGGGAGGTGGTGGAATCTCCTCTGGAGACATTCAAAACCCACCTGAACAAGTTCCTGTGCAACCTGCTCTGGGTGGACCTGCTCTGGCAGGGGGGTCGGACGAGATGATCTCCAGAGGTCCCTTCCAACCCGATGTGATTCTGTGATTCCTTAAAGAGTCGCCTCCAGACCCTGCTTCTCTCCAAGCAGTTTGTCCAGTGGAACGAGATCCTGACGCGGCTGGAAACGGCCAAGGAGGCGAAGCCCTCGGTGGAGTGATGGCGGAGCCGGGAGCCTGGAGTTTCCCCCCGGGGGGATCCCTCGGGTCGCTCCGGAGCGGCTGAAGCACGGCTTGCACCCGGTCTCCTTGGCCTCTTACCTCCCCCCCCATCCCCCGTGTCAGCGTCACCCTGCTGCGGCGCGACATCACCGCCTCGGCCCCGCACTGGCAGCCACGCCGCTCCTTCCTGCGCCGCCCGTGACGCGTTCGGGTCTGTGACGTATTTAAAAGGTCCCTCTGCTCTGGCTGCAGCGGACAGCAGTAAAGTTCCCCAAGCGCTGACTGCGTTGTGGTTGTTGTTCCTCCTCCGCGGGCGGGTGAAGGCGGGTAAATCCCGGTCCCACCGAGCTTATCCTGCGCCTCATCCCCGCTGACGTCAGCCGGAATGGAGCGGGGTGACCCTTTGTCCCTTCTCAGTCCCTGCCCCCTCCTGTCGTCCCCAGCCTCTGCCCCACGCCACAGCGTGTCGTGTGTCCCCTGCGCCGCCCCGTTCTGCTCCGGGGTGCCCGAGCAGCACCCCCGTTCCATGGCGCGCCATGACGTCACTCCTGCCCGGATGACGTCGCGGCGGTGACGTACGGCGGAGGGGGGGGGAAGGGGCGGTGCCGCCTCCCTCCTTCCGCTTGCGCCTGCGCGCTCTGGGCGCCGGCCGCCATCTTGTGGCGAGGGGCGCGCTGAGGCGGCCGCAGGTGAGAGCCCTTCCCGCACCCCCCTCTCCCTCCACCCCGCCGCAAGCCGTTGGCTTCTTCTCTCCTCTCCCGGTAGCCGGCCCCCGGCCTCCGTCGCCCACCTCCGCCCCTTCCCCGCCGCAGCGGCCTGGCCTTCCCCAGCGCCCCGTGGCGCCAGCCTCGCCGCCCCCCCCCCCTTCCCACACACACCCCGAGAGCAGCGGCCTCGCCGGGCCTCCCTCCCTCCCGGTCGCAGCCCCCCCGGCGGTGGCTCTTCCCTGCCGTCCCCCCGAGATCCCCACCCCCCGTGGCAGGGCCCGGCGCTGCCCTTCCCCGGCGGAGCGGCAGGGACGGCTGCCGTGCCGTGCGTGCTTCCCGGGTGCAGAGAGGGGGCCCGGGACCTGCCCTGTCTCCACAGGGGATGGGGTGCAGGGTGATGGCTCGGGGTGGGACAGGGCTCACAAACCCCCAGGTAACAGAACGCCACGTGCCTGGGCACCATGGGCTTTTTGTGGCGGGGAGGGGGTTTCTCTATGCAGGTTAGGTGGGCCTCTAGAGGGACCCTGCCTTGGCAGAGAGGGGAGCGATGAGATTGGACCTTTCCGTCTTTCACTTACCCTCAGAGAACCCTTTTTTTCCCCACCATGTGCCTTGCTGTTGTCCTGCCCACGTGTCTCCTGCCCACAGCCCCTGACTTGCTGTCTGCCCGGCGGCCTGCAGTGTTTTATCCTGTACCTAGTCCCTGGCCTTTCACCTGGGCTGGCCAGTTTTGGGGCTCAGAGCCCCATGAGCCTGTTTCTGTAGCATATTCAAGCTGCTGCGGGTGGGCTGTGTCTGGGTTCATCATGTCCACGTTCCGCTGTGGTTTACAGGGTGCAGCTGTGGTCAGAATTCTCTTGGCTTCCGTTCCAAATAACCTCAGCTCTTTCCTTTATTCTCTGGTTTTCCCTGAGATACAGTGTGTATTTTTCACTTCATCCTGCTTAGGACGCTTAGGAACCTACTCTGTGTTCTCTTCACTGCCTGCCTGTCCACACCAGCCTGCCCTCTGGCCGTGTTCATGTCGTAGTTGCCTCCTGAGGAAGACTGGGGCACAAGTGACTTCTCAGCATGAGTAAAATGTTCTTGCTGATCTTTTGGGTATGCCTTTTCAGGCTCTTGGTAGCTCAGTGTGCCCTTTGGAGGAGAGGTTCTCGCTGACTGTGATGAGGGTTTCTTTGTGCAGCAATTACGGTGGGAGTTTGTATTAACGGGTCCGTTTTCCTTTTCAGCACTGCAGAATGGAGAATTACAAGAAGACCAAAATTGTGGAGAAACCATGTCCCCTTCCTTTCACGGGCCTGCCTCCTGATATTATTGAAATGAAAGTGAAGGACGGGAGCAAAATCAGAAATCTGATGGGCTATGCCATCGGCAAGATGGAGCTGGACTCGGTGAGACAGATCCTTTTCACAGGCTCGGGCAAGGCCGTCAGCAAGACCATCACCTGTGTGGAAATCATGAAACGAAGGCTCAAAGAGCTGCACCAGATCACCAAAGTGCTCTTCAAACAGATCGAAGAGATCTGGGAGCCCATTGTGCCTGAAGCAGGCCTGGATGCCTTGACGGTGAAGAGAAACATTCCTGCCATATGTGTCCTACTCAGCAAAGACGCCCTCGACCCTCAGGAGCCGGGATACCAGGCTCCGGGCTCTTTCGACACCTTCTGGATCGAGACGCTTAAAGCGGAGTCCCAGGGCCAAATGAAGAGGAAGCAGGGAGGAGGCAGGGGGGCTGCCAGCACGGGAAAGCACCCTCGCTCGGCTGGAGGAGCGCCTGGGGAGCCCTGCCCCAAGTCCTGAGGCGCCGCCGCGCCGCCTTTGGGTGTAGTTTGGGGGAATTTGTGGAAACAAGCCAGCTGCTGTGGCTGGAAAGCTGCTGCTGAACACGGGGACTTGTGGAGTTGTTAGGGGAGGGCAGGAGAAGTTAACTGCTTGCCGATGGACGTGACTGTAGCTGTCTGAAACTTGTGTCTTGACACGTTCCCTTGTTGAAGGCCGCTGGGCTGCGCTCTGTAGCCTGCAGTTCAGGGAAGACGGAAGCTGTCTCTGCTTGAGCAAGGACTGTGGGCATCTCATCAGGGAGCCCTGATGACAGAGCGGAGTTTCGGCTGCTCGGGGCCCAGGCGGCAGGCACGCGTGCCCGCTGGTGTGGCCAGTGAAGGTGGCTCCTGCTGCGGTACAGAGGGGAGATGGGACATGACATGGATTCCCCCGGCTGCCCCCCAGAGCATCAGCTCTTCGGCCACTTCTTCTCTGCCTGAAAGTCCATCCGCTGCTGAGCCCGTTGAGCGGTGTGAATGTCGGGCTGCAGCGGCACAGCTCGCGGCTCCTCATGCCTCGGTGGTGGAGCTGACGGTGGAGCTGACGGTTACACCTCTCCCCACCAAGCTGGCAGGCGTGGGCTCGGGTCACAACCAGCCTGAAATCCTGTAGCTGTGCGAGTGCCCTGGGGTGGTGGTGGTAACGGTAAGGTACAGAGGACCCTGTTCTTTCCCTTTTCCGCTCCTTTTCGATGCACAGAGATGGGCTTGAAATAAAGTTTCCTCTTCATGCAAGGTGAAATTTGTCATGTCTTCCTCGTCCCGCTGGAGGTCACCCTGCCAGCGCTGCTGCTGGGGCTGCGGCTGCCGGCTGAAACTTGGCTCTTGCAGCTCTCCTCGAGGAAGTGGGGACCTGCTCCTCTGCGTCCTTCCCTCTCGTGACTGTAAATGCCCCCCAGTTCTCGGGGGTGGGGGGAAGGTTCTCTTCCTGCCTTCGCAAGTAGTCAATGGTTTTTTTCTGTTTTTTTTTTTTTTTTTTAGTGGAAAGCTTTTTGGTGTTCTTTGTTTTTCTTTTAAACCCACTAGAGCCGTGCTCTCAAAAACACTCGTCCCAAGCGCCGCTGACTGAGGCGAAGGACAGAGCATCTTTACTTGGGAATAGCTGAGAACGTGGCCAGGTTTCTTCAGAGGCTTCCTCCTTCTCCTGGTGGTCTCCTCGTGCTCTTGGCCCTTGTCACCGGAGCTGAGGAGGTGCTCGGGGCGGGGGGAGAAATGCCCAGATCCCTCTGCTTCTCCAGCACAGGTGAGACCGGGGACGGGGCAGAGTTAAGCTGATTTACCTCGGTGCCATTTCTGGCTCCTGCTCCCTTACATCTAATGAGGAGACTGCTTTTCTCGACTAATTAGCAGATTAGCAATAAACGCCAAAGAAAGGTGCTCGCCTCTCTGAGCGACAAGTGATGTGTGTTTTCTGTTAAACAGGGTCCCCTCCGGCAGCCGGTGCAATTCCCCCTGCTGGCAGTGGGGTGTTTAACCCCATCTGTCTAAACATGAGGAGGAACTTCTTTGCTTCGAGGGTGGCAGAGACCTAGAACAGGCTTCCCAGGGAGGTGGTGGAGTCTCCTTCTCTGGAGACATTCAAAACCTGCCTGGACAAGTTCCTGTGCAACCTGCTCTGGGTGGAC
>JAOXJK010000019.1:10812381-10823711 GCA_025774025.1 Xenus cinereus | reverse complement strand
GGGGCCGGCACGCGCCGCTCAGAGCCGGGACCCCGCGCCGGCACCTCGCTCCCCACCGGGCCCGGTGCCCCCGGGCAGAGCCGTCCGTCCGTCCGTCCGCCCGCCGGGCCGGTGGAGTCCCGGCGGTTCCCGGGACGGAGAGGAGGCGGGTAGGTAACGCCGCGGCGGGAGGGCGAGATCCGGCGGGACCTGTTGCTGCCCGGTGCCCCGCTGCGGGCCGGGGGGCGCTCCGCGGTGTCCCGCTTCCCGGCGGAGCGGGGGGATTAGAGGCACCGGGGACCCCCCCCGCACATCGGGACTCTGCCCGACCCGGGTAAAAACCACCAGGCGGGGGGAGGGGGGGGGGTGCCCGCCCAGCCGCTCGCCCCGTTTCGGGGTGCGGGACGTCGCAGCGGGGTCCGGGCGGCAGGAAAAGCGGTTGGAGAAGGGACAGGAGGTGGGCCAAGGCCACCCGGAGCCACCCCGGGGACGACGCCGCGGGGAGGAGGGTTTGGGCCGGGGTGAAGCGATGGGTCTTCCATCTCCAGCTTGGTGGCCCTCGCAGGGGACAGGGAGGGGGACAGACAGGCTGTGGGGCACTGGAAAAGTCCCCCCAAACAGCAGCTGACCTGGGAGCTGCTGCAGCCTCCAAACTCCCTCGGTTCTCGGGGTCGCTGCCGCTGGCACCCCCACAGCCCGTCCTGAGGGGCTCGGGCAGCCTGTCCCCTTGTGCTGGCGGTGACAGTGACTTTCTCCCTTCCAGGTGCAGGTGGGAGGAGAGGGGTCCCCGTGTCCCCGCCGCCCTGCTGGAAGAGGGGAAGCCGAGGGAAAGCTCTGAGTGATCCTTCCCAGCGGCGCGGTGAAGCCCAGGACACAGCTGCAAGCGGCCAGACCGTGACGGGACGATGCCATCCTGCTGCCCGCCTGGCCCCAGCCCCGTCCCATCGCCAGCACCGCTGCCATCCCCTTTGTCCCCTGCCAATGCCGGCGGGTAGAGGCTGCTCGCTCCGTCGCTGCCCTGGCATCCCAAGCGTGGGGCTGAGCCGCGGGCCCCGCTTCTTCCCGTGGGACAGTGGCGATGGGGGCTGCTCTCTCCACCGGAGCGATCGTGGCAATTTCTTTTAACTGCGTCATCGCGTTGCTCATCCTCATCCTCTTCCTCATCCTCTGCAAGGCCTGCAGGACCCCCTCGTGCCCCAAGAAGAGCCCGGGTTCTGATGTGGACGAGGCGAAGAACGAAGAGAAGTACCTGCTGCAGCCTTGAGCTGCCTGGGGACCTGGGTGCCCGGCTGTGCTGAAGGAGTCGTGCCAGGCTGGATGCCAGCGCTGGGACTGGGTGGCTGGAGCGGGCAGGATGAGAGCAGGGGGGGATACCAAGCTGCTCGCCGGGGCTGTGACGTGGGTCCCAGCCCTTCTCCTGCGTGGTTTTGGCGTGTGAAGTCCCTGCGGATGCCCACAGTGACCATGGTGATGGAGAGACAGCGGCCGGGGACGTGCTTTGCGGACAATCCTGCCTGTCCCAGCGGCCAGCGAGCGCAGCAGGAGCCCTGCCCTCGAGCACATCCCGTGTTCGGGGACAGCCCGTGGGCTCCTCCCGGGTCCCTGTGGCCCGGGCCAGTGGTCACCGTGTCGCAGACCTGAGCAGGGCCAGCCGGGAGCTCGGAGAGGGGAGGCAGAGGGGCTGGCACGGGCGCCTGTGCCCGAGCAGGCTGGTGGGATGTGCCTAGCGGGGGGGGACCATAGCAGCGCTGGCCCTGCTGGCAGAGCGGGTGTCTTTGGGGATGGCTCTGGGGTGCCGTGTGCCCCCAGCCTCAGGTTATTTGGCACCCGTCTGTCCCAGCAGCCAGTTCAATGAGCCATGAGAGGGTCTGCATGGTCTGTCCGTTCGTCTGCGGTCTGTCTGTCAATCCCCTCCAGCGTTAGCACCAACACTGCCAGGCAAACGGCCCTCCTCCTCCCTGGTGGCCTCTCCCTGCCTGCCCTCCTGCCTGCTCCCAGACGAGGCCGGCCGGCGGGGCTTGGCCTGCCCGTAGGCAGCAGACGTGCCCTCCTTGGTGTCCCCATCCCCCTTGAGTGCAGCCTGGGATGGCTTGTTTCTGGGGAGGTGGGAGACATGGGGATAGATGAGGGCGCCCAGCTAAACACCACTGAAGGGTCTTCTGGCCCTGTTGCTCCCCGGGGACCAGAGTGGCTCCTCAGGGAAGGATGCTGGTGGTCTGCTTTGTCCCCAAGCCTGGCAGCTGCCTTCCCCTGCCCTGTCTGCAGGTGCTGTGGGTTTCGGAGGGCTCTGCCCTGCCCATCCTAGAGCCGAGCAATAGCCAAGGCTCCCCGCTGGCACAGCCGCTGCAATAAGGGGACAGAGGGGTGGGCTGTGCTGGGAGGGATGCTGGCCAGGTTCCCTGCGCGGGTCCTCCCCATGTCAGGTGTAGCTAACGCATCCCTTCGCAGAGGTGTTTTTACTAGACTAATAAACTGATTGTAGGACCGAGGCGGCGTCTCTGAGCTCTGCCCAGCACCTCGGAAATTTGGGGGAGGCTGTGTGTCCTGTCTGTCCTGCAGGGCTGAGGAGTGGCTGCCCCAGGGCTGGTGGTGATGCCCCTGCAGGACTGTGGGCAGCTTGCTGGGTGATGGCAACAAGGAACAGCTCATGTCCGCATCCATCTGTGGCTTTTGAATGCTGGATGAGAAACCTGGCTGGGTATTTTCATACCCGCAGCGCATCTGCTTGGGTTGGGGGCATGGGGCTGTCATCAGGGAGCACCCCCCAGCCCCAGTTCTAGAGGCACTGGAGAGTTTCCAAGCCGTGGCCTTAAGTTACAGGGGTGCTTGGAGGGAACACAGGCGAGCTGAGCAGATGGAGGAGACCTGCCACCACCCCTGCCCAGTGGAACAAACACCTCTGGTCCCCAGTCCCAGCAGCTGTGCGTAAGGCTCCAGCGGTGACAGCCCATCCCTGGCTCATCAGCATGCGGTGAGGCCACCGCAGCTCCTGCTGCTACCGCAGCCACGTAGCAGCTAATCCCTCTGCCGCAAAGCACTGGAGCGGTGGGAAGGCTCTGAAAACCCCAGTGCCTGACCGTTCCCGCAGCTGCCAGCTGGGCAGAGGCAGCCCAGCCCCACACCGAGCCCCTCCGGGAGAGGGGAGCTGTGAGCGTGCCAAAGCTGGTAGCCAGCAGCTGCTGTGATACCGTGTTTGCAGTGACAGCACGTCCCTCTCCCATAGCAGTGGAGGGTCAGGCCAGGTCCCAGCCACCCTCTGGCTTAGGTTGCCACCCTAAAATCTAAGGGGCCATGCATGGCTGACCCCACATATAGCTGTGGGGCTGCAACTCCGGTGCTCGGTCTCCTTTGCCACCACTCACGGGAGGGACTGGCTGCCATCGAGTTGCAGCCCTGAGGTTTCCCTAGGGCTGGTGGGACCAGCCCTCACCTGCCCTCCACGGGGCTCTCACCCGGTGCCAGCCCAGGGGAAGGGCTGTGTGGCTCTGGGGGACCAAGCACGGTGAGGTCTGCCTGACTCTAGAGACGACTACACACTGTGGCTCTTCCAGCACCTCCGTTTATTTGTCCAGGCACAGAGGCAAAGTGTTCCTGCTATGCAAAGAGCGGGCGGCAACAGACCCTGCAGCTTGCATGCCAAGTAGCCACCCATCAAAGCCCGGCTTGTTCAGCCAGCAGCCCCTGGCAGAGCCGTTGTTCCCCCCGCTCACTTCCCACCATTGCTCTCTGGCTCTCTCACCAGGTTAAGCAGCTTGTCCAGCTTCGGAATTTCCACCTCGGGGCCCTTCTTAACCTCCTGGCCTTTCTTCGCCTGTGAAGAGAGGAAGCGGGGAGAGATGTGAGCAGGGAGGACCATGGCGATGGGGAGGGATCCGGCACAGGGATGGATGCTGGGATGCTGTGCCCTGGCTCACAGCCCTCACCGGGGGCTGATCCACAGGTCCAGGGGCTGTTTCAAGGTCAAGGTGCCATAAGATGTGTAGAGGCCCCCATGGGCTGGGGAAGGGTGGTAAGGAAGAGTTTGGGCAGGAATGGGAGTGGATCTGTTCAGCCACAGTGACACAAACACTCTTTTGCCTCTTCTCCTAGCACTTTTCAGCCCCATGGGATGGGACCACCCAGCTTTTCCCCCTACACCCTGGGGTGGTACCAAGCATGCACAACTCTCAGAGCAGTCACAGCAATGCAGATGTCCAAACCTCCCCAAATCAGTCCCACCATGCCCATTGCATTCTGGTGCTCCTGGGGAGAGGCAGCCACAGAAACAAGGCCTGGCCTTTTTGCACCCAAATGTGTTCCCCAGGAGGGCAGGTGGGTGCTGACACCCCCTAACCCAGTGGGATGAGTCCGCTGTGGGTTTTTACCTTGTCACTGAGGCTCTCTTGCCCCTGGGCACACTCCAAACCTCCTATGGCATGACCTGATCCCATGCCTCAATGCATGCTGCTGTGCCAACCCCAACACATGCATGGGCAGTGAGGACGATCCCATCCCCCAGCCTCTCCAACACCCATCCCAACCCTCCCAGGGGCTCCATCCCCAGGTGCTAGAGCAGACCACCAGCATCCTGGGAGAAATCACATAGCATGAAGGAAACAAGCCTGCCAAGTTCAGTCACAGAATTAGTCCTCGCTTTCCTGGGAGCAGCAGGAGCTTCCAGGCCTGGTGGGAGACAATGTCTCTGCTAAGGGTACCGGTGCCACCTAACGCTTTGGGCAGAGCAGCATCTACTGTGGGCTGCAGCATCAATGCATTGCTCTCATCGGAGCTTGAGGGCTTTGGGAAAGTGATAACCATGTTTGGACTCTCCAGACCGTGGCACACACAGCTGCAGCAGAGGAATGTTCCAACCCGCCTTCAGCCCACCAAGTGCTCCTGCAGCTGAACATCTGCCCCACAGGGTTCCTCCAAAACAGCATCCACATCCCGACGCTCAGTGCTGCCTTCCACTCACAGCCTTCCCCTTTGCCAGCCTGCCGGCTCTCGACTTGCCTCTGGATTTGGGGAGGGGGCTTAGCTCTGGGTCTGGGAAGCTCCTCTGTGCCCGGCGTGGCTCTGAGCACCCCAGAAAGCAGATGCCAAGCAGGGGTGAGTGGGAGGCCTGGTAGCCAGTCTGACAGGCAGGCTTGGGAGAGGTGGCAGCAGGTCCCCAACACGGTGGCACAGCAAGGGGAGGGACATCATCACCCAGGCTTGGAGGCAGCCCATGGAAAACTGCTGTGCTGGGCCCACCTGGCATCTCCAAAGCATGGCCTCTGCGTGGGGATGCTCTCGGAAGGCCGAGGGAGCAGCACACAGTGTCTGAGCAAGGAGGCTGCGTGCTTTCTTCTTTCCCTGCTTAGAAGAGATCAATTCTCCTCCCGCTGAATCAGTTCCTCTAATGGCCCTGGGTGCAGCAATTACAAACACACGCCTTTCCTTCAGCGCTGGAAAGAAACGCCAGGGCACAACAAAGACAAAGTTGTACGGCTGTGGAGATCTCACTACATTTCTCTGGCTCATGTGGACATCGCTGAAGGTGATGACGGCCGGGAAAGAAGTCCCTGGGGGATCCCCGGGCTGCTCCCTCGTCCCAGCCAGCACAATCCTGACAGAGCAGAGGTTTGCTCAGCCGCTGGCGGGCACGGCTGGGGTGAAAGCAGCCATGGGGAGGGGAACGGGGACATTTGGAAACATCTCTGCTCCTGAGAAGACAGCCCCGCTCCTCAACTGAGTGCTGGGACGAGCCAGGGTTGGTTTTATTTACCGAGTCCATGGACTGCGTGCCGGGACAGGGCTGATTTGTATTAATGCCGCTAAGTTAGCAACGCCCTTCGTGGCTCTGGTCCGGGCACTGGGAGCGATGTTTGTACTAACGGCCCACGTCACAGCCGAGCATCTCTGTGAGTGAGAGCGTTGGGATAAACACAGCTGCTCGGGGTATTTCAGGACTTAGCTATTTCTGCAGAAAAGCAGCTTTGCTGTCTGACGGCATTCAAAACACTCCCTTTGGCACCCTGCGTCGCACACAGCACCATCCACAGGTCCTTTGGACAGGCTAAAGAGGCAACTGCTTTGCTCATCTGGGAAAAGGAGATGCTGAAGCCATCTCCCATCGACCTACCTCCATCCCAAGCCCTTCATTCTCCCCACTGGTAGGATCAGGGAAGATCCCTGACTGGTGCCCTCCAGGTAGTAACGCCAGGTCCACGGGAACCATGTCTGAAGCTTGCTGAAGTCCCCAGCTACAGGCAAGGCTCAGCTCCTAGTTGCCGAGCTGTCCCCAAAACCCTGACTTTCACACTGGCTCAGCTCCTTTGGTGCTTCTGAGCAAGCTGCAAAAAAGCCACACGCAAGCCTGTAATGAGCCGTAACCGAACCAGAGCCCTAATTTAACGCCACATAACCAGGCAAGCAGGATGACACAGGGAAGGAAAATTATAATGTCCTTTCCACGGCACTGGAATGGAAAGTTTCCCTTTGTTCCTCCATCTGCTTTTCCTGGGGCAGCTGTGCATGTGAGCTGGCTGGGCCGCTCCAGGCTGGTTGATGGCACCACCCGGTACCACGGCATCCACTTAGATGCAGGCAGCAGCTTCCTACAAATCCAGGGGCTTTGCCAGCATCAGGCCTCCGAGGACCAGCCCTTCTTGGAGCAGAGCTGTTACAATTTCCCAAAGCATCACCTTCGCATGCGGCTCCCGACCGGCTCTCCCTCCCGACGCATGCCATGGCCAGGCGTGGAGGGGGCACTCATGGGGCTCTGTAGCTGAGCCCATCTTCCACCTACATCCCTCCTTACACCGCATCCATGGGGCTCATCGGGAGCTGGGGCAGAGCATCCCTCCCACGATGCTGACAGATGCGGAGCTGAGCTTACACGGGAGGTCTGTCCCCGAGGAGTCCATCAAACGGGTACCCGAGCCGCTCACAGCAGCGTTTGCATTGATTTTGTCATTAACAGTTCCCAGCAGGAGAGCAAAATGCTCTTGGCTTAAATGGTGATGTGGGATGTGTCAGGAAAGCTCATGGCAGGGCCAGAAAAGGTGCTGCGTGGGGACGGACTCTGTCCTGCTGACAGAGCATGACCCCAGGGAGGTGAGATGGGGAGGAGACCCGCTACATAGACCCATGCTGCTGTGCTCACAGCTGAGTCCCCCACTGCCCTCACGCTCCCTTTGCCTTATGCCTGGGCTCCGCTCTGGCTCTCCAGGCAGGGAAACTGAGGCAGAGGGCTCCTGGCCCTGCTGGCAGGGCGGGCACAACTGCTGCAAGGACCTTGATGGTCCTCTCAGCCCCAAAGGTGAGTACCGACACTGGAAGCAAAGCAGGGGAGGTGGAAGATGATTGAGGTGGAGCCCCAGAAGTGAGGGCAGGGTGAGGACAAGGACGAGGATGAGGATAAGGACTGACTGTTTAAAGACTCCAGATCCACTGCCCTGGGACCCCCAGCCCCAGCCCACCCCACACTGCCACATTCTAAACTCTACGTCCTGGATATGGGAGTCATTTAAACTGGATTCCCTGCGTCTTGGCTGATGCCTCCATTCCCTAGCTGAACAGTAAACCGCTGAGTTAATAAAACTCTCCCATAAAAGCCATGATGCTGGCACTTTTGAGCATCCTTTTTTTCCTCCCCCACTGGTGGCATAATCATAAAACATCTGCTGTAAGGTTTCGATTAAACAAAGCATAACATGTTTACGTTTTAAAGTGGCAAGGAAGTCAATTATGCTGGCATGAACATAGACAGAAAAGTCCCCGTAACTTCCCCAGGAGCAGAAGGGACTCTTCCCCCTGCTGAGTCAGGCCAAGGACCACAGGCCTGGCTCTGCCCTGCTGCCATCCCAGTCTCTGCCATTCCTGACAGCATGGGATTTCTGGGCACAGCTGTGCCCAGAAACTTTACAAAGCAGCCCAGTGACCTAGGACACCAGCTTCCCATGCAAAAGGGGTTTAAGCTTTTACAGACTGATTTTTGAAGGGGGTGAGAAGCTCCAAGATGACACACACAGGGCTGCCCAAAACTCCCATCTGTATTATCTTCAGTGGGAAGGAGCACACAACCTGCCAGGACTTCAGAGTTATGTTGCTTCTGGAGAAGACTTTTTCCCTGCTCATGGGTAGACCAAGGTGACACCTCCAGGGTAAGGGCTCCTCCATCAGCAAAATGCCAGAGACAGGTCTGGCAAATTCAATGAACAAAGAAGAGACTTCCCTGTAGCATTTCTGTTGGGAAGACCAAGAAAATCCAAACTCAGCAAAATTTTCCTCACTGGCTCCCTGGGCCACCAATCAAACAGGCGTCAACAGGGTTGTGACATGACCTGCAGCCCTGAAACCTTCCAAAACCTACCGTGCCATGGTCTTATGACAAACCGATGCTGATATATAGCAGGTGAACCTGGAGTTATGCTGAGCTGGGGATGATGTCTGTGCCAGGACCACTTTTGGCCTCTCAAGAAGCCCATTTACATACAGCATCAACGTGCTTATCAACCACGGAGAGCCTCGAGTCACACTCACAGCCTGATTTGACAGCATTGCTCCTGACCTGCAGAAGGATTAGTTGACAGACCAGAGATAAGGATTTAGGCTTATTTTGCTACTGTTTGGAAACAAATGACGCAGGAAATGTTCTGCTTGCAGGGAATGAAAACGGCAGAAAAGCCCAGGGGATGGCTGGGTCGTTCAGGCATCAGCAACTACACAGGATCATTGGCCTCAAAGATGCTCATCCCTCCATCTTCAGCTAAAACCTGCACTGTTCAGGATAAGCACCTCTCCTTGCTCCAGCTCACATATTGGACTCAGAGATCTCTGCTAGCATCTGCACTGGACCATGCCAAGGCACAGCAGGGCAGACAGGTCTTGTAGCCCCAGGTGACCTGCCCTTGCTTGCTGGAACTCCCCAGTGAAGCCACTGGAACCAGCAAAGTCACAGTGCTGGGGCCAACCTGTGGCTCAGCAGCACACATTTGCCACTAAAGCTGTGGGAACAAAGATCAGAGATGTCTGACAGGCAGGAGGTGCAAACAAAATTAGATCAGACCTGAAAGGGGCTGGGACTATCACTGGGAAGAAACCAGAGGGAACTGGGTGACATGCAGGGGACGTGGACAGGGGTCACCTGTATCTAAACGGCAGGTAGTTGCCCACAGCACACCACAGGGCTGTCTGGCTTACAAACACCCACGGGAGAGATCGTTTGATGGATGGATGGGCTCTGCAGCAGCAGAGAGCTCATAGCGAAGTCAAATCTTCAACCATGGCCGTAAGGGAGGGCAGCCGTCACCACAGCTCCGTGTCTGCTCCGTCAGAGGCCAGCTGGGACCCCTCAGCCTTGCTCACCCTCCAAGCACTGTTCTCTGGCCAAGAAAAAGATATGCACACAGGAGGAGCCAAACCCTTCCCTGTGGGTTTTGGCAGCCTCCGGCAAATCCATGGAGGAGTTTGGCTTTTGCTTTCATGCTGATTGGTGCCGCAGTGTGATCCCCACTGACACTCAGCAAGGAGCTCAGGAAACACGAAGCAGCGAGCCTCCAAAGCGTGTTGTGGCAAGTTGTGCTAGCAGGATTTAACGAAGCATCAACAGGCAGCCCTCTGAAAGCACTCGTTAGTTGGCCTGACCCAGCTGCGTACCCGGGCTGGGCACGGGAAGCTGAGAAACTGCATGGCCCATCTCACAGTGACCTCTCCAGCCCCGGGCACAGGGGAGGATGAGGAGGGTGCCGGTGGGCACCATGGGTGCAGAACAGGCAAGACCAGGCTGACCTAAAGGCTAAGAAAGACTTAGCACCGGGCTTCTCTGCTTGAGCTGCCAACAAAGTGATTTGGCTTCCAGCCACGCTGAATGTTCCCTGTTCTTGCTAACTCCAGAGCCACAAGCAACGTCTCTTACACACCACTAATTTAGGCACCTAAATATAGCCATAGGAAGACCACATTTAGCAACCATGCATGAAAACTTCAGTGAGCAAGGGAGAGCTGAGCACAGACTGGGCCTGTGGCAGTCCCCACAGCTCCTAGTAACAGGGCATTACAATGACTCGTTAACTCCATCTGAATTTATCCCAGTACCACCTACAGAAACCCACCAGAACCTGTGAAAGCAGTCGGTCTTCTGCCTTTTTTGTGTCTGAAGCTTATGAGTTCAAAACAAGGTTGTGGTCATATTCCTCAGTTCATGTATCACCGAAAGAGTATCTTTGAAGGCCAGGATAAATTTTAAAGTTATCCAAAGACATTATGGTCTGAACTGGGCCAAAGGAGCAAATACCCTTAACTCTGCCCTGAACTGATGCTGTGATTAGGAAGCATCAGCAACAGGCTCCCTGCTCCTTCAGGAGGCCACACTGGGTTTTGCCACCCCTGGGGACAATTTAGCTGCACTCTGTGAGCAGTGTGTGTGTGTGTGTGTGTATGTGTGAGCTGGAGAACAGCTTTGCCTTTGGGCATCATTACCCTCAGTCATTGAGACAAGCCAACAGCAGCCGCCTGGAACAGAGCAGCCTGGTGAGATGATAAACCCCTCGTAAGGTGCATGGAAAAGATTTTCAGTCACATCAGTTCACAGATTTCATGCTAAGCACTGAGAAAAATCATTGCGTGCTCGGTGTGCAAGATAATTACCCTCCTCTGACCTGCAGAGGCTTTGTAAAAGGGCTGGAGTAGAGTAAAACACCCAAAAGCTTTTGCCTCCAGCCCAGGGGGTCCCAGTGGTGCAAACCACTGTTGGGATAAGGACAGAGGGATGGGATGCCCTTTCCTTCTCCTCCCTGAGGGACAGGCTCTGCATTGCCCACTGCCCTCAATCCCTGGATGTAGCCCTGCTGGGTTCAGACTTTCTGCAGTGCTGTTAGGCTCTTCTGGATGGGATGGATGACCTCAATTATCTCTTAGCACCGCTCAGAGGGAAGCCCTATTACCCAAGCCTGCCCACGTGCCACATGTTAAACTGGCATCAGCTGGAAAAGCTGCTGGGGGCATTAGTGCCCCATGTTTTAGCTGGTGGGATCTCTCAGACCCAAATTGGTGGGGAGGAAGGAAGTGAGAAACGGGTTATAGTTGAGATTGTCCATACAAACCATTAGACAGGTGATACTTTGGCTTCTCTCTCAGCTTCAAATATTGCTGCAGTTCTAGTGAAACCCAGACACCAAACCCCAATGCAACCTAAACAATCCTAAGGATGCCCCAGCTTCCCAAGCTCTGGTGCCCACCACGAGAAGCCACATCTGTGGCACCTCTTGACTTGGACTGGCAGCCCAGCAGCGAGAGGCTCGAACAGACACAGTACCCATGGCCACCCACACCAAACCCCTCCAAAGGGGCAGAAGCATGGAGATGCCCTGGGGTGCACAGGGACACCA
>JAOXJK010000019.1:10767437-10778676 GCA_025774025.1 Xenus cinereus | reverse complement strand
AGTTACGAAGAGGTGGTACTGTCCAAAGCAGATGCCCAGCTTCCAACATACACATTTTATCATAACGCCCGTGATATTTACAGCTTTCCTTAAATCTCCACCTCCTGGATTCATGGGGATTGAGAGATTCTTAGATTCTAAAATGCCCCAATTTCCAAGTCAGTCGTAAGAGTTAGCGGGGTGATACACACATTTTGGACACTTAGCATCAGCTTCAATAAGGAAATGTGTTTTTCAAAATACAGCAGGCATCCCTTTAAGACCGCAATTAGGGCCTGATTTTAAAACCACCTCCAGGCAACCTTCAAGTTTTGCAGGCGTAATTACGTGCGGATGCAAAGCTAGAGGCTGTTTGTGAACAGGAGATCTTTAATGTTTTATTTTCTGGCTGACGCCCTCTAGTTTTCTGTATCCTCTTAATGTAGATTTTTTTCCCAGCATTAATGGAGACTGCCCTTTGCAAGCCGCTGTGTTATTCCCAAGAAGTGCACTCTGCTACAAAGTGGAATATGTCTTGGAACGAAAAAGCTGTAAACAACTATTTATTCTACATCCACTGCAGATCCTGAAAGTTCTGTTCAAACGAGAAGCTAAACCATGTCTCAGACACACGCTGCTGCACCCAGTGTGGTCACTGCCTAACACGGAGGTGCAGGATTTCTATCAACTTCAGCCCTGGCCAGCCTCCTGCAACGGGAAGACAACTCTTGCCTGGACCTTTCCAGCCAGGCAGCACAATTCCAGGCTTCTCCTGACTTACAGCCACCCTCCTCAGATTTTGGGATTAAAGGCATAAAGCAGAACTAGATCCTACTAGATTAAGCTCTAATTACGATTACTGAACTAGATCCAAGGTAGGATAGCCAAGGTGAGATACCATGGGTGCACTGTTGCCAAGTCAGACAGTCTTATCCATAGCTTCTGACGACCTCCAGGCCCGTGGATGCTGCAGCTAATGGGACTCTGCAACGACACAACTAGAGTCACTGCAGCAGTGGCCAGGACAAGCTAAGGGTGGCAGGGAAAGATTGCATTGCACAAACTCTTGTCAAGTCCGTAGGAGCTTTTCTGCAGCAGGTAGAGGTTGGACAAACAGTAGCACGGCCCAAGTGAGTAGCACGAAGCCTCCCTAGAGATGAGCTATCACTGCAGGAACTTGACCATATGAACACCCAGTGTTTGCCCTCTATCTGGTCATGCTGCCCAGGAAGTGTCACTGCCTGCAGACATCTCCATCTTCTTGCCCACAGTTAGGTGCTAGGACACAACTGTGCTTCTCAGAGTTCTCTGCACCACTCCCCCCAGCACTCAATTGAAGTTGTGAATGTCACCAGGACCCTTGCCATGTTTGGGGTTACACACAACTTCACTTGTGGGAAACAAGTCAGAGGATTTGTAGCACTGAAGGCATTTTTTCATTCATGCAGGCCCTTTGTTTGGTATATGGGAGAATGGGGATGGGCAGATCCATGAACAAAGGGCCCAATCCTGACCCTGCCTGCCAGGGAAGAGCACCATCACTGCTTTCTGCAGGCTGTGGCACCCTGAGCGTCCCAGGGAGACCAGGTGCCCAGGGAAAAGATTTTTATCACTTAGCTTGGGAGAGACGAATTCACAGCCTGAGCCACTGTATCAGTGAAATGAATTTTTTGCTATAACATAAAGGTTAAACTGCAATAAAGTTGCCAAGGCATCGGTTCAATGATAGAGATATATCAAGGCCATCTTTTTGCTAGAGTAATTTGGCCAAACTGCACAGACTTTCCAATTTATACCAGCAAAACATACAGCCCATGGTGACAGAGCAATGTGGTCTTACAGTACAAAACCAGTGTTGACGGATAGCTACATGTCCTGGCTACTCGCCAGGCCCAAATTAACCACCTGAGGCACTAGGATGGATGGCTAGGGGCAAAAATATAACTGCCATCATCTCAATATTAGGACTGGTCTAAGTACTTCATTACCACATCATTACTCTTGGATACAGCCTCGCACAGTGGGAAAATGTTGATTTTATTTAATTGGAGTAAAGTTCTATTGGCTGACCCTGGCCATATTACTATAATTGATTTTTTAATATCAATATAGGTATATACCCACTTTACTCTATTGCTTCTTTTTATCTTGGAGGTTCAGAACCAATGCTCTCATGTCAGCTCATACGAGGGGTGCTCTGATCTGCAGCGACATCTCTCCATCCCCAGGGGTGCACGGGTTAATAAGCTGATTTCAAATAGAGCATGTTAGGTGTTTTTCTCCTGGCATGTGCAAGCTGCACACCTGCACTGATGTGGTCAACACGAGAGCAAGCAGGGACTTGCATGCATTTGCAAAGCCAACCTAAATGCAGCAGGAGCAGCGTTGAGAAGGAATGAGCAATTAATGCCTAGAAATATGCATGCCAAGGGCAGGAATGCGTAGGAAAAGCCTGTGCTTTCCTCTCTGTCCTCTGAGTACCTTCATCCATGGCATAAGAAGAGCAAACCAGGACTGCAGGGAGGTTTGGCCTGCTTATGCTCGAGATTGAGAGGGGCTTAGCTCCCCAAAAGCACCTGTGCTTAGAAGAGAGAGCCCACGTGCATTTCTGATGGGTTTGTCAAGGCTGCAGCGAGATGTGCGGCTGACCCTCAGCATCTGCTAAAAGCCCTCTGATTTGTGATTTAGCATCAGCTATTTGCATAATTGGGCTGCAGCTGAAAAATTTCTGGCCTTATTGCTTCTAGGGTTGTAGTAGACCTTAGGGGGAGGAGGAGTAAGGTTTCCTCATCTCTGTTGTTTTATGACTTCTGTGTCCTCCGTAACCACAGAATCACAGAATCATCATGGTTGGAAGGGACCTCGGAGATCATCGAGTCCAACCATACAAAAAAAAACAACAAAAAAAAACCAAAACAAAAACACCAAACCAACAACACACACAACACCTCACCACATCACACCCACCCACAAACCATTAATCTTGGGCACTAGAGCATGTCCTGAAGAGCCATGTCTACACGTTTCTTAAATACCTCCAGGGATGGTGACTCCACCACCTCCCTGGGCAGGCTGTTCCAGTGCCTGACCACTCTCTCAGGAAAGTAATTTTGCTCAGACTGAGCAAAAAGGAATTAATAGCTTTAGGGCCTTGAGCTACCAAAATGACCCTGCCACCCTGAGGCAAGCAGCTCAGGCAAGCTGCAGCCAACTCAGCCTGTCACTGTGGTGGATTCCTGCTGGTGGGGGATTTGCAGCTCCCCCGATATGCTTGGCCAGGATTGGGCTGACCCATCCCCATGTTCAACCCTAATCTCCCTTGACTTTCTTTCAGCTCAAATCAGAGCAGTGCTGCTCCCAGGCTCTCACCTTGCCATCAGTGGTGACTGCAGCAAAGACGGTGGAGGAGTAAGGGGACCATGCGACATCCCCTACAGCAGAATTCAGGTCAAAAACAAACATCGGAGTCCTGTAAAAAAAGACCCAGGGAGAAGAACTCATTTAGACATGCCGCTCTGGAAGTGAAACACTGAGCTATAAACACTTTGATGCTGCAGCCTGTGTTGTTCAAAGCCAGCTGCAGAAGTGGGAGATGGGGTATTTCTCTGTGTCTGATAACATCCAGGGTCTGAGCCAAAGGCGAAGCAAAGCTGAGCATCAACTGAAATGGGTCAGGATTGGTTCTGCTGCATTGAGAAGAAAGTAGCGTGTTTCTTTCTTTCTGAAAACATTTTGAAAGCTTCACCCAACACACACAGCAAGATGGAGTCTCTCTGGTTAATAATCATAGGGGAAAAAGTGATTTTTGGTCTCTGGGCTTCTGACAACAACATTGAATATTAGAGCAGTATTGGCAACAGGAAATATTTGACTCTGACTGATTTACAACAAAATCAATTTCCTGATTGAAACCAGACATTCCTCAACCACTAACCCTGAACTTCATTATGTATTTTTAAATGTTCCCGTTTTTAGTTTTGCCTCTCTGGCTCTTGAAGCCATAAGCCAGCCCCTGACATTTCTCTGTAGCATTGCTCCAGAAGAATAACCCTGCCACAGTAGGTCCTGCCTGAAGAAAGCCAGGTCCAAAGCAAAGCAGCTCTGCGCTGAGCTGCACTGCTTGGCAAGTTCCTTGTGCAGTCGATGCTAAATCTCATACCTCATACCTGGGGAGTACAAATCTGAGTCATCAACCCCAAAAACAGAGAGGAGAAAGCAATTAGCAATACAAGTACCTAAGAGGGAAACTGAGACTGAGGTATGAGCTGAGTCGACACGTCAGTTGGCACGTCAGGCTGGACCTCCCCGCCCACACCAAGACCCAGCAGGACTTACTTGATGGTGTGATCCCAGATCTTGACTGTCCAGTCAGAGCTGCAGGAAATGAAGACTTTCAAGTGGTAGGGATTCCAGCTGACTGAGTCCACAGCCATGTGATGGGCTTCAAACACATCCAGAAACTGGCTTGAATAACATTTTGAACACTGCAGTGGAAAGAACTAGTCAGTAATCAGAGCTAGACCTTCTTCTGGAGCTCATCATCTGCAGAAAGATGCCTCTGAATACTTGTGTGGCCTCCCAGGCTCTTATGGGCTGGCTGGGTAGAGGCGGCTGTTACCCAGAGGTGCTACAGAAACTAAATAATTTAGCACATATGCTGTTTCACCCCACTTGCAGGCAACACCAAGCTCCCCTCTGCAATACACAGAGGCAGGAATTGAAGTTGTCTGGTTGGATTTACAGACAGATCTAGGCCCCAGAGCTCGCTCTCCACCGCGGGAGCTCCATCACCTTCCTGCCAGCCTGGGCTCCTGCCGTGCCTCTGTGAAAGGATCTGGGGAAAGGCAGGGGAAAACGGCTCTTGGGTAGCTGAGGAGCACACTGCACCATATGCATTTGAAGTGCCACAATGAAAACCTCCAGGTCCTTTGGCGCTAAGGATTTAGGGAACAGGACAAAAGTTCCTTCCCTGCCATCGCCCTGCGATAGCCTGCTCTGAGAGCCTGCCTTATCACACCTCTCTGCAGCCTTTTCTCTTGTGCTTCTCGTGACTTTCTGGAGAGGTGTGAGAGGTATGAGAACCACAAGAGGTTGGCCAGAGGTTGTCCAGCACTCAGGCATGTCCCCAGCAGGCAGGTGGGCCACCCTGCACCCCAAGGCAATAACAGCCTGCAAAACAGGCAAACCCTGCACATGCATGTGAGGGTCAGGTCAGCAGAACCACAGGTGCAGGTGCTACTGAATGGCAAAACGTAGGACGTGTGTAAGAGCTGCAAAATATTTGGGACCCTTGGAAAAATCGCTTTGTGCGTGACCTCATGAAGCGGGGGGGGCAGACATTACAATCGGCTTGTCTGCACGAGCAGAATACGGGACCCGACCCGGGTCTTGTCAGTTCTGTGCACACAGAAAAATGAGGTTATCCTCCCCAAACCTTCTCCCCTCTGACGGGACTGGAGGCTTCCTTCATAAGCAACAAGGACCTCATTTCACAGGTAACGTCCTCTTGGTTGTGTTCTCACACATAGGTGGTACCCACACTGCAGGTTAGGGTTGGTTTCAGGATTTTCTGTCCATCTGCCTCAGTAGGCACTACAAGAACTTTTCAGCACCTTTCATTACTCCCTAATGAATGCAGCAACACATCATCTGCCCGAGCAGCAGGATTGCTGAAGTGTTACATGACTTTAATTCTTGCAAACCAAAGCTCTAACTAATCATAAGGCTTAACTGTTTATTACACATGACACTCACTGTCTGGGTACTCAGACCTGTTTTTTTCTGATGCCCTTGTGCATTGGTGCAGGTACTTGATTGAGGGTGCTAAACTATTCACACAACAGCAGCTCCTGCATCCCTGGGAGGCTTGCTGTATTAGAAAAGGGAAACAAGAAAGTGGCTCCTGTCCCACTGAGATTTACTGACAGTGCCTATAGCTTGCTAATAGTTTGGTGCATGCTCTGTGTTACTGTCCCTGTGTGTAACTATGGGACTGAAATCTCCTTTAATGGCATGTTTCATAACTTTACCTCATAAATTTTAATCATAGAATCATAGAATGGTTTGGGTTGGAAGGAACCTTAAAGATCATCTAGTTCCAACCCCCCTGCCATGGGCAGGGACACCTCCCTTCGCAATGTTCAGCCACCAAGAAAATTGGTACTTGGCTTGTTTTGAAAGTCACTGTGCTGGGAAGAGACAGAGTGGGTGACGAGTAATTAACACGATAGAGAAGCTGCTTTATCCATCTGTCCTTCCAAGTATGTGGACTGAAGGTCCCTAACACCTGAGGACTTTGAAGGGTGAGATCCTAACCAGATTTGTCTGCATCCAACAGAACTGTAAAGCTTAGCGCTCTGTTTCTAAGCCTTGTTGGGGCTGAGCCCTTCATCAGTGCAGCTCTCCAGGCACTGGTATGGGAGGCCCTTCATGGCCCTTCATGCTCTGGGATGTGCTGATCCACCACACCGGCTTTGCAGTCTGCAAGTCTGGCCCAGAGCTGAGGCCCAGGTTTTGACAGGAAAGGGATCTGTGGTTTTCCTGTGAAATCCCAGCTGTGTGCCTTGTGAGAAATGGACCCTGCATGCCTGCTTTAGCCTAAAGCCATACACCGTGCTCTGGCAGTGCCTGCCAGTCCCACACCGTGTTCACCCCAACCTTTGGTATCCCCTCTGATGTGTGAGACAGGGCCATGTTCTTCCCAGGATGCATTTTGAAGAAACACCAAAAACTTGAGAGGAACCTCAGAAAGAAGTATGACTTTAACGAAGAAAAGAGTTTCTGAGCTAACTAGAACTGCTGGCAAAGTCTTCCCCTACTATTCACTTTAAAAACCCTACAGTTATTAGACACATGTCAGGATGAAAACAGAACCACTGGAAAATGTGACGCCTAACTCCTGACAAGACAGCTTTGAAGAAGATGAGTAGATTCAGGGAGCAGGCATTTGTGCAGCCTGTCTGATCTTCTAGAGCACTGCTCCAATTTGCTGAGAATGTTTTTCTCCTATTTAAATGGTGGTAGGTATGTGTGAATAGTAAATGGTATTTTTATGATGAGACAGGAAAGCAAGAATGTGTCTATGGCAATACAGGAAACCACTATAAAGATGACTGGTGACAGGGCTACAAAATATAGGGGAGGAATACTGGGAGGAAAGGAGAACTCCAAGGACACAAAACTTATGAATAACCTTCATTAACAGCACTTCAGTTTACGCTAGACATTAGCCTGACACAAAACTCCTCCGCATCCATGGTGAATGGATGGTTATTAGTGTCCTTATAATGCAGAGGGTTTCTTTAGTTCACTAGCAGAAACATTGTGACTCTAGGCAGCACAGAAATAAAAAAAATTATATTTTTCAAAGAAGGTTTGTATTGAGCAAGAAAATGAGCACTGCCCAACACTGTCACTCCCTGGCAGATCAGGACACCCAGCTGCTCCTCAGAAACCACTGACACAAACATGTCCCGTGTAGTTGTGGACAGCTATTACCAGCAACACCAGAGGGTCTTCATGGTTTTTGCTCAGTGCCTTCTTGTAGAGATCCATAACAGAGATGCTAAGATTTGTAGAAAAACTTACGAATAGAAACAGAGGCATGTAAATGCATCAGGAGAAACAACAGGAAATGTAAAAGAAAGAATCCGTGCTAATCGATAGCGAATGCAGTCAGTCAAGTGACAAGATAACTGGACAGAACAAATACAGGCCCCAAAGATAAGGTGTTGAGAAGATGAGGAGCCATAAAATACCCAGACAAGGAAAACAACTTGCAAGACACAGCATGACTAGACACTGAGGAAAACAATCGCTCCATTACTAAAGGGTCACAGGAAGCTGGAGCCTGTCCAGAAACCAGTTTGTCATCATCATTTGAGGAAAACCCAAGAGATGTGATAAGGACTCAACAGCCAACATCCTTTGTCATCTGTATAACCACAAGAAATCCTGTCCTGATTGCAGAGATACAAATGTCCTGGTGCTTAGTATGAGAGAATGAGTATGAAAGAAATTAGTTTTGTTTAAAATTAGAATCACCTTTTCCTTCAATGTAGTCTTGCACTGAGTTTTATTATATTCATTTGTTATACTCTCAAGCAAACTGCCTAAGACTGAATCAAACTCCTCTCTTACATGAATATGTTCAAATCTCATCACAATTTTTCTGTTGAAGCCCTGTTTATTCAGAAGCAATTCTGACTAAAGAGTTGAAGCCGCAATAATGTTTCAATACAAATCTCAGAGACCATACATTTTGATACCAAAGCTGAACAATTCCTAAACAGCAAATGAGATATGGAAAGAGGCAGTTTTGCATTACAGAATCATATTCATGCAGAAACAGTTTGTCCTCTACGTAAAAGGGCAATAGATAGGTCTGTGTGTAATTAAGATAATGATTTCTTGGCTTCAGAAACACTATTAACTAAGCCATTTTAAAAAATTCACTGTAATTTTTCTGCAGCTAAAGAATTAACATATTATTATGCTATTTGTGGGCATGCCTCGCCTCTGAAAAAAACACCTCCCTGAAATTCACTTATCAATTTATTTAATAAATAATCTGAAATTCGGCCCGTGTGGAGAGCAGCCCATGTTTGATCCCTGACTCATACTGCATGTAAGGAGTCTGTCCTTCTCTCCTTCTCATTCCACACGCAGTGCCAAGGGCAAGTGTGGCAGAGAAACCCAAGCAACTCACTCCTGCTCAGTGCAGCAACAAGACACAAGAATGGCAGTGGGCATGTCAGTGTCCTCAACATCTGAGCGGAGCAAGGCTCTGTGAGGCAGCCCACAGGTAGCTCCACTAATGGGTTCAGACGTGCAGTGTTTCAATACAGGGTGTGCTGAAGGTGCGTGGTAGTCCTTGAGAAATGTCTGGAGCAGCAGGTGACCCCAAGACTTTTGAAACTGTTTGTAGGAAAAACTCTTGTGGGACACTAAGAGTGCAAGTACTCTTCCCTCTGGTTTTGTGGATACCATAGAGACATGCTTGTGCTAGATGCAAGACTTCTCTTCCCTGTGTTAGCCCATACAATCTTATGGAAGATTGCCCCTTCCTGCCCATGGGAACACCTGAGTTTTATAGGGCACTTGCCAGTTGCACAATGTGAGAGTGGTCCCACTCGTCGCTAAGATTCCCCAATCCAGGAATGTTTTGTTGCTTACCAGTAACCCTGAAATCAGCCTCATCACCAATAAAAGAGAAGATCCTGTACAACAGTATCTCTCTGAATTTGTCCACCCATGAAGTGGTTAAAATATCTACGTGACTTCATGGCTGGGATCACTCCTTACATTAAAATCCCATCCTGCTTCAAGTTTCACTGAAGATCATCCAAGGCAGGAACACTTACAGCTTTATCAATTCAAATGCTGCCAAATTCTGTTCCTATTCGCTACTCCTCCACGAAAGATTTCCTTTGCGATGTAACTCAGCCTGGGCACCGGTCTGAACATTTCTCCTGAAGCGTAACTGATGGCCCCCACCAAACACTGACATCCACTGTCACACTCACTGACATCCATCAGTCACTTAAGCATAGAGGAAGTTAAAACATGTGGTTCCTTACTGTCTTTTGATCAGGGCTAGACACAACACTACCCAAACAATTTGGAGTACAATACCCAGGGTACCAACTCCTGTGGGTGACCAGCCAGCTCAGAACATCTGCTGATAACTGAACAGATGCTTTGTATCCTGAAAGCATCAACAAAAAGCGATTGCACCTCACTGCCCATCACCTATCAGCCCAGTACCCGCCTCCTCTTCTCCCACCTTCCTTCTGCACCTGTCTTGTCCAATGCAAGTGAGCCCTGCTCAGAAATCCTCCCTAGATACTTCCTGGCAAAGGGAGAGATTTCAATCAGCATCATCCCTCTGGAAGGGTTACGTATTTGTTAAGTCTGCCTTGCCTAAATGATTGATATTGGTTTCAAAATGTGATTTCCTTTGGGTGCTTTTTCTCTGTTTTGTTTCCCTGTTGCAGGCAGGACATGGGGAAGGAGCTTACAGCATCCTCTAGGGATGGCTGGATGGATCTGCTCTGCACATCAGCCTCCTGCTGGTGGTCCACCCCCCACACTGAAGGGCTGTGGCTACAATATTAACAAAGCCCCAAAGCCAGCTCGGAGCAATGCTGTGCAAACAAAGCTATATGAATAAGTACCGGGTTTATTTTCAAGATTAAATACAGCAGGGCTCAAAACTTCCTATCTTTAGCTTGATTTCCTAAGAAAACACAACACTTGTGTCCTGCTGCTCGCTTGTCTCTCCTCCGAAACAACTTTTGACCTCACTGGCAACTTCAGCCAAGGCTGGCTGCATGCGGGACTTGGCAATATTAAGGTCTTACACATACTATAAAAAGGGATAGCTGTAGAGTGTAAATATCTGGGCAGTGCCCCCACGCCAGGAAGGGCAAGCAAAGCTTGGCTGCTGCCCTCACCACATCAGCTGGCCACCAAGGCATCAGGCTGCAGGAGGACACTGGAGGGGAGGCAGCCATCACCGTCTGCAGGAATCAAGGGTTTCAGCATGGAGGCGGGATCACTGAGTTGGGGACAGCAAGGGGGAGGAAGGATCAGGGTAGATAGTAAGGAACTGAAGATAGGAGGGCAAGGAGAGAATGACACTAGGGAAAGGATCTGGGATGTAATTGTGGAAGGGAAAGCTGCAGGACACCAATCCATAGGAAACAAGGCTTCATTAGCCTCACTGCTCTCGGGACAACAGGTCTAAAAACGAAAAGAGATGAGATTTTTTCTGCCATTTCCCCATAGCCATGAGGACAGAGGATCAATGCCTTTTAACTTCTGCTCTGATCATAGTTAGCACCTCACTTGCACAGCTGCCATCTGCAAAGCATTCTGGGATGCAGTTTGCATGAGAAACGTTTCTGCAAAAAAAGAAAGGTCTTAATTGGGTCTGTGCAGAGAGCTCCCTGCGACCCTCTGTGGCTCTGTGCTGGTCCCAGCCTCTCCACAGGGATCCGAGGGCAGGACCAGGCTCTGAAGCTGTACTTTGCTACTGCCTGAGCAAACAGTTAAGATGATGAACCTGACAGACAAGCACAGGTCAGGGGATGTAAAACAAGGGACAAAGGAACTGTTCTTACCTTATAGATCTTTCCCTCTTCAGTACCAACGAGAAACAAATAGTCTATCTTTTTGTGAAAATCAAACGATGTCCCGCAGCCTGTTAACATAAGAAAGGTCTGTCAGGCAGAGAATTGGTTCATCCAGCCAGCACATG
>JAOXJK010000019.1:10754345-10767337 GCA_025774025.1 Xenus cinereus | reverse complement strand
AGCCAGCACATGCTCCCTGCCTATGGTACATACACACTGCCAGCCTTTTCAAAGTGGTTTATTAGCTAGAAAGTCCCAAAAGAAATTACAGCCACCCCTCCTATAAATACTTCCCAAGCTGTGCCTGTCCCCTGGATTTGCAATTTGAAAAGCCAACATGGAGAAAGGGAAAAGGGAACTGGAAGGAAACTGGAAGAACAGATTGGCCTGAGATTCACTTTGGTAAGAATTTAAAATGCCTGGTGCAAATCTAAGAGTCGTGAGGACCAGGCCTGACTCCTATTGGGGAACAACAGATCTTTTCTGTTTGCTTAGTATTCACAAAAATATAAATGGTTTCCCATGCATAATAGAGCCCACTGCGTCATACCTCCCTGTGCCCTTTTCATCCTTAGCGCAGAAGCCATTTAGCAGGCTCCATTCAGTGAAGCCAATAGCAAAGGATGTGATTTGGGCAGAAATATTCTGCCAGACACAGAAGGATCCTCTTAACTTCAAAAGCCCTGAATCAAGCAACATTGTGAACTGTGTTTAAAACAGGTGCCACAGAATCATAGAATGGTTTGGGTTGGAAGAGACCTTAAAGGCCAATGAGTTCCAGCCCCCTGCCATGGGCAGGGACACCTCCCACTAGACCAAGGTGTCAACCACAATAGGATGTGACTCCCTGAAATTTTGTGGCTTCTGCTCCTGAAGCAGATGCAACATCAGCCCGAAAAAGCCAATTTGTGTGGTGGTGAAAGAAAATTTCAGCAGGGTCCTTGAGCAGAAGATGGGATGCCTGCTGAGAGCAACCTGGGGCAGTTGACCATCAGGAACACCCAGGGCAATCATCAGACGAGAAACAGGAACAAGCAGACAAGCTCAGAAGCGCATCGTTACAGAGAACTTTCTGCAAAGGCAGCTGTCTTAAACGTCATGTCTTTAACGTTAACAAAATGTAGTCCTCAAAGGAATTGTTAAGGTCATTTCAACCCTGTAATACTGTCTGCATTTTTAACATTTAAATAGATTGTTAAATATTCAAGACAAGTCTTTGAAAATCCATTTCCCAGTAACACTAACAAATAATCCCAAAGCCCCCGGGAGTTCTGCAGTGTGCTGTTTTAGCTAGTCTCTTGCAACCTATGTGGCAGTGCAAACCTTCTCACAAATTGTTCGGCAGTTACTAGCCTAGGAACACAGCAATCTTTAAATGCAGAGCAAGTGCCTTCTCCAAACCCAGGCCACAGCTTCACAGCCAAAAGCAGGTGCAGTAGGATGATTAGGGGATTCCTCAAGGCTCCCTCTGTATTCCAGGACCTCCAGAGCTTACTCATCCTGTCCTATCTCAAACACAGGGTGGTCAGGATGAGGGGATTCAGCCTAGAAGGACTGGACTGTTTCCACCTTGTATGAACGGAGCCTAATATAGCTCAGAATAGATGCTGTGCTCTTAGAGAGCCAAAACCCAATGAGGGACATCCCACCACTGGCTGGACAGGCTGTGCACCCAGGAAAGGGCAAATGTTGCTTTTCATCTTTATTTGGCCAGCCCAGATCAATGTCTGGTAGGAAGAACAAAACTGACTTAGTTTTGGCAAACACAGGTAATGCCTGTGCCTTGTCCACATTTGGATATCCCAGTAAAATGGACGGTTTTTGTATTAATGTTCATATTTTTCTGCAAGTAAAGGCAAGATGTAATCAGCAAAACTGGACCCAATTAGTGGCTATTGCTCCAGACCTACTTTGCCCTACTACATGATGAAACCAAGGAGGCGTAACCCTTCTTTAGCTCCTTTCCATCTCAACATCCCACTCCCAATTTAATTCCCCAGAATGACTGATTAGAGGCTTTGTGTCAGTAATTAATCAGCATGGCAAGGACTTGGGCTCCTACCAAGCGTTTGCAGCTGCAGCCCCTCTGGCCCCTGCATCGTTGTTCCCTCTACTGACAGCTTGATGACATCTGTATGAACCAGCTCATTCTGCAGGCAGGGGAGATTCCACATGAATAACAGGCTTTACAGCAACAATACAAGAGACATTCAGTACTTTGAAATGGCAAATTTTATGGAGGAATTTTAACAAGCTGTCCAAAAGTTGCTTAATGTTTCATGCTCATGGTTGGCAACTTGCTAACATACTGTTTTACATAAAACCTCCAGGAAACTGATGCTTTGGCACACTGGAACTGAGAGCCACTCGTTCATCACCCAGGCACACGCAGCTGACCTGGAAAGCTTTGGGTTTCGGGGCAACGTTTCTGAGTGGAGGTTGACACTGCCAGCTTAAATCATTGTGTTAAGTGAAACCACCCTGCGTGGTTTAAGATGGGTATTGTGCCTTGTTGTAGAGCTAACTAAAAGCCACGCTAATGGATAGTAACTTACCACCTTACCAGTCGTTGCTTCTTGCCATCCTCATGTTATCCCCAGGGCAGCCTCAGATCCCAATCCTCACACACTCACGGGCTATGATGTTCAAATAACAACAACATCCAGCAGGCAGTTCCCCCAGAGGAGAAGTGCTCAATATTGCTGTTATCAGCAGATCTCTAACGAGCTCTCATTGCAGGCCCCGACACCGCAAAAAGGCTCCCCCAAAGAGCTTACAGTCCAGGTGGGAGACAGAAGACAGACGAAAATAGACACAATGTGGGTGAGTATGAGGAAACAACGAGAGGGCAAAGATCCATTCTTAGACGAGCTTTGGGAATTAAAATACCACTGCAGAATGGAGTTGGTTGTGAATATAAGAATACCCTGGGGCTGATAAAAAGAACAAAGAAATAAAGATTAAATTAGTGAGCAGTGTGGGCTGAGGACTGGATGTTTTCATGAATCTGCAGATTTCCCACTGGAGCACTGTGAGAACAAAATATAACTTCTTAGCTCAGTGAATCAAGCTTTAGTTGGAGCTTCCCTAAGCCCAGAGCTGGACTCAAGTGGAAAAAGATTCTGCCTGGCAAAGTCAGTCCCAGGGAACTGCATTTTAGGGAAGGTGGGAGAAGACCTTGTGAGCATCTGCTCAGTACTGCAGTCCAGGGGACGCGGTGCTCTGTAAGACATTTTTATCATATTTTGGGGCTACAAATGTACAGAAGGATCAAGAAAGATCAAAAGCCATAACATGGTGTACTTCCTTCTCACTAAGGCAGTAACTGTTCTCTGGGAGAGCAGCACGAATCAGGACAGGTGACTGCAGCCTGCAGAGTCCTGCCTTCTGTTAGTGACTCTTCTTGCAGCATGTGGGTTACATCAAGTCAGGTTCAGTGGGTAAAGGCAGGAGTGATGCTAAGAAAGAGACCATATATGCTGGTGTTTGTGTGCAAGAATTGGAAAGGGCAGTGCCTGGAGCATCCAGGAACAGACCATACTCCTTGTGCCACTTGCTGCCCACCCAGACAGGAGAGCTAATGGGCTGCTGGGAGCACAGTCAGCACACGCTGAGCAGGCACTTGCCTCTGCTCAGGCTCTCAGGTTCTCTTGCTCTCCAGAGAGTGTCTACTGTGTCCAAGTCATGGCTGTTGGCCACATGAGTCTGGTCTGAAAAGAAGCTTTGGAGCTGCCTGCAGCTGATGATCTTGATATACCCGGTGTGTCTAACAGAGGTCAGCCCATAGATGTGCTAGCACATTTACTCTTTATTCTAGTAGAAAGGGAAACCACAGAGACCTTCTCTCTAAGCACACATCCTTCTGCAGCCTCTCTCTGAAGATGCCTCCCAGCACCTCCACCTGGCCAAAGCCTCTTCTGTATCCTCTTGCCTTCACAAGGAATCTTACTTGCACGGACTTCCCTGTTGCGTTGTTTTTATTTTGTACCCAGCTTTGCAGTCTGGAAAATGCATCTGTTCCTGGGGCTGTTTGTCGCCAGAGCCATTCACATATTCCTCTGGGTAAACAGACTGTCGACAGTTTGGCCTTCCAGGAATACTGAACAATAATATGTTGTTCTGCCTAACAATTGCAAAGCACTTTGTAAGCATTAGTGAATTAGGCCTTAGAGCTGCCTGTTTGCCTTTAGTTGTTATTAGCCTCCAGCAAGGAAGGATGCCCAGGGCTGTTCAGTAATTTAGCCCTAGGCCACATAGGACATGTGGCTACTAATCAAACCTGGGCCTCCTTCAGGCCAGTGAAGGAGAGAAGCAGTGCCAACTGATTCCTTGATGTGCCTCTGACAGCTCTCCTTTTTGATAGGCAATGTGTGCACCCAAAGGGGGAGAGCAGAACCATCCAGCTGCAGAAGTCCTGCATCCTTCCTCACCGTTTTACACCTCCATGATGACCCAAACCAAGTCAAGACAACAGCCTAAGCACACACAGTTCACGTGCTGTCTCACGAAGTCTGTCCAAAGTGATTGTGCCCACTTCTAACAGGGAAAGCCACTATGGTCAAGGCAGATCAACTGTCTCTAGCTAACATTTGACAACTCTTCTATCCAAATTTTGAGTGTGGCTTGCCAAATATCCAGCTGGAAGTAAGAATGAATTTATTCACTTTCTGCTCTCGGCTTTGGAAGTGTCAAACAGCTATCAGTGTTTGAAGAAGCTTTACTTCTGGATAGTCCTGTCAAAAAGATTAACGGAGCTTTCTTTCATTTATTCCCTATTTGCACCATGGATTTGCAGAATAGAAGACCTCTGGAGTCTCTTCAATTTTATTCTAAATAAAACCCAGAGATAGCTCTTTTGTAAAACTGGAATTCAAGTAGATTGTCCATTTTTCTTTGCTGGGTATGAACCCTCAGATTGTAACAAAATGCCCTTTTTGTTCTGTTTCTTGCTTTCCCCATTGAATCTCCATCCAAAAAAAATCAAACCTAGACAGCACCTAAAGGTGCTAAGGTGCACCACCCCTGCCTGCTAAGTACATACCAGCTCTGGCAGTTGCAGAGGTAACTTCACCTGAAAAAAATCTTAAAACGGTGCTTTTCACATGGGTGTGGCCAAGTTTATAACAGAAGTGCAAGGAATTAGTAGAAATGACATTGTGCTAAGCGAATGCAGGTCTCAGAAATCACACCAAGGATGCTTAAGTAGATATATCAACATGCTCAAGTGACAGAAGAAAACCAGCCTGCAACGTGGGAATACAGTTAAGCACAGATGAATCACAGAAATGCTGCAAAAGACCCTCTACCAGGTGAGTTACCATCCGAGTCCATCTGCAGACTCTTGGGTTGTCCCAGGTGTGGCATTTCTCTGAAGCACGAGGCTTAACCCAGTGTTTCTTGCCTCCTAAGTGGAGCAGGATGAGCACACTCGGTTATGGGGACTCAGCAGATAGCTAGAACTTGCCAAGTCACCTCAACTGGATGTGTTTAGCTGTAGGCGTTGTTATTACCCACTTCAACATAAATCTGTTTGGGCATTTCAATTCAGAGGATAAAACAGGAGCTGAGTGCTGGGACAATGTTAGCTTGTCCCTGTCTAGGGAGCTCTGAGAGCTATTCCGGGAGAAGGACTTGGGAAACACTTGCAGGAGGGATTTTTGCATCTAAAGCTGCATGTATGAACCTGGAGGAGTTTATAAAAAAGAACTTAAAAATAAATGCTTAGAAGAGGCTCCCACTCCTGCAGTGAACATGAGACTAAGATTTACATATAATGTGCGACGTGAATTCCTTGCCCATGGCAGTAAGGCCTGAAATTTTCAGAACAGAGAAGCCTTCAGCAGCTTGATATAACAGTTTGAAAAAATGAGCACCCAAGGATATAAAGAAATTTCTTTGCTTGCTGAGGAATAATGGGACAACTGCTTCAAATTCATATTTAGGGCAATTCAATTACTTTTTAAGCAAAAGATTTTTAAATCTTCAAAATGTAAAGTCAAATAGCAGACAGAAAATACACATGCTGAGATTCAGAGACATAAATCTAAGGGTCATTTAGGGACATTAATGTTAAGTTTCTATCAATGTATGTACTCCAAAAGAAAAAGTAATCAAAGGCAGGGCATGCAAACAGTTAACAAAGGTTGTCTTGGGTGTGAGCTGTAAACGTCCTGGCAGGGGGAAACCCTCTGCATATCTGATTGCCTGTTGCCATCCCACTTCAATTGTGAGCTTACTCCGGGCTACTTTGGACACAAGGGGAGAAATGTGCACCTTCCCTCTCCCATTCTGAATTGCAGTCTGTAGAGAAGCATTTTGGGGTGATAGTCTTGAAGCTGGGGAAGAAAGCAGATCATTCTGCTCTGTCTCTGGGTGACCCTCCTGGGACAAGGAAAGAGCAAGGACTTTTTTTAAGGTCCTTTCAGACCAAGGACCCGTCTTGAATTTCTGCAGCTGCAAAGCAGCAAAATGACCTCTTATACTCAGGTTCAGGGGCTGCTACAGGTGCAGGCGGGATGAAGGTTATGTCCTTAGCGAGGACTAGTCTGGTTCTGCTCATTTCAGAGTTTAACATGGAGCCCAAACCCAGTTGTGACTGCACCTGCAATCTTTTGCTGCCACTTTTTTTCAAACCTGGCTCACTATAAATAAAAATAAAAATAATGCATCATTGAATTTTGGAGGCAATTGGATATAATTTGGCTGGGAAAAGAAATCGCCACCTACTTTTTACCTTAACTAAAGTCCATGAAACAATCCGCCCATCCGAAGAGACAGAGAAGAAGTTCAAATTGTTGTCCATGTCATCCTTCTGCCACTTGACCTTAAAACAAGAAGACAGTCCCAGTTAGCATAGGGCACCCAGCACCAGCAGGACAGAGTCCCAGGCCCTCAACAGGGCTTTTTGAAATCCTTCCTGAAGAGCAGTGGTTTCTCCTGCAGAGGCCTGACGCTGTTGCAGTGCATGTATGAACACAGGTACCTCCACGGGCAGTTTCAGACATGTCCCCAGCACCTCCATCACTCATTTCCCTGCAGAGATGCTGCACAGTGGGCAGACCCCAAGCCCTGCGGACTCTGCACCCACCCCCAGCCATCTCCCCCAGCAGCAACGGGAGCATTGCCATCAAGGATGGACCTTGTGAGGTGTCTGAGCTACGCAGCGCTCTGCACTACAGCACAACACCATCCCAGAGATCCCTAAGACACCTCCAAACAACACCAGCAGTGCTGCAAAAAGGTCCTCAAGACACCCGAGTACATCACTGACCCTGCCCAAACTAACCCTTTCCCATTTGGCTAATTACTCCAAGTGCAGTGCCATCAGGCTACCCTTCAGGCAGACAACCTCAAATTAGCTTTCTGTCCCTATGTGGGGTACAGACGAGCCCTTCAGGCAACGTGTGACACGGGTCCTTGGGGCACTTCTGTTTCAGAGAGATGAAAATGTCTCCATTAAAATTGAAATCCTCCCTACACCTTCAGAGCATCTGTCTGCCTGGTAAGGAGATTTGCCTTTTGACTGTGACAGCTCAGCAGGAGAGATTAGAACTCAGATAAATGGCTTACAGTTTAGAAGAGACATTTCAGTTAGACCAAAAGCATTAAGAACGCTCAATTTTCAGATCTGGGAATTCAATCAGACTGAAGGGAAAAGGATGACTTGTCACTGGGCCTGTCAGCACACACTCCTGTGGGCATCTGTCAGTTCAGGATGGGGACAAGCACTTCAGCAGGTTCTGCTGAGGTTTTCAAAGGTATATCTGTTCCTGTCCAAGTAGTGCAGGAGATACATTTCCCTAAACATCATCCCATAAACATGATAAATGGCCATGATTATCCTAGAGCTTACCAAATACTCTACGACCAGCTATTTATCTGGTACCTATTCCAGAAAACAAGCAGCATTTTCAATACTTTAATTACATAGATTGTGTATTGTAATGATACTTCCTTGGGAAAAACAGTGTTAATTCTGCTTTGTAAAATTGTTTATACCGTGAAGTTCTGTGCAGCGAGAGACTCACCAAAGAGTAATTAATCCTCTAGTAAACAGGTTTCCTACCTAGAACACTATTCTGAGGAAGGAAAAATAAAACATAAAAGGAATCCATCTGAAAATACATCAAAATGCCAGTTTGAAGTCCATACAACGCAACTGAAGAGTCTCAAGTAGTAAATACCTTTGAACATCCTTGCACAGGAGAAATCGTAAGTCTCCAAGTGAAACCAGTTCTGCTATGTGGCGTTAAAGGACTGGCGTAATTCAATATGGCCCAGGATAAAATGGCTAACGATGAAAAGACAGGTTCAACAGCATATATGGAGAGCAGTGATTTCCAAGGCTCACCGTGATGCACAGAATGTGCAGGGTATATCTATTCCAGGAACATCTCCCTGGGATCATGAGCTACTGCTGACAATGATGGTCACCAGCAGCTGCTTGAGATGAAGGGGCTGGTGTAGTGAGCAGTTTTAATTCAAAGTGAGAAGCACTGAGTCCAGGGGGAACTGGTTACAAGCACATGCTCACACTGGGCACAGAAAAGGGGTCATGTTTCAAATCAGAGCTTTTAAAATGCCACTCTAAAATTGCCTGACAATGTTTTTATTTGTATGTCCAACACAGCTCTCCTCTAACTCATATTCTCCTTTTTCACTCTACTTTGCCAAATATTTGGGAAAACCAGCCACTTCCCAGTCCCCCTCTAAGGCAAACTGACTTCGCCTGAGGTAAGGGAAGCTATTTCTCAAGAGAGTATCTGCTATGAAAACACTGTGCAAAGGCTTTGCCATTTAAACCTGGGAGCTGTTAGCACAAGTGGCTCAGATGTCCTCTACTGGCACAGGACCACACTGCAAGAAAAGGTGGCCCCCAGGGTCTGAAACCTGCAGCCTGAAGCCAGCAATGGCCTGAGCTGCATGTGGAAGACAAAAGCAGGTGACACATACCTGTACTGCGGTCATTATGGGTCTGAGCCAACCAGAAACCTGGAGCCACCATCCAGGTTGCTGATGCAATGCACACACTAGGGTCAGAGCTGGTCCAGACCCTCTCTGAAGGGAAAGTCCCAGCTTGACCTCTGATCAGGGCATGCATCCAGACACTCATTATGGAGCTCTGCTTGAGGTGTGCAGGGGCAGCCACAGCTGAGTTCCCAGCTCCGCTTCTGCCAAGTACAGTGTAGATATTTTGCACTCGAGATAGAGCCAAGTGATAGCCCACCACACCAGTGGGAGATACATGGATGAAGTGGTTCAGTGGCTGGAGTCCACCCCAAGCAACCTGTGCAGACACAGCTCCTGAGTCCTCATGTCTACGCTAACGCAGCATGTTGCAGGAACCTCCTCTGGAGGTGACCAACAACCCAAGCACTATCATGAACTTATGGGATTTTTTTCCCAAGCCAATTCTTTTCAGCATTCCCCAAGCAAACAGCTGGTCTCCTGGGTTTGCCCTCTCCAAATACGCTCTCCCTGATGGAGATCTATTCCAGTTTCCTACTATCAGTACTCAGTTAGGTGGTACAACTACTTCTCCTCATCTGTTCCATAGACAGGTGGAGTCAACAGCCCCCAAAAGCATGCAGGTTGATTTGCTCCAGGTACACTTGCTCCTACATTTAAAGCAGCCAACAGTACCTGAGTAAGGTACATATCACAGACAGCCTGAACACAGACCCTCAAGGGCATCAGGATTTGCCCTCGGATGACTGTCAGCAGCTCTCAGTGACGTTAGCCTGAATTTCAGAAAACAGAAATTGGCACTTAATACTTTCAATTTTCCTTCAACACCTCTGACACTTTAATAGGGTTTGTGATCTTTTTTCTCCTGATCTCTGAATCCCATGAACGCTTATTAGAGTAATTAGCCTTCATGATACTGCAATCAAATCGGGCATCTGCTCAGAACTGGCCTTTTTTCTGCTCCCAGAGGCCCATGAACGTGGCACAACCCCCTGTCATTAGCAGTATCCGTGCTGTGCGGGGAGGGGCATTTGACAAGAGAACCAGTCAATTGTGTGCATAGTGGCAAGAAGTTAATTCTTTCCTGAAGCATGGTATAATCAGCACAGGATTTTTGGCTGCATGAGACAATTTATAGCAAAAGTTCAATTATGCTACAGTAAGAGTAAAGAACCACATGAGAAAGGAAATTGTGAGTCAACACTAGGAAGGACACAAGTAAACACAGAGCAGCAAGTCATATGCTGTGCCTGATCATGATGGGACCTGTAATAAAATCAAGGATCTGCTGCTATTTTTGCAGGGTGATCTTTAACCCGACTATTTCTGCACTGCAAAATTAGTGTGTGACACTCATTACTGTGAGAAGAGCCTACCACTTTTTAATTTTTATTTCTTAAAGCCTGTTTATTTACAAAGAAGTTGAAACTATTCAAACCCCTATTTGTTCATAGAAAAATTGGGATTAAAACCTGTGTGTTCACTGCTATGTACAGCAGGTTAGCAGGGCAATAATGCATAAATTCCTAGCAAGAGAATACTATCATCCTTGTCTAGGGCACCTGGTAATGTCTCCTGTCCAGCAGGGGATTAGACTATTTATCCAATCTGTTTTGAAAATTCCCATGTTTCTGATGTCATTCCCACAAAAGAAATAATGCTTGATCAGTTTTCATGGCACGGAGCCTGTTAGTCTCTCACACAGACAAAATAGAATTGGTCAAAATCATCCCGGCCACGAGGCTGCCAGAGGCAGGATTTGCCTGCCGTTCTTGAAGGGTGACTCCTGCTACTGCAAACACAAATCCCTCCGGCTGGCCCTCGGGTTGCCACAGCTCGGCTGTAGGGTGCCACATGCACCACATGCACATCGACTGACGAGCAATTCCCTTCCCATAAATTATCCTTCAAGGAGCCCTTGGTCAGCACTAGTGTACCACGTCCCTGCTGACCCCTGCCCTAAGTGAAATAGAGCATTTTGGTCATTCAATACCTAAAAAAATGAATAAAGCCTGTCACAGGTAGAGTAGAGAAAAGACAAAGGCATTATCAAATCCCCAGCCCACAGTTACATGAACAGGCCAGGCGAGACCCTCAGATGACTCCAGCAAGCAAACAGCTTGGGCTGCTGAGGAAACTCTCTGCCAATATGACCTGGGGACAAACTGTTTTCCGTGCCAACGTGGCAATCAGTGCAGCCCTCAGAAAAACCATCATGGCAATGCAGGGTTTGGAATGACCCCAAAATTATGCCTATTCTGCTCTGAGGCAGGATCAGACACACACACCCCCATCATTGGTGACAACTCACAAAGGATGTTCTCAAGAGCCTCCAGCACCAGGCACTCGACAACTTCCCTGTAGATATGTCAGTGCTTAATTGGCCTTATACAGGAAAATTCCCTTATCGCAAATCAAGCCAATTACTCCTTACCATCTCCCCAGTGGACACAGAGAACAACAGTTTATTCCCCTTTTTGTAACAGTCTTCAAATGAGTAATAAAAGATTGCTGTGTCCTTTCAACTTTTTTCCTAACCCAACAAAACCAGATGTTTCAACTCTTGCTTCCAGTTCCTGCTCTCCAAGCCTTCACTGTTCCTCTTCTTCACGATCAGCCCTTCCCTGCAGCAGCAAACACGTGGTACAGGGCCATCCCTAGGCACTAGCAGAGAGGAGTTACAACCTCTTCTATCTTATATTCCTGCTAATAAATCAGAATGACACACGTCTTTGTGCAGCAGTATTGCATTGCTGACCATTGGCAGTGATCTGTTCTACTCTTGCCTTCCGGCACCCTGCTGCCTAACCAGTCATCCCCTGTTTTGTATCTGTGCATTTAATTTCCTCTTTCTAAACATAGTATTTGCTCTTGTCTATATTGGATTTCATCACATTGATTTGGGGCCTTTCTCCCAATTTATCAAGGTCATTTTGAACCTAATCATGGTCTGCAAAGTGCCTTGTCCTCCCAAGGGGGCTTCCCTATTCTGTAATCGGAGTTGTTAATGGGAGTATTGACCAAAAGAAGGTCAGGACTGACGGCTGGAGGGTCTCACTTGAAGCATCTTCAGGGTATGACAGAAAGCTCTGTATCTCTGCTCTTTGAGCATGCTGCCTGAGCCACCCGAGCTGCCTCTTTACGATGATATTACCTAATTCATATTTCTCTGCTTTGGTTATAAGAATGTCACTGTGTAAGCCTGGATCAAAAGCTTCAGTCAAGTCAAGATGGATAGAGGTGATAACCTTGACTGCCTCCCCCTTCTCATGAGGCCCATTTCTCTAAAACAAAGGAAAGAAAAGAAATTATACTGGCTTGACAATTTATTCTGGACAAGTCCATGTCAACTTCTCTGAATCACCTTATTATCGAGACGTTTACAAACAGTCTTGCCATTTGTTCCAGTGTTTTTCCAGTCATTGAAATTGGTCCTGCTGGTCGGTAATTCCCTGAGTCCAATCCTACCATTTTTCTCCAGATATTTTTAATTTCTCCCAGCCCTTCGAGACCTTTTTTCCTTTTCATGGCCACGCTTATCCTAACAGGCCAGAGTGCAGCCTGGTGCACTGCTGTGCTATCATCCACACTTTGCAAGTCCCTGTGGCTGACTTAGGGGATGCCTCTAGCTTGGGTGAATTGTCCAGACGCTGGTTTCTAGGCTGTAATACCCTGTCCGTGCCACTGTCCCTCCTGCATGCAAGGACAGTCCCTTTGAGGAAAGCACCTGCAGAAACCTCTTTTGCCAGAGATTGGTTCTGCAGTATCCTTGAAAAGTGTTTTGGGATTGATGACAGCACACTTTATATCTAGCACTATTCCAGCCTGCCCATGTCACAGGTGTGAGTCCACAGGCAACAGCAGAGTGATGCTTCCCTTCATCCATGCCCAAGAGCACACCCCAGCCCTGCCTCTGAGCCAAGGTACTCAGTCATCTCAGATGCTGTAAAAGGGCTTTCACGTTAACACCAGCATCTGCTTAAAATACAGGATGGAGGTAGCCCAAAATCTCCCTAAAATGCTTGTTAATGATCAGAAATTGATCTGGCTACTTCTTTAAGTACTCCAGGGTATGTTTAAGCCAATCTTGCTGATGAGCAAGAGCCTGTCTCATCTGAATATTCTTTAACATGCTCTTTCCCTTTTCTGACCTGTGCTTTCATCCTCTTGTTACATTAATCATACTAAGCAGCCAGCCTCAGACA
>JAOXJK010000019.1:10712295-10723777 GCA_025774025.1 Xenus cinereus | reverse complement strand
AAGAAGAGTTTTGATGTCTCACAAGTTTCAACTCGAATGAAAACATTAAATTAGACAGATTTCCTTCAGGTTTTTACAATCCACTCTGTTGAAAAATGATGCTCACTCATCTCCAGAACAAAAGACAAAAGAGAAAAGTCTTTGAAGAAAAAGTCTTTAATGGGGCCTTATACAATTTCTTTGTACCATTCTTCCCTAGGAATAATGACAAGCTATTTAACTTCAGGAGCTTACAAAGTAACTTACATATTGCTAGAATTAATGATGGAATTAGCCCAATGCAGATTTATAAGTTCTAAGGCCAAAGGAGATCGTTGTGATGAATAAATCCTGTATTTGTTCCTACACTTAATTACTTCCACCATTAAAAATTCAATTTATTTCCAGCTTTCTGAGATCTTTAAGTTCTTGCAGTTGCTAGATTCTGTCCTAGATGAAAAAGTAAGATGAAAGAGTTCTGTTCTGCAAGATATCTCCTTCCTTTCCCTTCAAATAACTAATGGACAGTAATCAAATCACTACTTAAACTTCTTAATAAGCTAAGTTGAGCTGTTTAAGTATTTCACTGTAAGGCAGAGCTTCCAAACATAAGTCAAACTAGGGCTCGTCTCCGAACCTTTTTCAATTTTAACATCCATTTTGAAGACTAAACTGTTAACAGCTGGATGTAACACTTCAGTAAAGGTCTCACTAGCACCATACTCAGAAGTAGCACCTCCTCCCTCCTACTACTCTCCAGTTCATGAATGCACACAGCATCCCACGTCAGACCTCCTAAAACACACTTCTGCAACTGCTCTTCCAGATTTAGCTAGAAGTTTTCTTACATCAAGATAGTAGAATATTTTCAAGTCCATTTTCACAACTGACGCAAAACTATCTAAACATGGGCTGCTGCTAAAAATGCTGATCTCTTTCTCTCTCTGCCATTTTTTCTTTCCTCCTCTGTGTTCTAACCCCAGTGACCCTGTGCTTGTGGATTTGGCTGAAAAACACAGTAATTTTAAATGGTGCTCTTGTCTTAGGGTACTGATGGTGATATTGCATGCGTGTAACAGTCAATCTATATAATCAGCAGTTCTTAAATGAAATCTAAAGAGGACTAGATCTTTAAAGCTGCCTGGTGACCCAACTCTCTAACTGAATACTAGCCAGCAAAGACAGACAACTGACTTAGCAAGCTTCCTAGTCTAGTGAGAGATGCCCCTGCCCATAGCAGGGTGGTTGGGACAAGATGATCTGTAAGGTCCCTTCCAACCCAAACCATTCCTGCAGGAGGAGGGGATGGCTGGGACAAGTTAGGGGCTCTCCAAAACAGAATAATGGTGTGATGGCACAAGTCTGGAGAAGCAGCACTCCAGATTGAATAACGTCTCTGAAAAAATGCCTGTAGAGCCACTTCCCTTCTGTGGGAATTGCTGGAATAGAGCCATGTGTTTCTAGGACTGCCCTAGATGAATGCAGCTCTGGACACATGCTGTCTTCTGTGGGTCCCTCGGCTTGGCTTTTTCATCAGTAAGAATGGAAGCAGCATTGACTGATCTCACCTGGAAAGACACAGATAGTCAAGGCAGAAAGGAACTCGGACACTGCAGCAACAGAGACCATTTAAACAACTAAAACAGGCAGTTTTTGTAACTAAACTAACTTCCTGTCTTGTAACAGGCAGTTTTAAGTAATAAAAACAGGATGGAGGAGCCCTCACATCTATGAAGTCAGCCTAAACAACAAATGGGTAACTGCAGCACCAGGCTGGAAGGCAAGGATGACGATAGCTCTTCTGGAAGAAGTGCAATATAGGTCATCCAACTCATAAGTACTTCTGCCTTAACCCTTCCTGCAAGCCATGTTTGGCCTGGATGATGGTCAGATCTTCTCATTGGTTTCTTTATATTTTGTGACAGCTAGATGCCATAGCTGGAGCAGAAAGAGCTTCAAATGCACAGTAGAAAGCTGACCTCTGGTGTTGGGAGCAGGGCTATAGAGAGAAGACAGGAAGGCAGGCAAGCTCCTGCGCTCCTGAGCACTGCTTCACAGTTCTCTGGTAAGATTCACTCACTAGCATCGCTTCAAACAAATGAATAAAATCAGTTGATGAATGAAAGCAACATGTAGCAACAGCCTACAGTGCTTGGCAGGAGCATTGCTGTTTTCATTTCTGTGCTTTCATATCAGTTCTTCCTCCACAAAGCAACTAATCAGCCGATGCTGTACAGCAGAAAATTAATGGTTTCCTTCAGAGAGCCGCCTCATGATGCCAGAGAGCACTGCGGGATTGTTTGTAAATATTTGATTAGAAAAAGCAAGTAAAATTGGCATGAAAACATGCAAGAATTAATGCTGTGCCACTCTCCAATTGGGATATTTATAGTAGAGAGGTGATGCCAGCCAACATTAACATGTGTGGCGCTACACCAAACATCTTCACCAGTGACTCTGCCCATACAAAGCCAGCGCTTCCACAGGTCCAGTCTGTAAACAGCTCATTGACAGGAGCTGACATAGTTTCCAGGGGATACACTGGGTGTTCTGTTCTGCTCCTTCTCTACAGGCCACACAAAAAGGGGGGCTCAGGAGCATCCTCAGAGCCTTTGTGTGCACTCACAGCCCTCTCTTTGCCCATTGAAATAGGGGATGAGGCTGAGGGTGGGAATGACCCCTACTTCCTTGGTAGTCAGTGTCCTTTAAAATCTCCTCACAAGGAGCAAAATATGTTTCTCTGGAGATGTTTTCATGAGAACCCTATTTTGAGAAGGTGTTCCCTTGTAGGAGTCTTTCTCCAAAGAGGGCACAGCCTGTGATGAGCTTCAAGGTCCTCTGCATGCACTTCCGCACAAAGAATGAAAAGGTCCATGCTGCCATAGGGCAGCATGACCACAGGAAAGGAGACTATCCTCCAGGAAGGATGTGTCCTTCCTCGCCCACCTGGCTGAAGTGGAAAATCCCACATCTGATTTCCAGTTCAACTTCTGTTCCTTTCCTTCTGAATTTCAGGTTTGGAGATTGCAACTAACTCTCTGGCAAAGGGGGTCATGTGCTTGCATGTTTTTTTCACCATTAAGTGAGTCTGACAATGGCAGGCTGCTTAAGAAGAGATAGAGTCCCCATCCTCTTGAGCTTTAAGACACTAGTCTCTAAAGTGCCAGACATCTGTCAGAAGCTATTAGGCATAATTAAGCTTGTTCTAATATAGTGAAATGATTTCCAGAGGCCCATTCCAGCCTGATTTTATGTCATTCTTTAACTTCATACTTTGACTTTTGTATGAAACCAACACTGGAATAGCCAAAAATTAAAATCAAACCAATATGCTAATTTACAGTTCCTTCCAACAAACAAGGAAAAACTTTATGTTGCAATGCAGAAGGCAGACATCATCAGCCCAGTGAAAACAGTGATCTGATTCTGATCTTGTTTATGTGAATAGAAATTAGATATAATTCCGTATACCCAGACACACTGGTAAATCTAGGCATGAAAACAGAATACAGCCTAGCAGTATTTTAGATATTGCCTGATTGCCTTCTCCTACCCAACACAGAAAATACCAGTAAAGTGTGGTAATCAGCCCAACTGACAGTAAACTTTCATTGCCCAGTTACCTCAGTCATTACATGTGGTTTTCAGAATTCCTGTTCTGCAGATGTTTGCCCAAACTGACAACAATTTAATTTTCCACTCCAGCTGGAAGTCACATGCCCCCCTTTCTCTTAACTAATTCTACAGTTATGTAAAGACATGTATTAAGTAAAAGAAAAAATGCATGATTAATAGTGCAAACAGCACACAGTGAGGCTTAGAGAAAACAGACAATTCAAGAAATAATAGAATTCAAATTGGGAAAACAATAGCTTGTTAAAATGTGAATCAGCCGGTGGTCAACGTAGAACATGGTCCCAACTGACTGTCATTTACAGACTAATTGAGATTTCCTTTTGGCAGCACCTACTTTTAGAGTCCAGTTAAGTAATTTATACAGTGTAGCACAGCTCAAGAAACAGCAATACAGTCTTAGTATTCAGGCTGGGACTACATACTGTCAGCTGTAATACCATATGCAAGAAATGATAAGAATTTGTTTCAAAGAAGAAAAGGAAATTGCAATTTTCAGAGCATGCTGTGAAGTCTGGAAGGATTAGAGGCTGTCAGAGATCTTGCAGTCCAAGAGGCATATAGGAAGAAGCTAAGCTCTGATGCTTTTAAAGTATGGGAGATCCCAGTGGGACTCGGGGTTTGGCTGGAAATCTTGAAAACCCTTTTGCAAATCTGACAAACTTTTCTTTGCAAAACTTTCATGATTCTTCTCAGGCAAGACAAATTTGAAAAATTACATTTAAAAAATCAAAAATAGTTTAGCCACAACAGCAATCTAATCACTACAGATAAACTGAAATGCTTTTAAGGAAGCAAATGAACACCAAGGAACATCAAACTGTCAAGGCTGGAGCAGACCCATGACTTAACAGTGATGTCCTATTGTATTCCAGGAATCAGAGTGGAGCTGCGAGCTCGACTCACAAGCCATATGAAATGGCAAAAGCTGCAAGTCATCAGATCTGCACAGCCATGAACCTACTGGAGTTCTTCTCAGGTCACAGAAGTCCATTTGCTTGGGAACCACTGCCTCTACCTTCATGAGGGGAGACTGCTTACAGAGCTGTGCAAGACATCCTATAGACAGGAGCCACAACAGGGCTGCCAGTTCCTGCAAGTTTAGCAGGAGTGCTGCAATAGCAGGATGTTTTTTCCAAGCCTCAGCTTCATTATTTAAACACAAGTTCTGCTTCTGCTTTGTTTCAGAACAAAACATTGCTAGACCTCGTGGCAATAAATGAAAGTTTTAAAACACCAAAGAGATTCCACCCTGAAAGCACAGGAGGAAAATAAAAAGAAGTCAAGTCTTATCATTTGCAATAATCTCATGGTTTTGAGAGCCTGCCTTATGATCTCTGAATGATCAGACTTGGCAATACCATCACACCCTCAGGGAAAAATTTCCTAACTACCAAAGAAATTTTCCCAATTCCCCGAAACATGAACTCCCAATGCTTATTAGTATTACCTTTTTTACTTCTAGTTCCTCCTATTTTCTCACTTTCTTACATCAAATAGCTTTCTGCTGAAGACATCATAAAACCTTATGTCGCATCCAAAACAATTTAAAATACATTATTTTTAACTTAGAAAAAGACATGTATCTTCCATCACTCCCTGTCTCCACAAATTCTATCCCACAGACTGCTTTAGTAATCTGGCTATCTATCAAAAGAAACAACTATTTGTTAATAGACTTGTTAAATTACTACATAAAAATAGACAAATATTTTGCCTATAGTAGTTTGTAACAAAAATTATTTACATACACAGCCGTGCCTTTAAGGGCAACTACACCCGTAGCTGCCCAGTGCCGTGTAGCAAGGGGCAGATCAAGCCGCAGAAGGAAGTTACACAGAGGAAATTTTCCACGCTTTATGCTGTGTGTTTTTGTTGTTAGTTTTCTGCACAATAACAAGACTCCGGGGTTTAACTGACACACATACTGCTCATGCTGATTCATACAGCAGTGCCGTGTAACTTACATTCTTTGCATAGATTCTTCTACGGTGGAGTGGGAACAACTAAGTTCAGAAATAAAGCAATGAAAGTGGAATTTGGGTTAATAACTAGACCGTCTGGCTGGTCTGGTATCAACAGTCACACCCCTGCTAACGTCTGTACAGAAGGTCTGACCATGAGCTCTGCGGATCTCACATATAGAGATTTATCTTTTCCCCATCAGAGTTAGAGAGAGTTCATCTCAGTGCACAGACACAAAATTATTGCTACAATATAAAGCAATCTAACCCAAAAAAACCAACTGGAGTAGTGTGTTTGCAGGTACTTCAGCATTACAGCTGAAAGACATCAAAATTTATTTCAATATCCACTATATCCACTACATCTCAGCCCCACAGCAACTTGCTCATTAAGAATTCCTGCAGCACCTTCCACATCACAGGACAGAAACAAGGATGTTTTCTATAGCGACCCCCTCAATACACAAAATCCTCCTCTTTCACTTCTAGGGAACTGCTTGCCAAAATTACAGACTCCACACAGGGATTCACCATTAAAGTGCCTCCTTAGCTTGAAAGACTGTGAATGCAACTGAAAAATGCAGATCACCTGATCATATCTAAGCCTGCAACAGTTAACTTTAAAAAATCTTAATGGGATTCTGTACAAATTATTTGTATGATCATCAGGTTCTTCAACAGCAGCACTTTCAGAGACTGCATTCCTATAGTCATAAAAGATTAACAATAGTTCTATCTTCTTAACAGGATTTTAAGACTTTTAAGCTTTAGTAGTACTGAGCTGATTAACCACATTAAACTATGCATTAGATAGGAACTAAAAGTTACGGGGCCAGCAGTGTTCCTTATCTGTGTGGCTAATATCACAACCACAGTGGTATCTGAGAAACTGAGGAAATGGAAAGACCTCTCAGGTCACTGGATCCAGAGCCTTTTCCTGGCAGGCCTTTTCCAAAGCAAATCCATAGCATACCAAACTGTCCCTTAAACTAACATATGTGCCTGCACCACCAGCCTTAAACAGCTCTTATTCCTCTTTGGCATTTACCAGCCCTAATATAGTTACGGAGCGCTATGGAGGCTAAACAAATCAATTCATTTAGTCTTCCCTTGCATGGGCACTCTAGAATTTCTCTAAAGAAAGTGGCACATAAATCTGGATTATTGTCAGATAAAAGGATTTTACAAGATTCCTATCCTTTGTGAATCTACCCATGTCAGTGAACCTCATCTTTGAAGTCCTAATGCAAACAGTTAAATCGAGGCCAGATCTTCAGTCTTGCTAGTGTTCTCTCTCAGACAGAACTCAAAGGTCTCAGATTAGGAAATCTGCCTTGTGGCCCATGTCAAGGTTTCAGCAATGAAAAATAAAGCAAGCAGAAGAAAACCAAGACCTTTAAAGAACAAGTTAATATGGAAAAATAATTAAGTATTCGGTACAAGTAAATCCATTATGGCAAAGTAACATTGGCTTGTGTTTTATCCAGATCTTACTTTGCTATTTGTCTACCTAAACATTGGGATATCGGGGAACAGAATATGTGTCCGGGCTGGTTGCAGGAATCACTGTCTGCTCCTGAAGAGATGGGGAGCTGATAGCCAAGCATGATAACACAGGCAGAGATGCAGGGGCCTAAGCAGCCGAGGCTTGTCCCACTGCTTTTGAGAAATGATGCTGGTGAGGGTGGTCAGGACTGCCCTCAGGACCCTGACAATATTTTTGCTACTTCGATTAGACTGTGAGAAGTAGACTTGATTCCAGGGCTTTTGCTATGGAAAAGTCAAACTATGTTAATAATGTAACGTTAGTATTTGGTGGGAATGGGAAATACCAATCCAACAGAACATGGGCATAAGAACATCTGTATTTCAGAAAATAAATCTTTAAAATAGAGCATCAAATGATGTTTTTAAGAGAGAGTGTGTAGAGCTGTTTTGCCTCTCCTCAATATCTGTTGATCTTCTCCTGCTGAGTCAAAGGTTCTCTCAGCATAGGCGGGTGGAAAGTTTTTTAGCTGATTTTCATTACAAGGCCATCACCTTGACATGGACAACAAAGCGAGTTAACCCATCTCTCCTTGCTTTCTGTTGTGGAAATGCTAGGAAAAAAATAAAAGAATTTCCCACAGTAACTTAAATGTAGCTGTTTCCAGGGTCATAGCTAAGAAAGAGAAGGCATCAGACTAGCTTTATCAAACAGATGAGACTCTGTGGCACACAAATGTTTAGTTCCCTGTGGATAAAAATGCATGAATCAAACTAAGACAGAGAGGTAAGTGGGTGGAAGTTAATGGCCTGCAATGCACCGGAGACACAATAGGATGGCTGAGCAGCTCCTTTGATCTCCAGTATCTATAAAATCTGTTAATACATCTTTTTCCCCGAACACATCAACAGAACTCTATACTATTTCATGCTTAACAAAACGCTACAGAAAAGATGATGTTATGAGTTGATTTAAAATTAAATTAATGAAAACATTAAGGCTAGAAAAAATTGGGCAAAGCTTACAGAATTTAAATTACAAATCAGTAATTAAGTCACCAACTGAAATTAAGCTTTCATATGATTCATTTAATGTATTATACTTATTGGGTTATATTTACTAACAGAGTTGACAGTATAATAGGTACTGTCAATTTTACACCCCCAGAGTCTATATGTATAGTAAGAGATATTTGGTATTTGGAAAACTTAGATATTAAAGTGTTGTAATTTTCAGTGTAATTACATTTAATTGACCACAATTAGTTATCTCAATAAACCAGATGTATGATGGCTTAAATTTCTAACACTGATTCCACAAGGGAGGTTTTTCAAAGACTGTTAGACCATGGAGGAGGATACAGATGTTTTGCAAATGAACTTTAAAGCCTCCAACACAAGACAGTACAAAGAGCAACCTTTGTAAAGGTTAGAAGAGTGAATAAATCAGACTCCTGAAGAATGTAAGATATAAACAACATAAGATTTTTCTACATTAAATCTTGGTTTAAATGAAAAAAAATCATGGCTGCAACAGAACAAAACTTAGAAACATCGTATCTTTAAAATTTTCACATCTTAAAATTTCCAGAGATTTAGAATTTACCAAATCCCAAAATTAACTGTTCTCACTTACTTACCCATCTGCTATTAAAAAGCCACACTTTGTCTGGCCTGAATTCATGTAACTCCAGCTTTTCTTTGATCTTGTTACATCATTTGTCTGACAGATTAAAGATCCCTTTGTTACATGATCCGCTTTCCCAATACAGGGAGTTAACAGACCGCAATCAAACTACCTAATAAGCTTTTCTTTGACAAGCTGAGCAAACTGAATTCCTTGAATTTGTTTCCCAGGTCAGTCATCCCGTTCTTAGATCATTCTTTCATTCTTTTTTGAACGCTTCCCAGTTTATCATGGTTCTCCTTGGCATATCACCAATGGTAAGCATGCCTTTCCAGGGTGGGCATTCCAGCACTAAATATAAAAGGCTCTTCTAACCTCTCAATTCCTTTGCAAACCCCCTTCATCACAAGCTTTTTTATAAAACATTACTCCTCAAGATAGGGCTCCCCCCTGTACGGTTGTACGGCCTGAATTTCTTTGAATGTACATTTGGACACTATAACGCAGAGTGATGCCTTGTGCTCTGCTACAAAGGGATCTAAATCACTCTTTGATCTCATTGTCCCATTTTTTACCACCCCTCAGATATTTGTCTCATCAAAACATTTTATCAGCAGTGATGTTCTGTTTATTTCTTTTTCATGGCTGAAAACATAGATTAGCATTAGACCTAGTTATTAATGACTTTTGATATGCTTGCCTCAGAGGCATCTGATCACTACGTTTTATTTCCTGCTTTTTTTTCCCCAGCAGCCTCTTTTAATTAATATAAAGCAGTCATGGAAAACTCCTTAAAGCTATTAAAAAGTCACGTAGCACAAATAGCACTCATAAATTAATACAGAGCAGGCCCATGTCCTCCAGGGTCTTCCTTTTTGTTTGCGGGGGTACTCAGTGTCCATACAAATGTTCTTCAACGATGCACAAATAAAACTCACATATTCCTTTTTATTTTTTCTCTGTGCTTATTTTGTTGATGCTTGTTTTTCTGTGTTGCAATATTCCCTTCCAAGTAGCAACTTCACATACTACTTAGTGGGGCTTCAGACTGCCTGATATAACAAGTATAATCAATTATAATCACCGGCCACTAAGCAACAAATATGTTTTAATTCAGTGACTGTCTCTTTTTTTTTTTCTCAATATAAATTCACTGCTAATAGTTAGATATCAGTATTATATCAACTACCATCAATAATTTGTATTACCAGCATTTGCAAAAGGCGATATGTCTTTCAACTTACAGTACAAATAACCAAAACGTCAATAGACAATACATCCATAGCTAAAAAGAAATACTCGGCCACCATGTTGATCCAACACAGTTCTGAAACCCGTTACCAAAAAGGCAGAGTAAAACCTCCTGGGTCTCTTACCATTAAAGACATATTTAATTTTATCAACCTCAGATCAGTCCTGGGCACGTGCCTCCGAACCGACACAGAGACATTTTCCCAAAGCTGGAATCCGTTATAGCTTTTTAATGCTTTACACAAACATAGGCCAAATAGTAAATTGAATCCAGACTGCAATATGAACTTCTCTTTGAGGTGTGTGGGCCACATGAACCTCTGTCAGCCTTTTGTGGTATTGCACTCAGAAAACTTCAGTACCGCTGGTGTGGGGTCTGAAAAGGCTGAAGCTCGCTGCTGGACCCAGTCCAGCACACAGACCATTGTGTGTGACCCACTCCAGCACAGTCCCCTCACATAAGTCGCACGCGCCACACAGCCTTATACGAGACAAGGAATTTCATCTAAGCAATCTAAAATGTTTTTTCTCCCTCTGACAAGGTCTTCAATCTCTATTCTCAATATAAAAATAAACCCATGTAGCTTAGAGAAAGATTATCAGGGAACTTTCCCTCCCAGACATCTTCTCTACCTGTTCTGGGAACATAATTTAAATATATAAACATCTCCAAAGCCACCTGTAAGACACTTCCTGTGAGCTGGTTCAGAGATTGGAATTTGTTAGGCAGCATTCAATCCTCTTAGTGCTTTTACATAAAGCTCTTTGGTCATCCATCAGAAATTACCAAATTTAATAGCAGCTCATTATGTAAATTCAGGCCAGACTATCTTCCACATGCTGCATCACAACCTTTAATTCTACCACTGCAGAGAAGAAAATTACCCACACGCAAACACATGGTACAATTTCTAACAGTGATTCTCCTTAAGCCCAGAGCCTATACTGTTAAATCAGCGTTTTCAGGCTTTTAGGGTTCTCTTTCTCAAACATACGCTTGTGACAAGGATTGCCTATTATCTATAGGACTTTGCACTCGGCTGTGCAAGGAATTACAATGTATGCAATCTTCATAAAGTGGACTAAGTTTAGTCCTCAAATTCATGTTTTAAATAAAATACTATCTTGCATACTGGACTAGTAAATTTTTGAAATCTTTTCAGTTCTAGTTTCTATGACTCTCTAATGTATCTGTGAGTTTCAGAGACCTGGCCTCCACAAGCTGTTTTTTCCATAATTTCAGTGAAATCTCATAGAAAACTTCAAGGATTTATCTACTTTTCAAGATCAGATAAAGTATTATAGCTTCTAACAAGTAGTTAACATGAATTAATGATCATAGCCCTTATCTGTATGCAGTGAGATTCTTTCAGTGTGAGGACCCCAGTCCTGCTGAATTATCTCCCCTATTACTTAGATCCCCAGACCTGTGGAGAGGGTAAATGTCTTGTCAAAGCTGCCATCCCTCTTGTCAGGATGACTGATGAAATACTGTGCTAACAAGAATATATCTGTTTGGCATTCAGCTAAGTACATCAGAATA